>AP027110.1:39345865-39770479 GCA_028142955.1 Pinctada fucata
TCTGACGTCAATGGACATATATGTACATATACGCAGTAGGAGGGTTAAGTAAGCTAAGGTACAAAAGTCCTTTCCATATTTTTCAACTAATAAATTTAAATGTTGGGATGAAATTGGTTCTTTTTTGCGAACAGGTTTACTTGTCTCTCGTATTGCGCCTTCTCTGCATTGTTTAACGAGTGATGACTGACAAGGGAATGAACCCATGTGATGGAACATACTGCTTCCAGAATTTTAGATGCTGAATGAAAATGTTCACTAAGATAGATAATGTACATTAAAACGGTCATATCTGATGCTGGTAAATAACTAAGTTTGCTTTTCTGTGAGGAACACCAGGTACAGAAATGGTTGAAAGCGTACCTATATTTACTCCTAGTTGAAGCAGCCTTAGACTTCAGACAGTAGTCCGGGAGGAGAGAAGCAAGTCGTTGTAGTTCCGGGTCCTCAGCAACCAAGAACGAGGCGGTCCCCCATCTGCCCTTCTTGAATATATCTGCGAAACGTAAAAGTTTGAAAAGAAAAATCGTTAAAATACGAATTACAAGAATATCCGTCACACGGACTACACCTTCGCTATGTTTCGAATATTCTTACAACATAAGAACTTCTGCAATGCAACTATATGCACCAGGACCATACACAGGGACACAACGCCCTTACAACTTATATAAAATCAATTAATACGTGTATTCGAACTGTTACACACATTGTCTATGTACAAAATTCTCTGCAATGCTATCGACAGCATCAGGACCCATCTCTGCAATGCTATTGTTAGCACCAGGACCTAACTGCAACTTAAATGTGCTACGATGTACACAAGTGTAATGAAACTTATAATTCATCTAGCATCTAATTTTACTGCTAGCACATCAGAAGAATACGACTTCGACCCGAACACAGTGTTCATATTGTCTCCTTGTTTCCAAATGCGATCATATTCATGAAATCGAATGATATCTTTTACGTAATATTTATTAAATATTTTGATTTTTCATCAAACAAAAAACTCCAAAAGTATGAAGATGGCCATTCTGGTACAACGAGGGTACCTACTGTTCTACAGGCTATTAAATGAAGAATACATTTACCTATCAAGGCAATAGGGGGGACGAACCAATTGTTTTCCGCTTCCCAATTTCTACTGAAACAATCTACCCCCTTCGAACCAGGATTCCAGAAGAGTGAATTAAATCTAGGCAATTTAGTGTTCTTAAAACTTGCAAATCGATCTATTGTATAGGGGCCCTACATATTGTACATGAATTCAAAGAAGTCGTCTGACACACCCCAGTCCTCAAAATCTACGAGTTTGCTCATAAATTCCGCCCTACAATTCTGATTTCGAGGAATCCACTCAATTTCTAATGTAATTCCGTTTGAAATACAAAGTCTGAAATTAGAAATAGCTATATCCTGTAGCTCGACTTTTGTACTACCTTTTTCAACGATCTTAACACAATTCTGGTTATCAGTAAACCATTTCAATGATCTATTTCTCAAACCTACAGAAAAACTCTCTAAGCCCATTTCAATGGCATTCAACTCTCTCCATGTAGATGACTTACATTTTTCTTCAACATTCCACATATAATGAAAAACTTTTTCATTTATTTCTAATGTGTAAGCAGCGCCAGCAACATCACTTGCATCGGAGTAAACGAAAACATTTTTCTTCTGATAAGATTTCAAAACTCTTGCATTATATAGTTTCTTAGATTTTTACTCCAAAACAGTAATTCTGTTAAAAAAAGTGTAATTTTCTGTCCCAAGAAATCCTACTTTCGATTGCGACATGTGTCATTAGATTTACTATATTTCCCATTACGGGGGACATAGAAATTATTTTTCCAGCTACCTGTGCCAAATTTCGTGCTGTGATTTTGTGTAGAATAGAGATAACTCTAGAAATACTAATTTCTGTGTCACTGAGCCGTCTTTCTGGTACATTCAAACAAAATTGCACAGAATTCCAATTAATTCCTAGCCATTCAATTTCCTGCACTGGGTCAAATACTGACTTTTTCTCATTTACAAAAAACCCTGCATAGATTAGGGATTTTTTGATAAATTCAGTAACGTTAGAACAAGATTCTTTGGAACTGGACAAAATAATTCCATCGTCAAGGTATAAGACAATTTTGCAATTTTTCTGTCTCCAAAACTTGACAAGAGGTCTAAGACATTTAGTGAAGCAAAAAGGAGCCGACGAAAGACCAAAAGGTAAGATAGTATAAACGTAATACTGTTCGTTCCAACGAAATCCGAGATATTTCTGAAAGTTTGGATTTATGTCAATGTGGTGCTAACCTGATAAGTCAAATTTTGTTAGGAAACAGTCTTTTTCAAAATACTGAATGCCAATTTTCCAATCTTCAAATTTTATTTTATCTTTTCCTATAAATTTGTTCAATACGCTGAGATCTAAAATGAGACGTTTCTTCTCTCTGTTTTCGGCGACACTCAAAGGACTGACTACATGAGGTAAGTATGGCACCTTAACTACCCTACCTGACTGAACCAGTTCTAAAACAGCCTCTGAAACAAAATCTGCATTAGATAAAGCTGATTTGTTATTTTTCTGATACATATTTGGAGGTTCCTTTACAAAAGGGATCGAGTATCCATTTTCTATTATAGAAAGAACGTTACCGTACGAGTCAATATTTCTCCAATAGTCTAAATTTCTAAAAAGATTTTTCTTGACTCTACAGTCTATGAATTGAGAATTTTTCTCTGTATCAATCAACAAATGATCTAATTTCGAACAAGACGACAAAAAAACTTATCATTCTCATTTCTGTCCGTTTGAGGAACCACCTTTCCCTGGCTGGGGAGCCTAGTTGTTGAGGGGGCACCTGTTTTTCCAGTGACCCGTCTGGGAGCATCGGTAACACAGGTCTGTAGGCTGGGGGGTCCTGCGCGAGCCCCCGCTCGGACGAAAGGGCTGATAAGTGCCAGAAGAATAAGGATTAGCCATATGGAACTTGGCTGGTGAGCCGGCCGCAGCTGGGATCGGGCCTTGTCTTTGATATGGGTGTGGTCGGGATGCTTTATTTGCTCGTTTCGCACGGAGAGCCCTAGACTCGGCATTCCTAATACGTTTGTCATCGTCCGAATCATCTGCGACATCATTTAGCTCGTACTCAGATACGGTTTTCCAACCAGCCGGACTGCTATCAGCTATTCTGATCAGTTTGTTACGTTTACGGAGCTTTTCCCCGATTTCCTTCAGAACGGATAATACAGAGGGAAGGTCCTTCCTTGCCTTTGCTCTCCAACCCCTCGAGGTCCTCTATGATTTCCTCGTTGAAAGAATACTGGATGCGATTTCCCTCGCCTTTCAGTTTGTTAGATGGATTGTCTTTTAACTTTTTCGACAATGATTTAGCGTTACTCTGCTGATCAGATACCAATTGTGCTAAATTTGAAAATTGGTTATCTAGAACCGTTTTAAACAAATTTATTGCATCTGCGAAATCACTATTACTATTCGAAGTACCTGTACTGGCCTTTGTGTATGACAAATTTGTATCGAGCAGTTGGTCTTCGTGGTCCGACATGGAGAACACAGGGAGAAAAAACCGTGAGTACAGGTGAAATCTGAGCCTTCGAATGACCCTATATTACAGGTATCCCTACCTTTCTAATTACTATTCATACCTGAACACATTAGCCAATCACAAAAATCGTTACATACCCCTATAGTACTACGTACTCGACCATAACAATATCATTTGCATATTACATGCTACAGTACCTGCAATAAATACATTAGGGGAGTCTTCATATATGTATTATCTTTCTATTTAGAGCAAAAAATAGGCAGCAGAATTTTTAGCCAAGACGATAGTAACGCAAATTTCTTATGATAGTAACTCAAAGCTCTCGAAATTCATCAGATGATAGTAACGTATCCTCAAAAATCCAGAAGGGACATTTTAACCAGTACGTACTAAGAATCAGTAGCCAGTTTCACAAAAGCGTCGTAGATTTACGACCGACGTAGGACTTACGTCCTTCTTTACGTCTCATTTACGTTCGAGTTGCACGGGTTTCACAAAGATGACGTAGTAGTGACATAAAGCAATGACGTAAAGTTATGACGTACGATGTTGCTAGAGAAATCAAATATGGCGTCGTCGAAGGAAGTTTCCTCCCAGTTTTCAGTGTTCTACACTTTATATTTCACTTAAAAAATAAAAAATGACAAGCCGGGCTCTATTGTCTCATAATGCCCGAGCGTCCTCAGCCAATCACATTTATTACCGAGCCGCGTCAGCGGCGAGGTGATAAATGTGATTGGCTGAGGACGCGAGGGCATTATGAGACAATAGAGCCCGGCTTGTCATTTTTTATTTCTATTCTAATAATGACCAATCGATTCGTGGTAAAAACAGTTCCTGCGGGTTTATCTGCTTTCAGAAAATGGGTAGGCGTGGCTTATCGCTATAGATTACAGATCACAATTAATTTTAAATGTTCGTTGACCACGCAAATAGTTCCTGATTATTTCAATCCCTCGTCTTCTTACATTTAATTTCTACGACTCTTTTTACACTAGATGATTCGTTTTTTACGTCAATGAGTCGCAGATGAGTTGAAAAAAAATATTCTAGCATATTGAATGATACTGCATCATTCTAATCGCGGAATGACAGATGTGTTATGAGGCTCTAGAATTGATAGATTGTAGAACATTAGAGCCACAGATACCCCCTTTCGGGTTTAAAAAGATATTAAAAGTCTACTAAGCGACAGATTTTTGCATGAATCCATTTCTGAGCTTATTTTGATGCTATCTAGCAGATATAAAAGTTTCAAGCAAAAAATGGTGGTGCGATTCGAGTATTTAATCGTCATATTAGTACGTTTTACAAAGGAATATATAGGAAAAAATAATTGGGGTCTGATACCTATGAGCGCGCGCAGTGATATCACGTGTGTAACTAAATAGAGACCAGACGAGGGGAAAAGGAGAAAATATGATACATGTAGGATGAAAATATCATTTTCATGATACTGCTAGATGCCAATTCGTTGGTAATCAGGGCTGATCTGGCTAAAATGGGGGGGGGGGGGGGGGGGGGTTTCGGGGCGAGCGAACGTGTGCTTAAATCGGAAAGGAGGCCGAGGTAAGGACATAGTGTGATTTTTTTTTCATTACAGCAACATGCTTGCATTAGCTGTGTGTCATGCTGTGACTTTTACTATAGATATGATCTCATCCAATAGCCAAGCATTGCATGGCTCCAACCCCCCCCCCCAAAAAAAAAAAGAAATCGGGGGGGGGGGGGTCCGTTTTTCGATCTCTGCTCGTAGTTCGCATGTACAGCTGAACTTTATTTGCTGGAATAATGTTTTTATATGACATCTCATGCGGTCTGCACTAAAAATATTATTGAAATCGCAAAAGAATAAGTTTTCTGACGTTTTAAACGTTAATTTTTAATTTTTTGTCCATACACTAAGAGGGTCTAACGAAAATTCATATAAATTCGAAAACGGTACATATGCAGTTTTTAGCACCATAAATTATGAGAATTCAGCCATCTGAAAGAGTCACATTTCATTTTGTTAAAGTGATATTAGAACATCTGTGAAAATAGTATATAGCATTAGCTCTTTAAAAATGAAATTTTTCATGCTGTAACCACAGAAAAAAAAATCCTGGTTTTCGAGGAAATCGACATTTTTGTCAATTTACCCAATAAATTTTCGGGATCTACTGTATTCTTCGTGGGTCTCAGTAAATGACGTCATAAGTTGTACACGACAAAGTGATTGCCTGTTCACGCACATGTGTATACGCATGTGTTTACCGTTTCAAGAATAAAAAAAATCAATATCTAAAACATAGTTTTTTATTTATTGAGCAAAAAAAAAAATAAAAATAAATAAATAATAATAATAAAAGAAATAAATAAAATAGAATAAATAAATAAATAAATAAATAAAGGGCGCACCGGTCATTTCTAAACATGCTCATGACTGGCGATCACCTGTAGATTCAGGACAGAAGATGTTTGACATAATTTATATTCTTATTAAGAAAATAATCGTGCTGGCCAATATTTTTGATAGATTCTGTATCTACATATGGAATTATGGATCTATCACATGCCGAATATTAGATCGTGGTTTGCGGGGGAACATCCCCCCCCCCACACATACACGCACATTTGTCCGTTTTGATTCGTTGAGAGAGAGAGAGAGAGAGAGAGAGAGAGAGAGAGAGAGAGAGAGATCATCATGTCCAATCTTTTCTATCATCAATTGCCTCTCATGAAAACGTATGTCAGAAATGTTTTCAAATACAAATTTATTGCTTCGTTCTTTTATATTATTGTGATATTCCATAAAAACAGCTAGTTGTGACCATAACTTAATGATTTAGAAAAAAAAAGAATAATGTCGAATCGTTTTTCGTTGTTAATCCCTAAAATTGTGACCATTATATATTGATAGAATGAAATTTGATCCTTATTTTAATCAAAATAGATTCCGTGACATCGACCTCCTCAGAATAATACTAAAATTTACTGAGTGTTTTAATACCCACTGAGGAGCTCGTGAAATAAGGTCTACCGTATATCCCTTGCACCAATGCAGGTGAATTTTGAAATAATTGTTTATGAAGATGAAGTTTTAAAAAATATATGTAAAAATAAATTAATAATGTTTTGTTTTAGTTATTATACCCCTCATCCCCATTCTACGCTTCTCAGAAAGATTGTTTTCGGTGTTCACTGTGATCCGCCCTCCCTATTTTAGATTCCTGAATCCGTCTATGCCAAAGATATCTCCATCTGTCATTTGTCATTAAAGTGAATGTATATGACAATATGAATATAGGTAATAATATGTTGTACACTAAGCTCAATAAAAGAATGGGCAGGGGGCCTCCCCGGTCTGAAACTCCAGTCGCACGCATTCCAAGTTAACCCCCCCCCCTTCTGCGTTTGAAACACGTCGAGCTGTATATTCAACCATTGTTACAAATCGTGCGTGTTTAGAACAAACAGTAAAATAAAACAGACAGAAAATATGATGTGACATCATGTGTGAAATCATCCATCCCAAGACCCTTTCCCCCTCCCCTCCCCCTTTTTTCTCACGGACAGATGCTCGGTCGCATGCAAATTACTAACATTAAACATTTACATATTAATCCTCCACATGATAAAGAAATCATCAAAAGATGTGAAACTGAGCAAATTAAATGCAAACTCAGCTTCAATACCTCAACGGTACATTGCATTGTTTACACTACTTTCGTCTTTCGTGTACAACTTTCTACGTCATCAGTGTCTCCATCATATTTACCGGAAGTGCTCATTTATAGAATCAGGGTTTCTGTAAATGGCTAAAAATAGCAACTTCAAAACTGATTTATGATGTGTGCGGTAAGAGCTGAAAACAATTTTTGGCGTATTATGGTTTATTTTTAGGGAAAGTTTTAGGTAAAAGTATTATCTCATATGTTCTAATATCACTTTAACATATCTGTAGAATTGCGGAAATAACAGAAATTTGAAATTAGCGTAATTGAAAATAATTCTTATCAAAAACTTGATTCTGGGGACATCAATAGACTACCTGTAAAATGCAACTATTTGAATAATAATGAAAGTATTGAGCTGAAACTTGATAGATAACATCAAAAGATACCAAGAAAGGGTTCTGATGCAAAAGTTTGACTTTCAATTAAAATTTTTGACTGTATGAGCGCGCGCAGTGATATCACGTGTGTAACTAAATAGAGACCAGACGAGGGGAAAAGGAGAAAATATGATACATGTAGGATGAAAATATCATTTTCATGATACTGCTAGATGCCAATTCGTTGGTAATCAGGGCTGATCTGGCGAAAATGGGGGGGGGGGGGGTTCGGGGCGAGCGAACGTGTGCTTAAATCGGAAAGGAGGCCGAGGTAAGGACATAGTGTGATTTTTTTTTCATTACAGCAACATGCTTGCATTAGCTGTGTGTCATGCTGTGACTTTTACTATAGATATGATCTCATCCAATAGCCAAGCATTGCATGGCTCCAACCCCCCCCCCCCAAAAAAAAAGAAATCGGGGGGGGGGGGGGGGGTCCGTTTTTCGATCTCTGCTCGTAGTTCGCATGTACAGCTGAACTTTATTTGCTGGAATAATGTTTTTATATGACATCTCATGCGGTCTGCACTAAAAATATTATTGAAATCGCAAAAGAATAAGTTTTCTGTTGTTTTAAACGTTAATTTTTAATTTTTTGTCCATACACTAAGAGGGCCTAACGAAAATTCATATAAATTCGAAAACGGTACATATGCAGTTTTTAGCACCATAAATTTATGAGAATTCAGCCATCTGAAAGAGTCACATTTCATTTTGTTAACATATCTGTAGAATTGCGGAAATAACAGAAATTTGAAATTAGCGTAATTGAAAATAATTCTTATCAAAAACTTGATTCTGGGGACATCAATAGACTACCTGTAAAATGCAACTATTTGAATAATAATGAAAGTATTGAGCTGAAACTTGATAGATAACATCAAAAGATACCAAGAAAGGGTTCTGATGCAAAAGTTTGACTTTCAATTAAAATTTTTGACTGTTTTAGCGCGCGCAGTGATATCACGTGTGTAACTAAATAGAGACCAGACGAGGGGAAAAGGAGAAAATATGATACATGTAGGATGAAAATATCATTTTCATGATACTGCTAGATGCCAATTCGTTGGTAATCAGGGCTGATCTGGCTAAAATGGGGGGGGGGGGGGGGGGGGGGTTCGGGGCGAGCGAACGTGTGCTTAAATCGGAAAGGAGGCCGAGGTAAGGACATAGTGTGATTTTTTTTTCATTACAGCAACATGCTTGCATTAGCTGTGTGTCATGCTGTGACTTTTACTATAGATATGATCTCATCCAATAGCCAAGCATTGCATGGCTCCAACCCCCCCCCCCCCCCACAAAAAAGAAATCGGGAGGGGTCCGTTTTTCGATCTCTGCTCGTAGTTCGCATGTACAGCTGAACTTTATTTGCTGGAATAATGTTTTTATATGACATCTCATGCGGTCTGCACTAAAAATATTATTGAAATCGCAAAAGAATAAGTTTTCTGTTGTTTTAAACGTTAATTTTTAATTTTTTGTCCATACACTAAGAGGGCCTAACGAAAATTCATATAAATTCGAAAACGGTACATATGCAGTTTTTAGCACCATAAATTATGAGAATTCAGCCATCTGAAAGAGTCACATTTCATTTTGTTAACATATCTGTAGAATTGCGGAAATAACAGAAATTTGAAATTAGCGTAATTGAAAATAATTCTTATCAAAAACTTGATTCTGGGGACATCAATAGACTACCTGTAAAATGCAACTATTTGAATAATAATGAAAGTATTGAGCTGAAACTTGATAGATAACATCAAAAGATACCAAGAAAGGGTTCTGATGCAAAAGTTTGACTTTCAATTAAAATTTTTGACTGTTTTAGATTACAGATCACAATTAATTTTAAATGTTCGTTGACCACGCAAATAGTTCCTGATTATTTCAATCCCTCGTCTTCTTACATTTAATTTCTACGACTCTTTTTACACTAGATGATTCGTTTTTTACGTCAATGAGTCGCAGATGAGTTGAAAAAAAATATTCTAGCATATTGAATGATACTGCATCATTCTAATCGCGGAATGACAGATGTGTTATGAGGCTCTAGAATTGATAGATTGTAGAACATTAGAGCCACAGATACCCCCTTTCGGGTTTAAAAAGATATTAAAAGTCTACTAAGCGACAGATTTTTGCATGAATCCATTTCTGAGCTTATTTTGATGCTATCTAGCAGATATAAAAGTTTCAAGCAAAAAATGGTGGTGCGATTCGAGTATTTAATCGTCATATTAGTACGTTTTACAAAGGAATATATAGGAAAAAATAATTGGGGTCTGATACCTATGAGCGCGCGCAGTGATATCACGTGTGTAACTAAATAGAGACCAGACGAGGGGAAAAGGAGAAAATATGATACATGTAGGATGAAAATATCATTTTCATGATACTGCTAGATGCCAATTCGTTGGTAATCAGGGCTGATCTGGCTAAAATGGGGGGGGGGGGGGGGGGGTTCGGGGCGAGCGAACGTGTGCTTAAATCGGAAAGGAGGCCGAGGTAAGGACATAGTGTGATTTTTTTTTCATTACAGCAACATGCTTGCATTAGCTGTGTGTCATGCTGTGACTTTTACTATAGATATGATCTCATCCAATAGCCAAGCATTGCATGGCTCCAACCCCCCCACAAAAAAGAAATCGGGAGGGGTCCGTTTTTCGATCTCTGCTCGTAGTTCGCATGTACAGCTGAACTTTATTTGCTGGAATAATGTTTTTATATGACATCTCATGCGGTCTGCACTAAAAATATTATTGAAATCGCAAAAGAATAAGTTTTCTGTTGTTTTAAACGTTAATTTTTAATTTTTTGTCCATACACTAAGAGGGCCTAACGAAAATTCATATAAATTCGAAAACGGTACATATGCAGTTTTTAGCACCATAAATTATGAGAATTCAGCCATCTGAAAGAGTCACATTTCATTTTGTTAACATATCTGTAGAATTGCGGAAATAACAGAAATTTGAAATTAGCGTAATTGAAAATAATTCTTATCAAAAACTTGATTCTGGGGACATCAATAGACTACCTGTAAAATGCAACTATTTGAATAATAATGAAAGTATTGAGCTGAAACTTGATAGATAACATCAAAAGATACCAAGAAAGGGTTCTGATGCAAAAGTTTGACTTTCAATTAAAATTTTTGACTGTTTTAGATTACAGATCACAATTAATTTTAAATGTTCGTTGACCACGCAAATAGTTCCTGATTATTTCAATCCCTCGTCTTCTTACATTTAATTTCTACGACTCTTTTTACACTAGATGATTCGTTTTTTACGTCAATGAGTCGCAGATGAGTTGAAAAAAAATATTCTAGCATATTGAATGATACTGCATCATTCTAATCGCGGAATGACAGATGTGTTATGAGGCTCTAGAATTGATAGATTGTAGAACATTAGAGCCACAGATACCCCCTTTCGGGTTTAAAAAGATATTAAAAGTCTACTAAGCGACAGATTTTTGCATGAATCCATTTCTGAGCTTATTTTGATGCTATCTAGCAGATATAAAAGTTTCAAGCAAAAAATGGTGGTGCGATTCGAGTATTTAATCGTCATATTAGTACGTTTTACAAAGGAATATATAGGAAAAAATAATTGGGGTCTGATACCTATGAGCGCGCGCAGTGATATCACGTGTGTAACTAAATAGAGACCAGACGAGGGGAAAAGGAGAAAATATGATACATGTAGGATGAAAATATCATTTTCATGATACTGCTAGATGCCAATTCGTTGGTAATCAGGGCTGATCTGGCTAAAATGGGGGGGGGGGGGGGTTCGGGGCGAGCGAACGTGTGCTTAAATCGGAAAGGAGGCCGAGGTAAGGACATAGTGTGATTTTTTTTTCATTACAGCAACATGCTTGCATTAGCTGTGTGTCATGCTGTGACTTTTACTATAGATATGATCTCATCCAATAGCCAAGCATTGCATGGCTCCAACCCCCCCACAAAAAAGAAATCGGGAGGGGTCCGTTTTTCGATCTCTGCTCGTAGTTCGCATGTACAGCTGAACTTTATTTGCTGGAATAATGTTTTTATATGACATCTCATGCGGTCTGCACTAAAAATATTATTGAAATCGCAAAAGAATAAGTTTTCTGTTGTTTTAAACGTTAATTTTTAATTTTTTGTCCATACACTAAGAGGGCCTAACGAAAATTCATATAAATTCGAAAACGGTACATATGCAGTTTTTAGCACCATAAATTATGAGAATTCAGCAATCTGAAAGAGTCACATTTCATTTTGTTAACATATCTGTAGAATTGCGGAAATAACAGAAATTTGAAATTAGCGTAATTGAAAATAATTCTTATCAAAAACTTGATTCTGGGGACATCAATAGACTACCTGTAAAATGCAACTATTTGAATAATAATGAAAGTATTGAGCTGAAACTTGATAGATAACATCAAAAGATACCAAGAAAGGGTTCTGATGCAAAAGTTTGACTTTCAATTAAAATTTTTGACTGTTTTAGATTACAGATCACAATTAATTTTAAATGTTCGTTGACCACGCAAATAGTTCCTGATTATTTCAATCCCTCGTCTTCTTACATTTAATTTCTACGACTCTTTTTACACTAGATGATTCGTTTTTTACGTCAATGAGTCGCAGATGAGTTGAAAAAAAATATTCTAGCATATTGAATGATACTGCATCATTCTAATCGCGGAATGACAGATGTGTTATGAGGCTCTAGAATTGATAGATTGTAGAACATTAGAGCCACAGATACCCCCTTTCGGGTTTAAAAAGATATTAAAAGTCTACTAAGCGACAGATTTTTGCATGAATCCATTTCTGAGCTTATTTTGATGCTATCTAGCAGATATAAAAGTTTCAAGCAAAAAATGGTGGTGCGATTCGAGTATTTAATCGTCATATTAGTACGTTTTACAAAGGAATATATAGGAAAAAATAATTGGGGTCTGATACCTATGAGCGCGCGCAGTGATATCACGTGTGTAACTAAATAGAGACCAGACGAGGGGAAAAGGAGAAAATATGATACATGTAGGATGAAAATATCATTTTCATGATACTGCTAGATGCCAATTCGTTGGTAATCAGGGCTGATCTGGCTAAAATGGGGGGGGGGGGGGGGGGTTCGGGGCGAGCGAACGTGTGCTTAAATCGGAAAGGAGGCCGAGGTAAGGACATAGTGTGATTTTTTTTTCATTACAGCAACATGCTTGCATTAGCTGTGTGTCATGCTGTGACTTTTACTATAGATATGATCTCATCCAATAGCCAAGCATTGCATGGCTCCAACCCCCCCCCCCCCCCCAAAAAAAAAGAAATCGGGAGGGGTCCGTTTTTCGATCTCTGCTCGTAGTTCGCATGTACAGCTGAACTTTATTTGCTGGAATAATGTTTTTATATGACATCTCATGCGGTCTGCACTAAAAATATTATTGAAATCGCAAAAGAATAAGTTTTCTGTTGTTTTAAACGTTAATTTTTAATTTTTTGTCCATACACTAAGAGGGCCTAACGAAAATTCATATAAATTCGAAAACGGTACATATGCAGTTTTTAGCACCATAAATTATGAGAATTCAGCCATCTGAAAGAGTCACATTTCATTTTGTTAACATATCTGTAGAATTGCGGAAATAACAGAAATTTGAAATTAGCGTAATTGAAAATAATTCTTATCAAAAACTTGATTCTGGGGACATCAATAGACTACCTGTAAAATGCAACTATTTGAATAATAATGAAAGTATTGAGCTGAAACTTGATAGATAACATCAAAAGATACCAAGAAAGGGTTCTGATGCAAAAGTTTGACTTTCAATTAAAATTTTTGACTGTATGAGCGCGCGCAGTGATATCACGTGTGTAACTAAATAGAGACCAGACGAGGGGAAAAGGAGAAAATATGATACATGTAGGATGAAAATATCATTTTCATGATACTGCTAGATGCCAATTCGTTGGTAATCAGGGCTGATCTGGCTAAAATGGGGGGGGGGGGGGGGGGGGGGTTCGGGGCGAGCGAACGTGTGCTTAAATCGGAAAGGAGGCCGAGGTAAGGACATAGTGTGATTTTTTTTTCATTACAGCAACATGCTTGCATTAGCTGTGTGTCATGCTGTGACTTTTACTATAGATATGATCTCATCCAATAGCCAAGCATTGCATGGCTCCAACCCCCCCCCCCCCCCCCCCAAAAAAAAAAGAAATCGGGAGGGGTCCGTTTTTCGATCTCTGCTCGTAGTTCGCATGTACAGCTGAACTTTATTTGCTGGAATAATGTTTTTATATGACATCTCATGCGGTCTGCACTAAAAATATTATTGAAATCGCAAAAGAATAAGTTTTCTGTTGTTTTAAACGTTAATTTTTAATTTTTTGTCCATACACTAAGAGGGCCTAACGAAAATTCATATAAATTCGAAAACGGTACATATGCAGTTTTTAGCACCATAAATTATGAGAATTCAGCCATCTGAAAGAGTCACATTTCATTTTGTTAACATATCTGTAGAATTGCGGAAATAACAGAAATTTGAAATTAGCGTAATTGAAAATAATTCTTATCAAAAACTTGATTCTGGGGACATCAATAGACTACCTGTAAAATGCAACTATTTGAATAATAATGAAAGTATTGAGCTGAAACTTGATAGATAACATCAAAAGATACCAAGAAAGGGTTCTGATGCAAAAGTTTGACTTTCAATTAAAATTTTTGACTGTTTTAGATTACAGATCACAATTAATTTTAAATGTTCGTTGACCACGCAAATAGTTCCTGATTATTTCAATCCCTCGTCTTCTTACATTTAATTTCTACGACTCTTTTTACACTAGATGATTCGTTTTTTACGTCAATGAGTCGCAGATGAGTTGAAAAAAAATATTCTAGCATATTGAATGATACTGCATCATTCTAATCGCGGAATGACAGATGTGTTATGAGGCTCTAGAATTGATAGATTGTAGAACATTAGAGCCACAGATACCCCCTTTCGGGTTTAAAAAGATATTAAAAGTCTACTAAGCGACAGATTTTTGCATGAATCCATTTCTGAGCTTATTTTGATGCTATCTAGCAGATATAAAAGTTTCAAGCAAAAAATGGTGGTGCGATTCGAGTATTTAATCGTCATATTAGTACGTTTTACAAAGGAATATATAGGAAAAAATAATTGGGGTCTGATACCTATGAGCGCGCGCAGTGATATCACGTGTGTAACTAAATAGAGACCAGACGAGGGGAAAAGGAGAAAATATGATACATGTAGGATGAAAATATCATTTTCATGATACTGCTAGATGCCAATTCGTTGGTAATCAGGGCTGATCTGGCTAAAATGGGGGGGGGGGGGGGGTTCGGGGCGAGCGAACGTGTGCTTAAATCGGAAAGGAGGCCGAGGTAAGGACATAGTGTGATTTTTTTTTCATTACAGCAACATGCTTGCATTAGCTGTGTGTCATGCTGTGACTTTTACTATAGATATGATCTCATCCAATAGCCAAGCATTGCATGGCTCCAACCCCCCCCCCCCCCAAAAAAAAGAAATCGGGAGGGGTCCGTTTTTCGATCTCTGCTCGTAGTTCGCATGTACAGCTGAACTTTATTTGCTGGAATAATGTTTTTATATGACATCTCATGCGGTCTGCACTAAAAATATTATTGAAATCGCAAAAGAATAAGTTTTCTGTTGTTTTAAACGTTAATTTTTAATTTTTTGTCCATACACTAAGAGGGCCTAACGAAAATTCATATAAATTCGAAAACGGTACATATGCAGTTTTTAGCACCATAAATTATGAGAATTCAGCCATCTGAAAGAGTCACATTTCATTTTGTTAACATATCTGTAGAATTGCGGAAATAACAGAAATTTGAAATTAGCGTAATTGAAAATAATTCTTATCAAAAACTTGATTCTGGGGACATCAATAGACTACCTGTAAAATGCAACTATTTGAATAATAATGAAAGTATTGAGCTGAAACTTGATAGATAACATCAAAAGATACCAAGAAAGGGTTCTGATGCAAAAGTTTGACTTTCAATTAAAATTTTTGACTGTTTTAGATTACAGATCACAATTAATTTTAAATGTTCGTTGACCACGCAAATAGTTCCTGATTATTTCAATCCCTCGTCTTCTTACATTTAATTTCTACGACTCTTTTTACACTAGATGATTCGTTTTTTACGTCAATGAGTCGCAGATGAGTTGAAAAAAAATATTCTAGCATATTGAATGATACTGCATCATTCTAATCGCGGAATGACAGATGTGTTATGAGGCTCTAGAATTGATAGATTGTAGAACATTAGAGCCACAGATACCCCCTTTCGGGTTTAAAAAGATATTAAAAGTCTACTAAGCGACAGATTTTTGCATGAATCCATTTCTGAGCTTATTTTGATGCTATCTAGCAGATATAAAAGTTTCAAGCAAAAAATGGTGGTGCGATTCGAGTATTTAATCGTCATATTAGTACGTTTTACAAAGGAATATATAGGAAAAAATAATTGGGGTCTGATACCTATGAGCGCGCGCAGTGATATCACGTGTGTAACTAAATAGAGACCAGACGAGGGGAAAAGGAGAAAATATGATACATGTAGGATGAAAATATCATTTTCATGATACTGCTAGATGCCAATTCGTTGGTAATCAGGGCTGATCTGGCTAAAATGGGGGGGGGGGGGGGGGGGGGGTTCGGGGCGAGCGAACGTGTGCTTAAATCGGAAAGGAGGCCGAGGTAAGGACATAGTGTGATTTTTTTTTCATTACAGCAACATGCTTGCATTAGCTGTGTGTCATGCTGTGACTTTTACTATAGATATGATCTCATCCAATAGCCAAGCATTGCATGGCTCCAACCCCCCCCCCCAAAAAAAAAAGAAATCGGGAGGGGTCCGTTTTTCGATCTCTGCTCGTAGTTCGCATGTACAGCTGAACTTTATTTGCTGGAATAATGTTTTTATATGACATCTCATGCGGTCTGCACTAAAAATATTATTGAAATCGCAAAAGAATAAGTTTTCTGTTGTTTTAAACGTTAATTTTTAATTTTTTGTCCATACACTAAGAGGGCCTAACGAAAATTCATATAAATTCGAAAACGGTACATATGCAGTTTTTAGCACCATAAATTATGAGAATTCAGCCATCTGAAAGAGTCACATTTCATTTTGTTAACATATCTGTAGAATTGCGGAAATAACAGAAATTTGAAATTAGCGTAATTGAAAATAATTCTTATCAAAAACTTGATTCTGGGGACATCAATAGACTACCTGTAAAATGCAACTATTTGAATAATAATGAAAGTATTGAGCTGAAACTTGATAGATAACATCAAAAGATACCAAGAAAGGGTTCTGATGCAAAAGTTTGACTTTCAATTAAAATTTTTGACTGTTTTAGATTACAGATCACAATTAATTTTAAATGTTCGTTGACCACGCAAATAGTTCCTGATTATTTCAATCCCTCGTCTTCTTACATTTAATTTCTACGACTCTTTTTACACTAGATGATTCGTTTTTTACGTCAATGAGTCGCAGATGAGTTGAAAAAAAATATTCTAGCATATTGAATGATACTGCATCATTCTAATCGCGGAATGACAGATGTGTTATGAGGCTCTAGAATTGATAGATTGTAGAACATTAGAGCCACAGATACCCCCTTTCGGGTTTAAAAAGATATTAAAAGTCTACTAAGCGACAGATTTTTGCATGAATCCATTTCTGAGCTTATTTTGATGCTATCTAGCAGATATAAAAGTTTCAAGCAAAAAATGGTGGTGCGATTCGAGTATTTAATCGTCATATTAGTACGTTTTACAAAGGAATATATAGGAAAAAATAATTGGGGTCTGATACCTATGAGCGCGCGCAGTGATATCACGTGTGTAACTAAATAGAGACCAGACGAGGGGAAAAGGAGAAAATATGATACATGTAGGATGAAAATATCATTTTCATGATACTGCTAGATGCCAATTCGTTGGTAATCAGGGCTGATCTGGCTAAAATGGGGGGGGGGGGGGGGTTCGGGGCGAGCGAACGTGTGCTTAAATCGGAAAGGAGGCCGAGGTAAGGACATAGTGTGATTTTTTTTTCATTACAGCAACATGCTTGCATTAGCTGTGTGTCATGCTGTGACTTTTACTATAGATATGATCTCATCCAATAGCCAAGCATTGCATGGCTCCAACCCCCCCCCCCCCCCCAAAAAAAAAGAAATCGGGAGGGGTCCGTTTTTCGATCTCTGCTCGTAGTTCGCATGTACAGCTGAACTTTATTTGCTGGAATAATGTTTTTATATGACATCTCATGCGGTCTGCACTAAAAATATTATTGAAATCGCAAAAGAATAAGTTTTCTGTTGTTTTAAACGTTAATTTTTAATTTTTTGTCCATACACTAAGAGGGCCTAACGAAAATTCATATAAATTCGAAAACGGTACATATGCAGTTTTTAGCACCATAAATTATGAGAATTCAGCCATCTGAAAGAGTCACATTTCATTTTGTTAACATATCTGTAGAATTGCGGAAATAACAGAAATTTGAAATTAGCGTAATTGAAAATAATTCTTATCAAAAACTTGATTCTGGGGACATCAATAGACTACCTGTAAAATGCAACTATTTGAATAATAATGAAAGTATTGAGCTGAAACTTGATAGATAACATCAAAAGATACCAAGAAAGGGTTCTGATGCAAAAGTTTGACTTTCAATTAAAATTTTTGACTGTTTTAGATTACAGATCACAATTAATTTTAAATGTTCGTTGACCACGCAAATAGTTCCTGATTATTTCAATCCCTCGTCTTCTTACATTTAATTTCTACGACTCTTTTTACACTAGATGATTCGTTTTTTACGTCAATGAGTCGCAGATGAGTTGAAAAAAAATATTCTAGCATATTGAATGATACTGCATCATTCTAATCGCGGAATGACAGATGTGTTATGAGGCTCTAGAATTGATAGATTGTAGAACATTAGAGCCACAGATACCCCCTTTCGGGTTTAAAAAGATATTAAAAGTCTACTAAGCGACAGATTTTTGCATGAATCCATTTCTGAGCTTATTTTGATGCTATCTAGCAGATATAAAAGTTTCAAGCAAAAAATGGTGGTGCGATTCGAGTATTTAATCGTCATATTAGTACGTTTTACAAAGGAATATATAGGAAAAAATAATTGGGGTCTGATACCTATAGGGCCTATATTGGAGAATAGAGCCCGGCTCGCGTCTGTTGTCTTAATAGGGAAAAAGAATCAAGTCATATTAGAATTATTAGTAAACGTAGGTTGACGATTTTGGTATCAATTGAATCGGAAAAGAATTATCTATATGCCTATGATCATAGATATATTTGAAATTTTCTTATTTCATTTTAAAATGTCAGTAATCTTTTCAAAAGCAGTGTTAACCTACGTAAAACTCGCAATTTTGCTACTTTATAGTGCCGTTCAGATGATTTCGCGCCATGCAAGGAAATAAATCTTGTTTGGGGTAACTTTAATTCTCATTAAAAATATTTTGGCGATTCCAATGATTGAATAGTATATAAAGTTTAAGGCTAAAGCAGAATGAAATTGATTTTTATTTTAACAATGATTTAGTAAATTATTGATTATCTAAAATGCACCATCCTTTTTCTCTCGAAATTTCATACATTTTCAAATATCTGCGATTTTTTTTTCTTTATACATACCTGACCAAACCCAGTCTTTGACGGGACTACGTACGGACTAACGTAATACGATGCGTGTGATTGATATTTAGAGAAACAGAATGCAATCTCGCTGATTATCTACTACATTATATGTACTGTTATGATGTGGACATTTTTGTCCTGTAACATAAAATATTACATGAAAATATAAAAACTCTATCAATTACCAATCCCAAATCAAAATTAATATGAAGAAAAAATACGAGCGCTTTCTTTTTATTTGTTTTTTTTTTTTTAAGTCAGACGAGACTGTATAGAAATTTACATTATTTCTGCCTCCTTCCTGTTATGCAAAATAAATTAATTCATTATAAAATGCAATTATTGTATAAAAAATGAAACTGCCAAAAAATAAAAACGAATAAATAGATAAAAAGAATAAAATAAACTTTAAAAAAAAAAGAAGGATCGGCAGCTCAAAACACAGGTACTCGAGTCCAAAGGAGGCCGAAAAAAAGTTAATTTAATAAAATACACGTACATGTTTGTCTTTGTCTTGTTTTATGTATGGGGTATATATATAAAAAAGGCATGTATGTGTATAATTTTTTATTAAATTAACATTTTTTCGGCCTCCTGTGCTTGAGCCAGAGAAATTCGTTTATACCTCTTTTTTTCAATCAAACGCTCCTTTCGTTAAGTGTGTAAAGCCAGGGAGACACACGCTCCCTTTTTTCTCTTTCCCTGGCTTTACAAGTGTGATTGAAAAAAGAATATGTATAGACGAATTTCTCTAATTCAAGTACCTGTGTTTCATAAAAAGGGTAGCCAGGGTGTGCCGATTTCGAAATATCATTTTTTTGGACTAATTGTTAATTTAAAATCTTTACGCCACAGTAAATGAATATTTGTTTGACGTCCCCTGGGGGGGGGTTATCATTTAACATACAATAGTCAATTTTGTACGGTCTCTAATTTTCATCACTTAATTCTTTTTTTAAGTACTGTAACCGTTTTTGAAGCCCATGTTATGGTTCAAACAGCAAAACGAGTATTCATATATGCAGCATGTTAACAAACTTTGTAAATGTCTCCTTTTTTCTTACTCTTTTCTCTTCTTTATCCTCGGGGTTTGTTTTTTCGTCCATGTTCAATTCTATTTTTTTCTTCAATTTGCGCTAAAGTTGTTTAGCATGATTCATATGTAAAATGCCAACTATGTATTCATCATATTAGCCTTGGGAAATGAATTTGAATATATTTCAAATCCCATTTATTTTTATCATATGCATTGGTTTAAATAATATTTTATTCAAATATAAGCATATAATGTGGACATCGCTTCTTCGTGCTTGAAATTGACTCGCGAAGGAGCGAAGGTACGATGCGAAGAAGTGAAATTACGATGCGAAGAAGAGTAGTCACGATGCGAAGAAGTGAAGTTATGATGAGAAGAAGTGAAGTTCTCTAGCTTCTTCGCATCGTAACTTCGCTTCTTCGCATCGCAACTTCGCATCGTAACTTCGCTTCTTTTCAAGTTTGCTTCTTCGCAACTTCGCTTCTTCGCTTCTTCGCGTTCCGTTTCTATTCTGACCAATTAAAACAAAATAACAAGCAAATAACATTTGCCGACTAGCCCGAGAAGCATAGAGGGGAAGCCGACGTTTATTCACACAAATCAACAATGTATCAGACAGTGGTACATGATTCATGTTTATAATAGAATTTAATGCATACAATACAGCCATTATGAATATAACGACGCTTAAAATTAACCATGTTAGTTCATGTATCTGTTATAAAGCCCCTCAATAGCAACGTGACCGGCCAGGAAAAACCAGAGATAAAAAGATTTTCTCAAAAATACTATGGAAACCTGCATCCCACACCAATGTCAAAATATAGTTAGCTGACCGAGGTGCATATATGTTGGGACACACATCTATATAGCATGAAAATCTGAATATGAAGCTAGAATAAATACAAATAATCGTTTTGACTTTTTCACATTAATTTTGAAATTTTTGTATCTGTCCGTGCACCATATCATAACATGTGGTAAGCATTGAAAAATTTCTGTTAAGTGTTCTCCGAATACACGTCTATTCTTGACCAGAATAAATAACAACCATATAATTGATAATAATGACCATATGATAGGCCTAAAATAAATTCATATAAAGTAGATTTAGACAGTATTAACTTGGTTCAATCAAAAGGGGATTCCCGTGGAACATATCATTTGTGTATCACGTGATAACCCACGGTAAGGTATAGAGACGGGCTAGAACTGACTAACAACGCTAATAAAACACGCTTGACCACTCAGTCACGTGACTGGAGTGTTCGATTAGCCTTTAAGGCCACACAAAATAAACTAAACGAACCATAAGGACAACTATTTTCCGCTAAGCTCCGTAACGCGGAAAATATTTAATACCTCTCTTTTTTACAAGATAAAAAAATATAACCCCCCCCAAAAAAAAACTAGAATAGAAGAAAAGAATTTAAAAACAATTTCCAAACAAAAGCATCAAATAAGCAAATGTGACAAATATGCAGCAAATAAGGCCATAAACCATCGATTAATTAAGTACATTCAAGAAATAAAACAAATTGAGCAATTTTCACAGAAGTGTCTAATGTGTAGGTACTGCATAGTTACACGGTCTTCCAACGTTCACTTATTTTATGTCACTTGTTTTCGTGTTATCTACATGCATATTCATTAAGTTCACAGAAGATGCGAAGCTGCGAAGAAACGAAGTTTCGAAGTTGAGCAGAAGCGAAGCTGAGAAGAAGCGAAAAAGCGAGGTTACGATATAAAGAAGCGAAGATGCGATGCAAAAGAAAGAAGCGAAGTTACGAAGCGAAGATACGATGCGAAGAAGCGAAGTTATGATGCGAAAGAAGCAGTTTCGCATCGTAACTTAGCTTCATCGCTCCTTCGCTTCTTCGTAACTTCGCCTCTTCGCATCGTAATTTCGCTTCTTCGCAACGTAACTTAGCTTCTTCGCGTAACAAATTGTTTACGCGAAGAAGCGATGTCCCGAACGTAACACCTAGAGAACATCTCAAAATTCATTAAAATCCCTTTCGATTATCTTTATAAGACCAAACTGGTCAAATTTACTTCATTATTTCTATAAATAGTTCTTTTGATGTCTAGATTCAAGGCTACAGGTTAGACTTGGTAAAAATAAAATTATAGTAGAAATCCAGAGAGCGCATTTTTCAATTGATTTTTATCAAACTAAACTTAATTATTGGGCGCGTAAGAAAGCCCATAGGTAAAAGGTCCAGGTCACAGGTTTGAATCATAAGAATTGCCGGTTTCTATGCAACTTTCCGGTAGGTTTTTGGTGTAAAGAAGAACTCTGTGAATGGTCAATGTCATAGGTCAAGAGTCAAAATCAAAGATTGGATTTAAAAAAAAAACTTTGTGTTGGGAACACATAACCGATTGGTCATGCTGTAATGAATGAATACATTGATTCCAATATCTAATTCAAATGTCAAGGTCACAAACTACAGGTCAATTTTTTTTATACATGTTAGACGGGGCACTTTTAAACGCAACTTCAGCAATATTGGCATATGATTTTCGACATCAGAATTTCAAGTTCACAGTTTCCCCCTTTTTATACTTATTCAATCCCCATCGAGAATTTCTGTGTACATGTTGACGGGATGGTATCTTTCATGATATTACATGTAGTTCTACTGCAACGTAAAACAAGATATTTTATATTAAATATTTTATATCATATTTGATATAAATGTAAGACTGCCACTGCTTTCCTATGACGCTTTCATCCTGTGCATGCTATTTAGATTAAACCTTAACCATTTTTAGTACTTTTTAGAATTTTTAGATGTTCTATTCTTACATGCGCACTTTGCTACCATGGCCCACATCGCTCGACTGAGACCACTGGAAAACTGACGTAATCAGTATCTCTCTTTTCATTTAAATATGACTATTTCCATTGTTTATCATACAAAATGTATGACCTTGAGCTTTACCTTGAGCTTTGATCTAGCGACATTGCGCTTTGACGGACTTGAAGGAAAATGCATATATGTACTGGACACAATAATCCTTTTTTTAATGTATAGTTTCTCTTTTATATGTCGCATGTGCATTTAGAGGGGCAAGGCTTTTTCATTTTAAAATATTTGACCTTAAACCATGTTATCCATAAGTTTTTAGTATCTGCCGTTGAGGACATGTGTATTTTTCTAACTTTCATTTATAAAATTGAAAGTTAGAAAAATAGTATTATTTTGGCCGTAGTTTTCTTTTGCTTTCTATATATTGTCTATGACGCTGCAATGTTGTTTTTTTTTTTTAATTACTCTAAACTTGTTGGAAACATTGCGAATTTTGTAAATTTAAGCACATGTACTGATTCTGTAAAATCCTATTCTTATGTCGTGAAATCTTTGGCATACTTTTTATATCTTTGTTATATTTTTTTAACAATGTTGTGGTTATACTAAAAATTGAGTTTTTCCGATACCAACTACCTATGGTCGATGTCTTTTTGAACGCGTAATTCGATGCATTCAATGAAATTCGTTCTGAAGCTCAGAGCGTTTTAAGGAATTTGCGTATGACAGGTCAGTACTGTTGTCATTGGCTCTCTGAAAGCGGGATTCGATTTTTCTTCTTTTTTATCCCATCAAAAATTTTAAAACATAAAAAAGATAAAAATAAAATTAACTCTCATTTTTAAATGTTCTCTGTTCTACTCGAAAATTTCTATTTTTGTCACATTATACCCATGTTTTCAGCCAATGTCGTAATACTTACGGCAGCTCTGACGGTGTCGTAGATTTTCAGCTGATTTACGTCCGACGTAAAACTACGTCGCTTTTGTGAAATGCTTTTGAGTTGCTACGTAGCGCTTACGAACGTCGTACGTCATAGCTGTGCCGTAAGTTGCTTTTGTGAAACCGGTCCCAGGCATGCAGGATGTTTCCTTTTTACGTAAATTCACTTAATGACTGCCACAGATTATTCAGCAGTAGAAAACGACCTTTTAAAGTCACTAACCTTGATCCAACAATTCAATATCACCATGTACACGTAGTCAATACTGCAAATGCAGATACATCGTAACTGTATTTATCCAAGGTTGCTCAAAGTTGTTTACAGTAAACACGCCTCATATGGTCACCAATTTGGACTTATATGAAGCATGCATACTCAGATGAATATTAAGCATCGAAATTCTTCAGTTTTCATAAAACCTGCGCTCCTTGACCATGTAAAACTACACAAATAAAAGATGAATAATCCCACCAAACGAACTTTTCTTTCATACGGAAATTTACCTTGTTTTATATTTGTTAGGTTTTAAACGGAAAATCAGTGTCTTACGTTCCCGAAAGAAGACATAGTTGATACATGAATTCGTTATTTCTTTTTTATTCACTATGTAAAAAGCGCTGTTTAAAGCCATTCATTTTAGAAGTACGGAAAGTATCAGATTTAAAAAAAAACTGTTCTTTGTTAACAAGGATTTATTTTAACTTTACACATCCAACTGTGGCCGGTAAAATAGACAATCAGATGACGGAGCTGAGGCCACAGACTGAAAGAAGTATAGAAATAGTATTTATACACCGAAACTCAGTTACGGAGTCACCCGAGTGAACCCTTTATAACTCCACTCCAAAAAAGACCTGAAATAAAATAACCGACTTTACTACATCTCTATCGTTTGAGACATATTAATTTTTATTTATTTATTTTTTTTTTATTCTTTTATTATTGTTATTTTTTTTTTCTTTTTCTGTTACAGTAAGCTGACAGATGAGTGAGATAAGAGAGAGAGAGAGAGAGAAAGAGAGAGAGAGATAATTTCCCTTTTGTTTAGCACTGAATCGCATTTTAAAGACATTATAAAGACATGCAAAACTGAAATTGAGACCATTGAACACATATTTTGGGAATGTCAAATTAGTCAAGATTTAATTTTAAATTTCCAAGAAATCATTAGACAAAAACAGAATAACAATTTTGAATTTCAGAAAAAAAAATTATATTAGGATACTTTGGTGAAATGTCAAAACAAAAAGGTCTGAATAACATAATTTTACAGACTAAATATTATATTTATACTATCAGATGCTTACAAAGATTACCAAGTCAACATGGCCTACTATTATCCTTAAAACACATGGTTAAAGCTTTAAGGTTCAATGCTGTTAAAAATAATACATCAAATGAGTTCTCAATTAACTGGCAGAACTGGACTTCTGTTTTATTTGACCTGGGTCTTTGAATTGCCCCCCCCCCCCCAAAAAAAAATGCTTTTGCTTAACTTTCATGTGATTATAAGGGTGGGGGGTAATGCTTACTTCATTTAATTTTTTTCTGCTCAACTTAAACATGTCTACTTAATTCAAGCCTCATCCAATATCATATATCTATATATAATACAGACTCTTCATTGCCAACACGTACTAACATTTCTTTTTGTACGGTTTTATATTAATCTCACTGCATATTTCTCATTATATTTCTATGACTCTTTACACACCTTACCTATATGTATTTAACATCATGATTGTTTTTTTTTTCCTGCTAGGAAATCACATGAAATTATCAAATACATTCTCTTTCTTCCTCTCTTCTATTTTCCTCTTTCTCTATTCTTGTTTCCTCTATTATAAAAAAAACTGATGAATGTGATTTTGAGAAAATTATTTATTTACATAATTGTAATATGCATTTCATCAAAAAAAAAAAAAAAAAAAAAAAATGACATGGTACATGTGTATTTGTAGCAATCTAAGAAGAGTATATTTTCTTACAAAGGGATTGAAGTAATGTAGAATTTTTTTTTTTGTACAATCTTTGTAGGAAAAAAATAATTTACTACATTCCCTAGATAGGCATGATACAATCCTGTATTCGCCGATATACGCAAGTAAATCATCTTAATCTCCTACAAGGACTGAAATAAGATATTAAACTTGAAAATTTTCGGTTCGCCGCGCTTCCAGTTTTACATGTAAATTTTCAAAAAATGACAGGAAATTTAACACATTTTTATTTTCAAAATTTTGAGCATTCAATTTCCCTTTAAAAAAGTCTGGATCCGCCTATGTATGATTACTCGATACCTGTATAGCAGTGATAAATAGAATACATGTATAATTGAAACTTCAGCCTCCCCCCCCCCCGAGTTTTTTTTTTTTTAAAGTCATCAAAATCGTTGACTATTCCAATACAATGGATTCAATTGGAATTTTGAATTCAATCTTATTAACACGTACAAGTATATTACGAAGTAAGAATAAGAGGAGCTAAGGTATGAGATATTCTAGCCATCACCTATATCTCTGCAGTCACGTGTTACTTTTAAACAAAATTCTACTAAAATTACACATTTCTCATGAAAAATTATTTTGTCTACTGCCGTTATCTGTTTAAAATCTCTCCAAATGATTAGTTATTATTTATTTGTGTTCTTCTCTTACATAATGTATGACTGTAGCACTTGCGACGTATATGGCGGGAAGAATGAACATCAGTGTTGCCGCATGGCGTCAACAAATCTCGTAACGTCGTACCATACATGTATTCAATTTTCACAATTTCTTTGTTGAAAGGCGATCTTTGAAAAGTATGTAAAATTGTATAATTCATATATAACTGAAACTTCAAGGCCTTAATAAAGACAAAATAGATCAGAATTTTAAAATAACGTGTTTAACGATTTACATGTAGACGCCATGTAGCTAAATTCAGGCTTTTGAACCAAATAAATCAATAAATTCTATCACGAAAGGCGATTTTCAACATTGCTGCTCATCGAGTTACTATCATTTTTATTTCCAGTTACTATCATCATGCGTTGTCAGGCATTTTTTTGCGTTACTATCATCATCGATGATTTTTTGATCTGGCATTTTCTCGAATATAACGTTGAAACAATAAACTATAATGGTTTAATTGGAATTTTATATCCATTCTCTTTAAATTGGCCGCTTCAACATTTTGTTATACATCGCATACAAGACAATATTTGGAAAACTCGATTCTGCCTATTTTTGCGTCCGCCATCTTGGGATGATAGTAACTAAAGTTACTATCATCGGTTTAACACCAGTGTGGTACAAGTATTAGCTTTTACAAAAAGCTTGCCGGCAGTTAGCTGACATTAAATGTGGTAAAATTCTGGTAAGAAAAAAAATGCAATAAACTATTTTTATTCTTGTTAGACCAATCGCACATTTCCGGGCTTTTCCGTTTTTATTTCCGATTCGTGCTACGGAAATTTCCGAGAATCATTGATTGTTGTAGGACGTATCGGTACAAAGACATTCCGATGCATCTTTCGGAAGAAACCTTGATGAATATTTTAATTTTCTGTAGCTGTCCACCAATCGTATTGCCAAGAGTTATTTTATCCGCGCAAGTATGTCACGATTGATTACAGAATACCGGCAGTCATGACTGCCGGTAATCAACAAAGTTGTCCATACGTAGACACGAAAAATACAGGATAGGAGGCTAAAAGTTTGTTCTTGGCTGTTCCGTGATAAATGCAATAAATTTACTGTAAATTATTCATTGGAAATGGTCAATGTGGGAATTCCACAACTAAAATAACGTGCCAAGTTCTGTATGCAAAGCTTTTCGAAATGGATCATATTTTGGAATGGCCCTTTCGTGAAGAAAGATGGTCCATTGTTTTTGTGAATGGTCCATTAAAGTCCAAGTGGAAGGGGCCACAAACCTATTGAGCAACTATGCCTTCCCAGTCACTTAAATAAATTGCATGACATCTAATTTTCCTACTTTCTATAATAGTTCGTCTTTATAAACTTAAAAAAAATCATTTGCTTTTTCTCGGGTATGTCCGGGTCATAGGCGGAAAGATCGTCCGGGGATGCGTATGCGCTACTGAAAAGATTTTTTGAGGCACATACGAATAATTGCCAGGCGATTTTTCGGCTTGTGGTCCAGGTTACAATACACTATAAAGGTAACGTGAGAAGATAATCACTATAATCCTTTCGACCTCTCAACACTTGGACACGGATTAAATGTAACTGATGGTCACTGGGATGTGAACTGCATGTAGTGATTTACGACAAGAGGCGTTATATACGTAATTTAAAGGTAACGGGGGGCTTCCAAAGACGAGTCTTGGTTGCACGACTTGCAGAAAATTTAGGGAATTTCGATTCTTTTTAGGCAATATGGAGAAAATGGTGAAAATCAAAAAAAAAAAAAAAAAAAAAAAAAAAAAAAAATCAGAGTCGGCACGATTTTTGACGGTCGGTCGGGTTACAAGCATCTTTTTTTTTTCTTTGGCCTAATACATAATGTCCAATTCATACAGAAAGTCATAGATATCGTAACCTCCACGGTTCACCCCTTACACACAACTTCCTTTCTTTTTTTACTTTGGTCGTAACATTTATCTGAAATTACCTGACTGACATATTTATTCGCCAAAAATTTGCATTTGGGTATTATTGCAGAAAAAAAGAATGCATATAGTGCATTCACAAAGTGAAAAAGAAAGATAACTCTAAGTAATTGATCTCAGATTATATCGTCAAAACTTTATCGAGTGTTATTGTTTTGTTTACTTGGGTAAGGTGTCGTTTTCTTTTTTCCAGATTCTAAGATAAAATACTAAGGATATTCTGTTTCAATTTAGACAAAAATATATACTAAAGGAATACGTTGAAAATGGATTTTGAAGATTTTGCCATCTTATATGACATAAGTGCAGAAATCACTGATTTCAAATATGTAGGAAGTTCATAAAAGTCAAAATGCATATTGAAAGCACTTTGTCAAGTTCTATGGAATATAAATATTTTTATAATTTAAAACGCCACTTAAAATTTGAGAGAAACACATACAAGAAATGATTCATTCCGTAAATGTCGAAAGAATCCCGATGTTATCTGATTATGACCATGATCGCTTCGATCTTATATGAACGTGAATAGTGTTTATAGTGTACATTGTAGAAATCTTCGTCATCTTATATGAACGTGAATAGTGTGCATTATAGCAGTCTTCGTCAGATAATACAGTTCATCTAGAAATTTAGTTAAGGAATCATTGTAATATTTTTTTAAGCGTAGCGCAGGATGCACAAGTTTTCCCTGAATTTTTGGCGTTGAAACCTCGATCAACCAAACAAAATATAACATTGAATACTTATCATTTAATTTCGTCCTTTTCAAACGTTTATTTGCAGCTTTGAAATCGTGTTGCTAAAGAAGTTGCTAATGAATCGTCGTTTCTTAATAATAACAATGGAAATTCAATATTAAAAACAAATCTCTGAGAAAGGGGGAGGGGGTCTGGGATGATTTTGTAATTATAATCGGGAAAATGAGAAAATTTGACGATTTTCAAAAGGAGAGACCCAGAAGGAGAGGGGGATTTGGTGTCCAACATTCACGTTTACATAAACATACCAAAATTACGAAAACGAATTTCTATAGCTAGACAAATACTTCTTCTAGCAATAATGTGCATTTTCACAATTATATTATCAAACTTAAAGAGTTTTTTGTCCCCCGCTTTCGCAAAAGCGTCTGTCTGTCTGTCTGTTTGTCCGTCAGTCAGACAAACTTTAACCTTGTCTATAACGTTTGAATTGTAAGTCATGGGGCTTTCGTATTTCACATGTGTATTCCTTGTGACAAAAAGTCCATGGATACAAAAAACACGACCTTGTGACATTGACCTTGGAGTTAAACTTACTTTTCAAAAACTTTAACCTTGATCATAAGTTTTGATTGGAAAGTGATAGGGCTTTAATATTTCATATGTATATTTTTATGGATACCATACATTTTGACCTCGTGACCTTGACCTTGGAGTTTGACCTACTTTTCAAAAACGTTAACCTTGGCCATATCTTGTGAATCGAAAGTGATGGAACTTGACCTTGGACCAAGGTCAAGGTCACTTAGTGCATTTTTAAAGAAATTATGCATACATTCCTGTCCGTGCTAGATCTCTTGAACCGTTTGCCGGATCACTCTCATATTTTAGAATGTTGTTGCTGATGACCCGAAAGTTTCACATCACCTTGACCCAAGGTCATGTGACCAAGGTCAAGGTCACTTAGTGCATTTTTAAAGAAATTATGAATACATTCCTGTCCGGGCTATATCTCTTGAACCGTTTTTTAGCTCTAGGTCTCAGACCAGTCGAGCTTATGCGATACCCCGTCGTCCGGCGTCCGTCCGTCTGTCCGTCCGTCCGTCCGTCCGTCCGTAAACAATTCTTGTGCTCGCAACTCCTCTCAAACCATAGGTGATAGAAAGTTAATTCTTTCTGCATCCTACTTGGTATGTGGTTTAGTTGTGCACCTGACATTTAGTTTCAGCCCTTGACCCCCAGGGTCTTAGAAAATGGGCGTGGTTATGAAAATCTATGTAATCTTGTGCTCGCAACTCCTCTGACACTATAAATGATGGAGACTTAATTCTTTTTGAAATATGATGGGTCTGTGGTCTAGTTGTGCACCTGATATTTTGTTTGAGCCCCTGACCCCCAGGGTCTTAGAAAATGGGTGTGGTCATTTTCTCCTATATAACTCTATGTAATCTTGTGCTCGCAACTCCTCTGACACTATAAATGATAGAGACTTAATTCTTTTTGCAATATGATGGGTCTGTGGTCTAGCTGTGCACCTGATATTTTGTTTGAGCCCCTGTCCCCCAGGGTCTTAGAAATGGGTGTGGTCATTTTCTCCTATATAACTCTATGTAATCTTGTGCTCGCAACTCCTCTGACACTATAAATGATAGAGACTTAATTCTTTTTGCAATATGATGGGTCTGTGGTCGTGTTGTGCACCTGATATTTTGTTTGAGTCCCTGTCCCCCAGGGTCTTAGAAAATGGGTGTGGTCATTTTCTCCTATATAACTCTATGTAATCTTGTGCTCGCAACTCCTCTGACACTATAAATGATGGAGACTTAATTCTTTTTGCAATATGATGGGTCTGTGGTCTTGTTGTGCTTCTGATATTTTGTTTGAGTCCCTGACCCCCAGGGTCTTAGAAATGGGTGTGGTCATTTTCTCCTATATAACTCTATGTAATCTTGTGCTCGCAACTCCTCTGACACTATAAATGCTAGAGACATGATTCTTTTTGCAATATGATGGGTCTGTGGTCTAGTTGTGCACCTGATATTTTGTTTGAGTCCCTGACCCCCAGGGTCTTAGAAAATGGGTGTGGTCATTTTCTCCTATATAACTCTATGTAATCTTGTGCTCGCAACTCCTCTGACACTATAAATGATAGAGACTTAATTCTTTTTGCAATATGATGGGTCTGTGGTCTTGTTGTGCACCTGATATTTTGTTTGAGTCCCTGTCCCCCAGGGTCTTAGAAAATGGGTGTGGTCATTTTCTCCTATATAACTCTATGTAATCTTGTGCTCGCAACTCCTCTGACACTATAAATGATGGAGACTAAATTCTTTTAGCAATATGATGGGTCTGTGGTCTAGTTGTGCACCTGATATTTTGTTTGAACCCCTGACCCCCAGGGTCTTAGAAATGGGTGTGGTTATTTTCTCCTATATGACTCAATGTAATCTTGTGCTCGCAACTCCTCTGACACTATAAATGCTAGAGACATGATTCTTTTTGCAATATGATGGGTCTGTGGTCTAGTTGTGCACCTGATATTTTGTTTGAGTCCCTGACCCCCAGGGTCTTAGAAAATGGGTGTGGTCATTTTCTCCTATATAACTCTATGTAATCTTGTGCTCGCAACTCCTCTGACACTATAAATGATAGTGACTTAATTCTTTTTGCAATATGATGGGTCTGTGGTCTAGTTGTGCACCTGATATTTTGTTTGAGTCCCTGACCCCAGGGTCTTAGAAATGGGTGTGGTCATTTTCTCCTATATAACTCTATGTAATCTTGTGCTTGCAACTCCTCTGACACTATGAATGATGGAGACTTAATTCTTTTTGCAATATGATGGGTCTGTGGTCTAGTTATGCACCTGATATTTTGTTTGAGCCCCTGTCCCCCAGGGTCTTAGAAAATGGGTGTGGTCACTTTCTTCTATATAACTCTATTTAATCTTGTGCTCGCAACTCCTCTGACGCTATAAATGATGGAGACTTACTTCTTTTTGCAATATGATGGGTCTGTGGTCTAGTGTTGCACCTGATATTTTGTTTGAGCCCCTGACCCCCAGGGTCTTAGAAATGGGTGTGGTTATTTTCTCCAAATAACTCTATGTAATCTTGTGCTTGCAACTCCTCTGACACTATAAATGATGGAGACTTAATTCTTTTTGCAATATGAAGGGTCTGTGGTCTAGTTGTGCACCTGTTATTTTGTTTGAGTCCCTGACCCCCAGGGTCTTAGAAATGGGTGTGGTCATTTTCTCCTATATAACTCTATGTAATCTTTTGCTCGCAACTCCTCTGACACTATAAATGATGGAGACTTAATTCTTTTTGCAATATGATGGGTCTGTGGTCTTATTGTGCACCTGATATTTTGTTTGAGCCCCTGTCCCCCAGGGTCTTAGAAAATGGGTGTGGTCATTTTTTCCTTTATCATTTCTATGTAATCTTGTGCTTGCAACTCCTCTGACACTATAAATGATGGAGACTTAATTCTTTTTGCAATATGATGGATCTGTGGTTTAGTGTTGCACCTGATATTTTGTTTGAGCACCTGACCCCCAGGGTCCTAGAAAATGGGTGTGGTCATTTTCTCCTAAATAACTCCATGTGATGGAGACTTAATTCTTTTTGCAATATGATGGATCTGTGGTCTAGTTGTGTCATTGATAGTTCATTTGAGCTAGAAGCCTCTGGCCCCTAGCATCTTTAAAAAAATTGATGTGGCTTTCTTTTTTGAAATACTATATCTCAGATATTATAAATTATATGAGTGATTTTATAGTTGCAGTCTAATGGATATGTTGTTTTGTCGTGCTACTTATAATTTGTTTGAGCACCTGCTCCCTATGGTCTTTAAGAAAGGAAATTGATGTTTTAAAGAAAAAACAACCAGGAGAGCTACAGTCTCGTCAGAGATTTCTGGTTTTTTCCGGATCACTTTCATATTTTAGTATGTTGTTGCTTATGACCTGAAGGTTTCACATCACCTCGACCCAAGGTCATGTGACCAAGGTCAAGGTCATGTAGTGCAATTTTAATGAAATTGTACATGCATTCCTGTCCGTGCTATATCTCTTGAACCGTTTGCACGATCGTTCTCATATTTTACTATGTTGTTGCTTATGACCTGAACGTTTCATATAACCTTGACCAAAGGTCATGTGACCAAGGTCAAGGTCACTTAGTGCATTTTTAATGAAATAATGCATACATTCCTTTCCGGGCTAGATCTCTTGAACCTTTTGCTGGATCACTTTATATTTTAGTATGTTGTTGCTGATGACCCGAAGGTTTCACATAACCTCGACCCAAGGTCATGTGACCAAGGTCAAGGTCATGTAGTACAATTTTAATGAAATTGTACATGCATTCGTGTTCGGGCTATATTTCTTGAACTATTTGCACGATCGCTTTCATATTTTAGTATGTTGTTGCTTATGACCCGAAGGTTTCACACCACGTTGACTCAAGATCATGTGTCCAAGGTCAAGTTCAATAAGTAAACATGTATTTTTAAAAATGAAAGTGTATTTGTAACGTGTATTATGTCCAGTCTTAATCTTTTGAACATTGATCGGATTATTTCATATTTTAGTATGATGGTGCTGATGACCCAAAGGTTTCACACCACCTTGATCGAAGGTCATATGACTAAGGTCAAGGTCAAATATTACATTTTTAATAAAATTGTTAATGCTATTGAGTCTGGGCTATATCTGTGGAATCGAATACTGGATCACTCTAATATTTTAGAATGCTGTTGCCCAGGATTGGAAGGTTTCTTATCATCTTGACCCAAGGTCATTTGCCCAAGGTCAAGATCATTTAGCTCTTTTTAATGAAATTGTACGTACTAATCTTGTCTGGGCTATATCTCCTGAACCCTCTTTACAATTGTTTTCATATTTTAGTATGTTGTTTCTCAGGACTAAATGTTTCTTATCACATTGTCCCAAGGTCACATGATTAAGGTCATTTCTTACTTTGGTAATGAAATTGTATATTCCTATCATGTCCAGGCTGAAATTGTCTATGCTTATCATGTTTAGGCTTCATATTTTGAACCGTGTATCCAATCACTAATTCAGTTTTTTGTTGCTCATGATCCATACAATGTAGGTTTCAGATCACCTATATTCAAAGTCATGTGACCAAAGTCAATTTCACTAAATATGCTTAAAATGAAATTGTATATGCTAATCATGTTTGGGCTTTATCTCAAACAATACAATGAATCACTTTCATGTTTTAGTATGTTGTTGCCCATGACTCAAAGGTTTCACATCATCTTGGCCCAAGGTCAAAGTAACATGGAGGGAGGGGGGAGACATCTGTTTTTTCCTGAAAAACATTTGATTTAATTCACAAGTGTATTCCTTGTGACACGACCTTTCCGTTGGTATCACATATCTGACCTTGTGACATCGTCCTTGGAGGTTGACCCACATTTAAAAACTTCAACCTCGACCATAACTTTTGGATGGTAATTGATACTTTGACATTTGACATGTGCATTCCATTTCAAAAGACATTTCCCTTGGTAACAAATGTTTGAACCTTTTCATAGAGTTTTCGTAGAATTTTGATAATACATGACATATATCACGAAGACTTAATATTATGGGGGTTGGGGTCTGTAAGCAACTCTTTAAAGACAAACACACAAAAGCGGGGGACCACAATACCTTGAATTTGATTTTTGGCCGGATTGCAAAGCAATTCCGGTCTATAGATTGACGTTGTCCGTCCGTCTGTCCGTCTGCCGTCAACATTTTGGTTAAAGTTTCTGGTTGAGGCAAAATCTAAGGAACTATATGCAGAAGAAACTTTATATTATACATGAAGCTTGCCTATCACAAGACCGTTCAATTTATGCCGTAACATTTGACCTAGTGACCTTGACCTTGGACTTTGACCTAGTTAAAGATTTTGGTTAAAGTTCCTGGTTTAATCTATGGAACTGTATGCAGTAGAAACTTTATATTATACATGTAGGTTGCCTCTGACAAAATCTTTCAATTTATGCCGTATTATTTGACCTATTGACCTTGACCCAGTTAGTGACAAAAACTTACTTCGCAATCCGGTCTTACTGTCTTTAGCGGTGTTTTATTTTTTTATATAAAATAGAAATCAAAATCTTTGGCCAGATGTAACAGAGACAATTCAGGTCAACAATGAATAAAGTGTCACTATATATTATTTTGAATGCCAATTTTTTAGTTAACATTTGTCAAAATTTCTTACAATAACAAAGGGTAAAATTCCATGCAGTACGAAATAAACCAGAGTAGCGTACAATTTTATGTCTTTGATGTAACAGGACAATATTACTCTAAGTCGGTGATGTAACAGGGCACTATAAAGTGTCAAAATAGATGGATTTTCTTTTACTAGAAGAAAAACTACCAAACAATTAACACAGAATTGCTGTATAAGACCAGATTCAACGTAAGAAATGTCATAATGTCTTGTATTAAGATTGAATTTAGTGCTTGGTGATAAGATATAACAAACACACTTCGTAATAAAGCTGGTTAGTGCAATGGTAGCGCGCTCGTTTCTCAACTTTAAGGTCCCGGGTTGGAATTCCAGATTTGGCAAAGGGTCTTATGTGGGAGGGTAGGTGGTCCCCCACCCAGGCCTCTGCGGGTGTTTTCTTTTTCTCTGGGGCCTCCAGTTTCCTCCTGCTCCTTGGACCCCTCACGCCAACATCTGAGCCATCGTGTGACATTAATATAAGTTGTGCAACTTGTTAGTCGTTGTCAAACAAATATAGTTTAATTTTCAAGTCCAATTGAAAATGTTATATTTTATGACAGTATAAAAGGACAGAGAATGTACCATTCATTCTCTGTGAAATATCTTTACTTAAGCTAGAAATTGAACAGGAATTTTATTGAAGGATTCATGTTTGCAGAAAATTATCTCCACAAAAGAAAAGTAATCTGATGAATAAAAGACATAACTCGAAATACTAAATAAGCAACAGCAGGTCACGATTTGTTTTGCCAATATACACACGCTGTATTTACTTGTACCCAAAATCGATAGATAACTTAGTAACCTCTCCCTTCTCTCCTGAAACGTTTCCGAGGAAAAGATCCTTTTTAACAAGTTTTCCAAACGACGATGACTATTGTGCAGACGATGACTACAGCTTGTTTAACGTTCGTGTCAAAAACAATTTACATAGTGATCCTATCGTTACCGCCTGTCAACGTCAAAAATAGTCGTTCTAACGTGAGAAGCTTTCGTAAAAATAACTTTTAAATTGAGCTTTGTGCGACTGGAAACTAATCTCATTAGATAATTCAATATTAAATTCAGTCTAAGACGTAACAGTTTTTAGCTCATTTGAGCGAGCCGTCCCTGCAACCGCTGCTCAAATTTTCAAAAAAAACCTTACAGAAAACAAGTACTCAATGTCCTCTGCCAAGTTTGTTTTTTTCATGCCAATCGGTCAACAAATATGGTCGCCGAGGTCTATGATTGGCTGGTGCATTTTGGACTTCTCCTTTGCAAGCGCTGCACAGAATTTCACGAATCCTTACAGAAAGCAAGTACTCAAGATCTAAGTTTGTGTTTTTTCGTACCGATCAGTCAACAAATATGACCATCGAGGGCTCTAATTGGCTGGCACATTTTGGACTTCTCTGCAACCGATGAAATTATCATCGAGCCGCGGAGGGGTGAGGTGATAATTTGATTGGTTCATGCGACGAGGGGAATAACTGGACAACAAATCCCAGCTATAGCTTGTTATTATTCAAGAAATAACAACTAGCTAGCCGTGGTTTATTGTCCAGTAATTCCACGAGTCCCATAAACCAATCAAATTATCACCGAGCTTCGAAGCGGCAAGGTGATAATTTGATTGGTTCATGTGAAGAGTGGAATTACTGGATAATGAATCACGGCTAGCCAGATGTTTTTTCTATTCTAATATAGCACGTGAATGGGCGGAGCTTAGCGCGCTGGAAGTTTGTTGGATATTTTACACCAGGCGAGTTCTATGGTACATATAGGGAGAAAATTTCAAGTCATATTAGAATTATATTCTGATATTGTTCTGCACGAGCTCCTTTGCACGTGCATGGGTAGAGTTTAGCGAACTGGAAGTTTGTTGGAGATTTTACACCAGGCGAGTTCTATAGTACATATAGGGAGAAAATCTCAAGTCATGTTAGAATTTAAGACAAAATCATTGATGTGATGCTGAGAATCATTGTTACGATGAAAATAATCGAAACTGCATGTTGTCAAATCACATCATTCTTATATTTGCATCTCATTTATTAAAATAGTCAAATATTGATTTTTGGGTGTATAATTATAAATTCTAAAAATGGGAAGTTACAATATTAGTCAGCTATGCTCTAATAATTAACTTATATCTTTGTAGACGTTGAACCTGGCGTGAACATTTTAAAACAGAAACTAATTGATATGAATGACGAGCAGACACGAGAGATCCCCCTGTCACCGGTAACTACGGACGGTGAAACGTTACCTATAGAACACATGTTCTCGTCAGTTGTTATCAGGGAGGATGTCAAGGAGAACCGTAAGGGGAAAAAGTCAGCGCAGAGCGAGGAACCGCAAGAGGGAAAAACAGTGAAAAGTCCCGAGGATATGCTGACTAAAAACGGTAAGCCGGTCCCCCGTGTGTTTATGTTAGGGAAAGCCGCTCACGGCAAAACTACGTACTGCAAGTGGTTTCTTAAAACATGGTGCAATACTCAACAACTAAATGTGAGCGGCAAAAAACTAAATGAATGGGAAAACGCCTTGAGTAAGTTTGATTTCGTCTTCCATATACCACTACGTCATGTAGATCCGTCACGAGCTGACGTCACAGACATTATTTGTCGGGACATTCTAGGATCTGATACCGATCTCCAAGCAACAGCCAAACACGTGTTATCTAGCAAGGAATACCGATGTTTTATAATGATGGACGGCCTAGACGAGTGGAAGCCCGATCAGTCCGTTATAGATCGTCTCAAGTATAAAGGAATGCCTAACATAGATAACATGTCAAACTGTGTTATCTTCACCACCATGCGGCCATGGAAGTTTTCTGAAGTACAGGGAGTAAAGAACGAAGATAGAGTGATTGAAATACTGGGACTGGACGACGCAGGTATCGAATCTGTAATAAAAAAAGTACTTGTACATTATCATGAAATGAAACCAGATACTGCTGAATTTGAGGCCAAATATGAAGAAATTACAAGTAAATTAGACAATGAAACTGTAAAATCATTCATAAAGATACCTTTATTAGCAGTAGTCTGTGTACAGATATGGTATGAGGGGGAACAGATAGGGGACAGTATGACCAGTTTCTATATAGCCATGGTCAATATGTTGATACAAAGAGCTCACCTTAAACATGACACTCAAAAATTGATTTTTGAATCAATCAATGTTAGTTTACCTAAACAAATGTCTGCAAAGAAAAATATCAAAAATTATTCAAATGTACTGTTAAAACTGGGAAAAGTAGCATATGAAGGTCTTTTGTCTAAAGAAATGAAGTTAGTTTTTCAGAAAGATGACTTGGAGACAGAAATAGGTGAGAGAGAATTACAGTTTGCCCTTGATGTAGGTTTGATCAGTCAGAGAGATGTACATAGCGCTATGGAGGAAAAGGTGAGTGTTCATTTCTTCCACAAATCTGTACAGGAATTCCTGGCTGCTATATACATCATCACCAACAAAGAGGTGAGTGATTTATTCTGTAAACATCTGTGTGATATCAAGGTCATTATGGAGTTATCTAATGTTATTATGTTTATATGTGGTATGTGTCCGTGTTTGGGTAGTGATATATCACAGCGTGTTGTAAGTGTGGCAGACAGTGACACAGAGATCTGTGAATACAGAGAATCACCTAAGGTACTAGGTAACAGTAATACAGTGGAGGAACTGTACAAACTACAGGTAAGTTGGCTCAGGGAGTTAGAGTACGGACAGACAGACAGCCCAGTGACAGACAGCCCAGTGACATTCCATGTATCAGATGTTTATGTGTCTTGGTCCAGTGACATAGAGACAGTGAGGGTAACTAGGGAACTCCTGTCTGATCACCATGCAGACATAAGGTCACTGTTCTTATCTATGGTACCTACTAACGGAGAGGGTGGTATATCTAACACAGTAGTTAATAACTTACTCAGTGATCCACACCGTACAAGGTCACTGACCATGGTCTATATTATTGGTCATGGCACAGATATGACTATAAACAAGATCTGTGGACCGTCACTGAGGACATTATATGTGAAGAATGTTATAGTAGCTAACACTAACACGGTACCTGGTCCTGTACTATGTCAGTGTGACAGGTTACGGGAGTTATTGCTGGATAACGTGACACTGGGTGACAGGGACCTGGGCCTTACACCAAATATGACATTGTTACAGAAGGTAACGTTAGGGATAGTTAATATGACATCATCAGGGTGGGGTAGGTGGCTACAATCTGTTATTGATATCCACCATCAGTTTGTTGTTACACTAATAGTCACTAACATAGACAGACATACTGTGTCTACTATACACTCCTCACCACATTTATCTGTAACACTGGATGTTGGTGTATGGTTAAACTTTACCAGAGTATGGCCACTGACACAGGACACGCAATAAATATTATATTGTTATAACTTAAATCTGACAGGTTAGATAGGTAAGTTTACAATAAATCAACTCCTCTGTGTATCACAGATTTATAATAAGGTAAATTAGTTGTTTTGTTTTAGTATAAATACAATATTATAACTATCACAAGTCAACACAGTATCAAGGTAAATATGGCTGATTATGTAGTTAATATTACTTATTTTCTTCAGTTTGTGTTTCGATTTGTTTATTACAAGGTAAGTTTTTATTATTTCTTTTTTTTTCATTCAGTTTAATTTGAAATGTTTAATCTAAAATAAAATTCAGAGTGGAACAAGAAAACAAAGGTGAGTACTTATTAAGCAATATCGAAGATCTTGTTAAATATATTATTTATTTTCCAATCAGTATTTTTTACGATAAGTTATGCTACTTTTCCCAGTAAACTAAAGCCAAAAAAATATTTGTGTTTGTAAATGAAGCTTTCTTTATCTGTTATTTCCCAGTACCATATCTGTACACTGTGTTAGGCTACATAATGTTTTGTACGCGATGTTTATTTCCAGGTTGACGAGTTTTCAGAAATCTGAGGAAACGGACATTTCATGTTTTCTGAAAACCGATGAACTTAATGTACTGTGTATTAATGTTGTATTGATCATGGGCGGATCTAGTGGTGGGGGTTGCTACCATGTTTTAAAATTATATTAAAGATTATGAAAAGATGACAAAATTACAGGAAGTAACCCTTCAAGGTCGTCGTTAAAGATAATTATTATAGATAAATGACATTTGTCTGCTACCTTCCAAATATACATATTAAGTAAAGTTTGATATAGCTATATTATAGACGGGCGACGTGTTATTAGGAAACAAAGATGTCGTGTATTATTTTATTCCTTTTCATTCAAAATGTTTTCCTGTTTTCATTTAAATTTAGAGTCAATTTTATGGATTTATTCTTGGGGGGGGGGCTAAAAGGGGGGGGTCTATTACATGTAGGTGAGGTTCTTGGGGGTGGAGAGGGGGAAGAGGGGGGGGGGTTGTTACATATAGATGAAAAGGCTAGGTTCTTAATTTTAGCGCATTTGACAGCATTCCTTAAAAGAGCTAGTTTACTGGGGATGCCGGCAATTCATGATTTTATGTCGTAGTTCGGAATTCGTTATTGTTTCAACATATGAGTTTGAAAAAAAAAATTCGATAAATATATACGTAAAACATGTTAAAGGGAAGATAAATGTATTTTTGTAACAACTTCTATATGTTACGGAACTGGGAGCTGGTATTAATCATCCGTTTTAGTGTATTGTATTATAATTATGTATTGTATATATAATGTATTTTGAGTCCTTTGTATATAAAAAAGAAAAATGAAGTAAATATTTTTATACTTAAATTACTCTTCAGAAATATTCGTTGTTCATAGACAAAGAGAGGTAACTCTAGCAGAATGTGATCACAATTAATGAGAAAGGCGTCATTACATGTACATGTGTATGAAGAAAGGGATATTTACCCGAGTGAGGACACATGAACTTCATTATTCAAATGTCATCAAACGAAGAAAGGGAATAGCTGCCGAAAAAGTAACACTTAAATTATGGCATCTGGACTTGGACTGATTTTTTTGGCCTTTTGAATGTAGCAATCAGTCCCCCCCCCTTACATAAACTAATGGATGGATTTAAATTAAAATTTACGGATGGAAAGCCCATGAAATGCAGATTTGCATGGAGAAAGGGGAATGATGTATAACAAGATACGCCTGAATTATGACCCTCCGGCTTTGGTGAACAAAATGGTTGATTTCAATGAAACTTTATACAGTGGATATAACGACATGCAGAGATCAGAGATGCAAGAGTCATAAAAGGGATTCATGCCCAGAAATACTTATTGGAGCCGTGACAAAAATAATTATTTTTTATGCATTATAAACAGGGCTTGAAATTCATAGAAATTCCAAAGGAGCCATACGGGCTCCTAGTTCTGGAATTCAAGGAGCCCGTACCAAAAATCAAGGAGCCCGTAAATATTTAAGTTTCTTTTCTATTATATACATAATTACATAAGATACTTGTTGAAAGCATTTATTGTGAAAGACCATCTTTGACAGCAGTTTAAACACAACATTGAAGTAAATCATTTGGGTCCTAAAAAAGCTGACTATGTTTTACTTAGCCTAAAATATATGAGCGCCTCCCCCTCACAAAAAACTGAACAAGAAGCATTCTATATCGCCCTCCGACTCGTCAATGGTCCATGCAATATGTTGTGTGTTTAATTGTTGATTAAGATCCATCACTATATATTCAACCGTATTAAAAACATGAGCATTGACCAATTTGTTATTTATTCATTTGTGTGAGCGAGACATCCTCTTTCTTATCTTGAAAAAAAAAAACGACAATTATTATGTAATGTCAAAGACTGCGAGGTCGGGTATTATGATGAAAAAATCAAAATGTAATGAAATCTGATACAGCGTACATGTATTTCTATTTCCGATTTCCCGTCACGCTGAAACTTATATGACACGTGCCGGTCCACGCGATCTAGCGATTACATATTTTTAAAAAGCTTGAGGGGGGGGGGGGGGGGCGCTACGTGACGTTTTATGGAAAAAAAAACGCATGGCAGTCGATGAAATGGCATGGGGAGAACACTGGTCATTTTTTCTACTCGCCAAACGGGCGAGTTCAGACGAAAATCTAATCGCCCGGCGGCACTTTCACTCGCCATTGGCGAACGGGCGAGTGGGAATTTCAAGCCCTGATAAATATCAAATCCAAATCAGAATTGCATGATGTCAAATAAGCATGTTATAGTTAATATAACATTCTGAGTTGCTAAAGACATGAAGACTTTAGTGGTGCAGTCTTACTTGACCTTGACCTAATTCTTCTAGTGATTTTGCGATAAAATGTTACAATAAAAAAAAACTACAATTGGTACATGTATCAAACTTGCAAATGGAATACATATGTACACGAAGTTACATGAAGTGTCCTTGATCTAGTTTAACTTTTGTCTGAGCAATCTTTAAAGGTTCGTTTTAGACGATTTAGGTGAAAATTAAGGTTAAACCCATGCCTATAATTTGTCGCTATAGGCGTAGGTTAGATCTTATCGATCTGATGTCTTTATCGGATTTAATCTGATATACAGTTCAGCAAAGTCCGATATAGGTGTCATCATTATCCACTGCAGTTTCGATTCTGTGACAGTTTCCTGTAGTTGTAAAGGATTTTGATGACAGTTTCCTTTAGTTAAATCGGAGGTAACATGGACTTGGTGGCATCTTTCGATCTTTACACAGATCATCATGGTTGATGTACTTCAAATACAATAAGTAGAATTAATGCAAACTGTCAATAAAGTCAGATACAGGAACGGGAAACTGTCATTAAAGTAAGATACAACAACAGGAAATTGTCAATAAAATCAGATAAAACAACAGGAAATTGTCATTATAGTCAGATATAATAACAGGAAACAGTCATTAAAGTCAGATACAGGAACGGAAAAATGTCATAACAATCGCATGAAAATATCATTACAGTCAGATACAATCACATGAAATTGTCATTAAAGTCAGATACAACAACAGGAAATTGTCATTATAGTCAGATAGAACAGCAGGAAATTGTCATTATAGTCAGATACAACAACAGGAAAATGTCATTAAAGTCAGATACAACAACAGGAAAATGTCATTAAAGTCAGATACAACAACATGAAATTGTCATTAAAACAGATACAATCATAAGAAAGGGTCATTAAAGTCAGATACAATCACATGCAATTGTCACTATACTCAGATACAACAACAGGGCATTGTCATTATAAACAGATAAAGGAACAGGAAACTGACATAACAATCACAGGAAAATATCATTACAGTCAGATACAATCACTTGAAACTGTCATTAAACTCAGATACAACAACAGGAATATGTCATTATAGTCAGATACAACAACAGGTAAATATCATTGAAGTTAGATATAATAACAAGAAACAGTCATTAAAGTCAGATACAACAGGAAATTGTCATTATAGTCAGAACAACAAGAAATTGTTATTTTAGTCAGATACAACAACAGGAAAATGTCATAAAAGTCAGATACAACAACATGAAATTGTCGTTATAGTCGGATACAACAACATGAAATTGTCATTAAAAACAGATACAATCATAAGAAAGGGTCATTAAAGTCAGCTACAACCAAAGGAAATTGTCATTTTACTCAGATACAACAACAGGAAGTTGTCATTAAAGACAGATAAAGGAACAGGAAACTGACATTACAATCACAGGAAAATATCAATACAGTCAGATACAATCACTTGAAACTGTCATTAAAGTCAGATACAACAACAGGAAATTGTCATTATAGTCAGATACAACAACAGGAAAATATCATTGAAGTTAGATATAATCACAAGAAACAGTCAATAAAGTCAGATACAACAACAGGAAATTGTCATTATAGTCAGATACAACAACAGGAAAATATCATTTAAGTTAGATACAATCAAAGGAAGCAGTAATAAAAGTCAGATACAGGAACGAGAAACTATCGTTACAATCAGATACAACCACATGAAACTGTCATTAAAGTCTGATACAACAACAGAAAATTGTCAATAAAATTAGGTACAACAACAGGAAATTTTTAATAAAATCTAGTACAACAACAGAAAATTGTCAATAAAAATAGGTACAACAACATGAAATTTTCAATAAAATTTGGTACAACAGGAAATTGTCATTATAGTCAGATACAATCACAGGAAACAGCCATTAAAATCAGATACAATAACAGGAAATGATCAATAAAATTAGGTACAACAAAAGGAAACTGTCAATAAAAACAGATACAATCATAAGAAAGGCTCATTAAAGTCAGATACAACCACAGGAAATTGTCATTATACTCAGATACAACAACAGGAAATTGACATTATAGACAGATAAAGGAACAGAAAACTGACATTACAATCACAGGAAAAAAATCGTTACAGTCAGGTACACTCTCTTGAAACTGTCATTAAAGTCAAATACAACAACAGGAAATTGTCATTATATTTAGATACAACAACAGGAAAATATCATTCAAGTTAGATATAATCACAAGAAACAGTCATTAATGTCAGATACAACAACAGGAAATTGTCATTATAGTCAGATACAACAACGGAAAATATCATTTAAGTCAGATACAATCAAAGGAAACAGTAATAAAAGTCTGATACAGGAACGAGAAACTATCGTTACAATCAGATACAACCACATGAAACTGTCATTCAAGTCTGATACAACAACAGGAAATTGTCAATAAAATTAGGTACAACAACAGGAAATTTTCAATAAAATCTAGTACAACAACAGAAAATTGTCAATAAAAATAGGTACAACAACAGGAAATTTTCAATAAAATTTGGTACAACAGGAAATTGTCATTATAGTCAGATACAATCACAGGAAACAGTCATTAAAATCAGATACAACAACAGGAAATGATCAATAAAATTAGGTACAACAAAAGGATACTGTCAATAAAAACAGATACAATCATAAGAAAGGCTCATTAAAGTCAGATACAACCACAGGAAATTGTCATTATACTCAGATACAACAACAGGAAATTGACATTATAGACAGATAAAGGAACAGGAAACTGACATTACAATCACAGGAAAATATCATTACAGTCAGATACTATCTCTTGAAACTGTCATTAAAGTCAGATACAACAACAGGAAATTGTCATTATAGTCAGAAACAACAACAGAAAAATATCATTGAAGTTAGATATAATCACAAGAAACAGTCATTGAAGTCAGATACAACAGTGAAATTGTCATTATAGTCAGATAGAACAACAGGAAATTGTTTTTATAGTCAGATACAAGAACAGGAAAATGTCATAAAAGTCAGATACAACAACATCAAATTGTCGTTATAGTCAGATACGACAACAGATAATTGTCATTAAAAACAGATACAATCATAACAAATGGTCATTAAAGTCAGCCACAACCACAGGAAATTGTCATTTTACTCAGATACAACAACAAGAAATTGTTATTAAAGACAGATAAAGGAACAGGAAGCTGACATTGCAATCACAGGAAAATATCACTACAGTCAGATACAATCACTTGAAACTGTCATTAACGTCAGATACAACCACAGGAAATTGTCATTATAGTCAGATACAACAACAGGAAAATATCATAGAAGTTAGATATTATCACAAGAAACAGTCATTAAAGTCAGATACAACAACAGGAAATTGTCATTATACTCAGATACAACAACAGGAAATTGTCATTATAGACAGATAAAGGAACAGGAAACTGAAATTACAATCACAGGAAAAAATCGTTACAGTCAGGTACACTCTCTTGAAACTGTCATTAAAGTCAGATACAACAACAGGAAATTGTCATTATATTTAGATACAACAACAGGAAAATATCATTGAAGTTAGATATAATCACAAGAAACAGTCATTAATGTCAGATACAACAACAGTGAAATTGTCATTTTAGTCAGATAGAACAACAGGAAATTGTTTTTATAGTCAGATACAAGAACAGGAAAATCTCATAAAAATCAGATACAACAACATGAAATTGTCGTTACAGTCAGATACGACAACAGGATTGTCATTAAAAACAGGTACAATCATAAGAAATGGTCATTTAAGTCAGCCACAACCACAGGAAATTGTCATTTTACTCAGATACAACAACAAGAAATTGTTATTAAAGACAGATAAAGGAACAGGAAGCTGACATTACAATCACAGGAAAATATCACTACAGTCAGATACAATCACTTGAAACTGTCATTAACGTCAGATACAACCACAGGAAATTGTCATTATAGTCAGATACAACAACAGGAAAATATCATAGAAGTTAGATATTACCACAAGAAACAGTCATTAAAGTCAGATACAACAACAGGAAATTGTCATTATACTCAGATACAACAACAGGAAATTGTCATTATAGACAGATAAAGGAACAGGAAACTGAAATTACAATCACAGGAAAAAATCGTTACAGTCAGGTACACTCTCTTGAAACTGTCATTAAAGTCAGATACAACAACAGGAAATTGTCATTATATTTAGATACAACAACAGGAAAATATCATTGAAGTTAGATATAATCACAAGAAACAGTCATTAATGTCAGATACAACAACAGTGAAATTGTCATTATAGTCAGATAGAACAACAGGAAATTGTCATTAAAAACAGATACAATCATAAGAAATGGTCATTAAAGTCAGCCACAACCACAGGAAATTGTCATTTTACTCAGATACAACAACAAGAAATTGTTATTAAAGACAGATAAAGGAACAGGAAGCTGACATTACAATCACAGGAAAATATCACTACAGTCAGATACAATCACTTGAAACTGTCATTAACGTCAGATACAACCACAGGAAATTGTCATTATAGTCAGATACAACAACAGGAAAATATCATAGAAGTTAGATATTATCACAAGAAACAGTCATTAAAGTCAGATACAACCACAGGAAATTGTCATTATACTCAGATACAACAACAGGAAATTGTCATTATAGACAGATAAAGGAACAGGAAACTGAAATTACAATCACAGGAAAAAATCGTTACAGTCAGGTACACTCTCTTGAAACTTTCATTAAAGTCAGATACAACAACAGGAAATTGTCATTATATTTAGATACAACAACAGGAAAATATCATTAAAGTTAGATATAATCACAAGAAATAGTCATTAATGTCAGATACAACAACAGGAAATTGTCATTATAGTCAGATACAACAACGGAAAATATCATTTAAGTCAGATACAATCAAAGGAAACAGTAATAAAAGTCAGATACAGAAACGAGAAACTATCGTTACAATCAGATACAACCACATGAAACTGTCATTCAAGTCTGATACAACAACAGGAAATTGCAATAAAATTAGGTACAACAACAGGAAATTTTCAATAAAATCTAGTAAAACAACAGGAAATTGTCATTTTAGTCAGATACAATCACAGGAAACAGTCATTAAAATCAGATACAACAACAGGAAATGATCAATAAAATTAGGTACAACAAAAGGAAACTGTCAATAAAAACAGATACAATCATAAGAAAGGGTCATTAAAGTCAGATACAACCAAAGGAAATTGTCATTATACTCAGATACAACAACAGGAAATTGTCATTATAGACAGATAAAGGAACAGGAAACTGACATTACAATCACAGGAACAAATCATTACAGTCAGATACTATCACTTGAAAATATCATTAAAGTCAGATACAACAACAGGAAATTGTCATTATAGTCAGATACAACAACAGGAAATTGTTATTATAGTCAGATACAACAACAGGAAAATATCATAAAAGTCAGATATAATAACATGAAATTGTCGTTATAGTCTGATACAATAACAGGAAATTGTCATTAAAAACAGATACAATCATAAGAAAGGGTCATTAAAGTCGGATGTAACCACAGGAAATTGTCATTATAGTCAGATACAACAACAGGAAATGGTCATTAAAGACAGATAAAGGAACAGGAAACTAACATTACAATCACAGGAAAATATCAATACATCCAGATACAATCACTTGAAACTGTCATTAAAGTCTGATACAACAACAGGAAATTGCCATTATAGTCATATACAACAACAGGAAAATATCATTGAAGTTAGATATAATCACAAGAAACAGTCATTAAAGTCAGATACAACAGGAAATTGTTACTATAGTCAGATACAACAAGAGGAAAATGTCATAAATTTCAGATACAACAACATGAAATTGTTTTTATATTCAGACACAACGACAGGAGATTGTCATTAAAAACAGATACAATCATAAAAAAGGGTCATTAAAGTCAGCTACAACCACAGGAAATTGTCATTTTACTCAGATACAACAACAGGAAATTGTCATTGAAGACAGATAAAGGAACAGAAAACTGACATTACGGTCACAGGAAAATATCATTACAGTCAGATACATTCACTTGAAACTGTCATTAAACTCAGATACAACAACAAGAAATTGTCATTATAGTCAGATACAACAACAGGAAAAAATCATTGAAGTAAGATATAATCACAAGATATAGTCATTAAAGTAAGATACAACAGGAAATTGTCATTAAAGTCAGATAGAACAACAAGAAATTGTTATCAAAGTCAGATACAACAACAGGAAAATGTCATAAAAGTCAGATACAACAACATGAAATTGTCGTTATAGTCAGATACAATAATAGGAAATTGTCATTAAAAACAGATACAATCATAAGAAAGGGTAATTAAAGTCAGCTACAACCACAGGAAATTGTCATTTTACTCAGATACAACAACAGGAAATTGTTATTAAAGACAAATAAAGGAACAGGAAACTGACATTACAATCACAGGAAAATATCACTACAGTCAGATACAATCACTTGAAACTGTCATTAAAGGCAGATACAACAAAAAGAAATTGTCACTATAGTCAGATACAACAATAGGAAAATATCATAGAAATTAGATATAATAACAAGAAACATTCATTCAAGTCAGATACCACAACAGGAAATTGTCATTATAGTCAGATACAACAACAGGAAAATATCATTTAAGTTAGATACAATCAAAGGAAACAGTAATAAAAGTCAGATACAGGAACGAGAAACTATCGTCATAATCAGATACAGCCACATGAAACTGTCATTAAAGTCTGATACAACAACAGGAAATTGTCAATAAAATTAGGTACAACAACAGGTAATTTCAAATAAAATCTGGTACAACAACAGGAAATTGTCAATAGAAATAGGTACAACAACAGGAAATTTTCAATAAAATTTGGTACAACAACAGGAAATTGTCATTATAGTCAGATACAATCACAGGAAACAGTCATTAAAATCAGATATAACAACAGGAAATGATCAATAAAATTAGGTACAACAAAAGGAAACTGTCAATAAAAACAGATACAATCATAAGAAAGGGTCATAAAAGTCAGATACAACCACAGGAAATTGTCATTATACTCAGATACAACAACACGAAATTGTCATTATAGACAGATGAAGGAACAGGAAACTGACATTACAATCACAGGAGATTATCATTACAGTCAGATACTATCACTTGAAACTGTCATTAAAGTCAGATACAACAAGAGGAAATTGTCATTATAGTCAGATACAACAACAGGAAATTGTCATTATACACAGATAAAGGAACAGGAAACTGACATTACAATCACAGAAAAATATAATTACAGTCAGATACAATCTCTTGAAACTGTCATTAAAGTCAGATACAACAACAGGAAATTGTCATTATAGTCAGAAACAACAACAGGAAAATATCATTGAAGTTAGATATAATCACAAGAAACAGTCATTCAAGTCAGGTACAAGAGTGAAATTTTCATTATAGTCAGATAGAACAACAGTAAATTGTTATTATAGTCAGATACAACAACAGGAAAATGTCATAAAATTCAGATACAACAACATGAAATTGTCGTTATAGTCCGATACAACAACAGGAAATTGTCATAAAAAACAGATACAATCATAAGAAAGGGTAATTAACGTCAGCTACAACTACAGAAAATTGTCATTTTACTCAGATACAACAACAAGAAATTGTTATTAAAGACAGATAAAGGAACAGGAAACTGACATTACAATTACAGGAAAATATCACTACAGTCAGATACAATCACTTGAAACTGTCATTAAAGTCAGATAAAACCACAGGAAATTGTCATTATAGTCAGATACAACAACAGGAAAATATCATAGAAGTTCGATATTATCACAAGAAACAGTCATTAAAGGCAGATACAACAACAGGAAATTGTCATTATAGTCAGATACAACAACGGAAAATATCATTTAAGTCAGATACAATCAAAGGAAACAGTAATAAAATTCAGATACAGGAACGAGAAACTATCGTTACAATCAGATACAACCACATGAAACTGTCATTTAAGTCTGATACAACAACAGGAAATTGTCAATAAAATTAGGTACAACAACAGGAAATTTTCAATAAAATCTAGTACAACAACAGGAAATTGTCAATAAAATTAGGTACAACAACAGGAAATGTTCAATAAAATTTGGTACAACAACAGGAAATTGTCATTAAAGTCAGATACAATCACAGGAAACATTAATCAAAATCAGATACAACAACAGGAAATGATCAATAAAATTAGGTACAACAAAAGGAAACTGTCAATTAAAACAGATACAATCATAAGAAAGTCTCATTAAAGTTAGATACAATCACAGGAAATTGTCATTATACTCAGATACAACAACAGGAAATTGTCATTATAGTCAGATAAAGGAACAGGAATCTGACATTACAATCACAGGAACAAATCATTACAGTCAGATACTATCACTTGAAACTGTCATTAAAGTCAGATACGACAACAGGAAATTGTCATTATAGTCAGATACAACAAGAGGAAATTGTTATTATAGTCAGATACAACAACAGGAAAATATCATAAAAGTCAGATACAACAACATGAAATTGTCGTTATAGTCAGATACAATAACAGGAAATTGTCATTAAAAACAGATACAATCATAAAAAAGGGTAATTAAAGTCAGCTACAACCAGAGGAAATTGTCATTATACTCAGATACAACAACAAGAAATTGTTATTAAAGACAGATAAAGGAACAGGAAACTGACATTACAATCACAGGAAAATATCACTACAGTCAGATACAATCACTTGAAACTGTCATTAAAGTCAGATACAACCACAGGAAATTGTCATTATAGTCAGATACAACAACAGGAAAATATCATAGAAGTTAGATATTATCACAAGAAACAGTCATTCAAGTCAGATACAACAACAGGAAATTGTCATTATAGTCAGATACAACAATAGGAAAATTTCATTTAAGTCAGATACAATCAAAGGAAACAGTAATAAAAGTCAGATATAGGAACGAGAAAATATCGTTACAATCAGATACAACCACATGAAACTGTCATTCAAGTCTGATACAACAACAGGAAATTGTCAATAAAATTAGGTACAACAACAGGAAATTTTCAATAAAATCTAGTTCAACAACAGAAAATTGTCAATAAAATTAGGTACAAGAACAGGAAATTTTCAATAAAATTTGGCAAAACAACAGGAAATTGTCATTTTAGTCAGATACAATCACATGAAACAGTCATGAAAATCAGATAGAACAACAGAAAATGATCAATAAAATTAGGTACAACAAAAGGAAACTGTCAATAAAAACAGATACAATCATAAGAAAGGGTCATTAAAGTCAGATACAACCACAGGAAATTGTAAGTATACTCAGATACAACAACAGGAAATTGTCATTAAAGACAGATAAAGGAACAGGAAAATGACATTACAATCACAGGAAAATATCACTACAGTCAGATACAATCACTTGAAACTGTCATTAAAGTCAGATAAAGCAACAGGAAATTGTCATTATAGTCAGATACAACAACAGGAAAATATCATAGAAGTTAGATATAAACACAAGAAACAGTCATTAAAGTCGGATACAACAACAGGAAATTGTCATTATAGTCAGATACAACAACAGGAAAATATCATTTTAGTCAGATACAATCAAAGGAAACAGTAATAAAAGTCAGATACAGGAACGAGAAACTATCGTTACAATCATATCAACCACATGAAACTGTCATTCAAGTCTGATACAACAACAGGAAATTGTCAATAAAATTAGGTACAACAACAGGACATTTTCAATAAAATCTAGTACAACAACAGGAAATTGTCAATAAAATTAGGAACAACAACAGGAAATTTTCAATAAAATTTGGTACAACAACAGGAAATTGTCATTAAATCCAGACACAATCACAGGAAACAGTAATTAAAATCAGATACAACAACTGGAAATGATCAATAAAACTAGGTACAACAAATGGAAACTGTCAATAAAAACAGATACAATCATAAGAAAGGGTCATTAAAGTCACATACAATTACAGGAGATTGTCATTATACTCAGATACAACAATACGAAATTGTCATTATAGACAGATAAAGGAACAGGAAACTGACATTACAATCACAGGAACAAATCATTACAGTCAGATACTATCACTTGAAACAGTCATTAAAGTCAGATAAAAAAAACAGAAAATTGTCATTATAGTCAGATACCACAACAAGAAATTGTTATTATAGTCAGATACAACAACAGGAAAATGTCATAAAAGTCAGATACAACAACATGAGATTGTCGTTATAGTCAGATACAATAACAGGAAATTGTCATTTAAAACAGATACAATCATAAGAAAGGGTCATTAAAGTCAGCTACAACCACAGGAAATTGTCATTATACTCAGATACAACAACAGGAAATTGTCATTAAAGGCAGATAAAGGAACAGGAAACTGACATTACAATCACATGAACAAATCATGACAGTCAGATACTATCACTTGAAACTGTCTTTAAAGTCAGATACAACAACAGGAAATTGTCATTATAGTCAGATACAACAACAAGAAATTGTCATTATAGACAGATAAAGGAACAGGAAACTGACATTACAATCACAGGAAAAAATCATAACAGTCAGATACAATCTCTTGAAACTGTCATTAAAGTCAGATACAACAACAGGAAATTGTCATTATAGTCAGAAACAACAACAGGAAATATCATTGAAGTTAGATATAATCATAAGAAACAGTCATTAAAGTCAGATACAACAGTGAAATTGTCATTATAGTCAGATAGAACAACAGGAAATATCATTGAAGTTAGATAAACTCACAAGAAACAGTCATTAAAGTCAGATACAACAGTGAAATTGTCATTATAGTCAGATAGAAGAACAGGAAATATCATTGAAGTTAGATATAGTCACAAGAAACAGTCATTCAAGTCGGATACAACAGTGAAATTGTCATTATAGTCAGATAAAAAAACAGGAAATTGTTATTATAGTCAGATACAACAACAGCAAAATGTTAAAAAGTCAGATACAACATCATGAAATTGTCGTTATAGTCAGATACAACAACAGGATATTGTCATTAAAAACAGATACAATCATAAGAAAGGGTCATTAAAGTCAGATACAACCAACGGAAATTGTCACTATACTCAGATTCAACAACAGGAAATTGTCATTAAAGGCAGATAAAGGAACAGGAAACTGACATTACAATCACAGGAAAATATCACTACAATCAGATACAACCACATGAAACTGTCATTAAAGTCTGATACAACAACAGGAAATTGTCAATAAAATTAGGTACAACAACAGGAAATTATTCAATAACATCTAGTATAACAACAGGAAATTGTCAATAAAATTAGGTACAACAACAGGGAATTTTCAATAAAATTTGGTAAAACAACAGGAAATTGTCATTATAGTCAGATACAATCACAGGAAACAGTCATTTAAATCAGATACAACAACAGGAAATTGTCATTATAGACAGATACAATCATAAGAAAGGGTCATTAAAGTCAGATACAACTACAGGAAATTGTCATTATACTCAGATACAACAACAGGAAATTGTCATTAAAGACAGATAAAGGAACAGGAAACTGACTTAACAATCACAGGAAAAATCGTTACAGTCAGATACAATCTCTTGAAACTGTCATTAAAGTCTGATACAACAACAGGAAATTGTCATTATAGTCAGATACAACAACAGGAAAATATCATTGAAGTTAGATATAATCACAAGAAACAGTAATTAAAGTCGGATACAGCAGTGAAATTGTCATTATAGTCAGATAAAACAACAGGAAATTGTTATTATAGTCAGATACAACAACGGGAAATTGTCATTAAAAACAGATACAATCATAAGAAAGTGTAATTAAAGTCAGCTACAACCGACGGAAATTGTCATTATACTCAGATACAACAACAGGAAATTGTCATTAAAGACAGATAAAGGAACAGGAAACTGACATTACCATCACAGGAAAAAATCGTTACAGTCATGTACACTCTCTTGAAACTGTCATTAAAGTCAGATTCAACAACAGGAAATTGTCATTATATTTAGATACAACAACAGGAAAATATCATTGAAGTTAGATATAATCACAAGAAACAGTCATTAATGTCAGATACAACAGTGAAGTTGTCATTATAGTCAGATAGAACAACAGGAAAATAACATTTAAGTTAGATACAATCAAAGGAAACAGTAATAAAAGTCAGATACAGGAACGAGAAACTATCGTTACGATCAGATACAACCACATGAAACTGTCATTAAAGTCTGATACAAAAACAGGAAATTGTCAATAAAATTAGGTACAACAACAGGAAATTTTCAATAAAATATTGTACAACAACAGGAAATTGTCAATAAAAATATGTACAACAACAGGAAATGATCAATAAAATTAGGTACAACAAATGGAAACTGTCAATAAAAACAGATACAATCATAAGAAAGGGTAATTAAAGTCAGATACAACCAAAGGAAATTGTCATTATACTCAGATACAACAATAGGAAATTGTCATTATAGACAGATAAAGGAACAGGAAACTGACATTACAATCACAGGAACAAATCATTACAGTAAGATACAATCACTTGAAACTGTCATTAAAGTCAGATACAACAACAGAAAATTGTCATTTTAGTCAGATACAACAACAGAAAATTGTCATTATAGACAGATAAAGGAGCAGGAAACTGACATTACAATCACAGGAAAAAATCATTACAGTCAGATACAATCTCTTCAAACTGTCATTAAAGTCAGATACAACAACATGAAATTGTCGTTATAGTCAGATACAACAACAGGAAATTGTCATTAAAAACAGATACAATCGTAAGAAAGGGTCATTAAAGTCAGCTACAACCACAGGAAATTGTCATTATAGACAGATAAAGGAACAGGAAACTGACATTACAATCATTGGACAAAATCATTACCATCAGATACAATCACTTGAAACTGTCATTAAAGTCAGATAAAACAACAGGAAATTGTCATTTTAGTTAGATACCACAACAGGAAATTGTCATTATAGACAGATAAAGGAACAGGAATCTGACATTACAATCAAAGGAAAATATCATTACAGTCAGATACAATCTCTTGAAACTGTCATTATAGTCAGATAGAACAACAGGAAATTGTTATTATAGTCAGATACAACAACAGGAAAATGTCATAAAAGTCAGATACAACAACATGAAATTGTCGTTATAGGCAGATACAACAACAGGAAATTGTCATTAAAAACAGATACAATCATAAGAAAGGGGCATTAAAGTCAGATATAACCAACGGAAATTGTCATTATACTCAGATACAACAACAGGAAATTGTCATTAAAGACAAATAAAGGAACAGGAAACTGACATAACAATCACAGGAAAATATCATTACAGTCAGATACAATCACTTGAAACTGTCATTAAAGGCAGATACAACAACAGGAAATTGTCATTATAGTAAGATACAACAACAGGAAAATATCATTTAAGTTATATACAATCAAAGGAAACAGTAATAAAAGTCAAGTACAGGAACGAGAAACTATCGTTACAATCAGATACAACCACATGAAACTGTCATTAAAGTCTGATACAACAACAGGAAATTGTCAATAAAATTAGGTACAACAACAGGAAATTTTCAATAAAATCTGGTACAACAACAGGAAATTATCAATAAAATTAGGTACAACAACAGGGAATTTTCAATAAAGTTTGGTAAAACAACAGGAAATTGTCATTATAGTCAGATACAATCACAGGAAACAGTCATTAAAATCAGATACAACAACAGGAAACGATCAATAAAATTAGGTACAACAAAAGGAAACTGTCAATAAAAACAGATACAATCATAAGGAAGGGTCATTAAAGTCAGCTACAACCAACGGAAATTGTCGTTATACTCAGATACAACAACAGGAAATTGTCATTATAGACAGATAAAGGAACAGGAATCTGACATTACAATCACAGGAAAATATCATTACAGTCAGATAATATCTCTTGAAACTGTCATTAAAGTCAGATACAACAACAGGGAATTGTCATTATAGTCAGATACAACAACAGGAAAATATCATCGAAGTTAGATATAATAACAAGAAACATTCATTAAAGTCAGATACAACAACAGGAAATTGTCATTATAGTCAGATACAACAACAGGAAAATATCATTTAAGTTAGATACAATCAAAGGAAACAGTAATAAAAGTCAGATACAGGAACGAGAAACTATCATTACAATCAGATACAGCCACATGAAACTGTCATTAAAGTCTGATACAAAAACAGGAAATTGTCATTAAAGACAGATAAAGGAACAGGAAACTGACATTACCATCACAGGAAAAAATCGTTACAGTCATGTACACTCTCTTGAAACTGTCATTAAAGCCAGATTCAACAACAGGAAATTGTCATTATATTTAGATACAACAACAGGAAAATATCATTGAAGTTAGATATAATCACAAGAAACAGTCATTAAAGTCAGATACAACAGTGAAATTGTCATTATAGTCAGATAGAACAACAGGAAATTGTTATTATAGTCAGATACAACAACAGGAAAATGTTATAAAAGTCAGATACAACAACATGAAATTGTCGTTATAGGCAGATACAACAACAGGAAATTGTCATTAAAAACAGATACAATCATAAGAAAGGGTCATTAAAGTCAGCTACAACCAACGGAAATTGTCATTATGCTAAGATACAACAAAAGGAAATTGTCATTAAAGACAGATAAAACTGACATTACAATCACAGGAAATGTCACTACAGTCAGATACAATCACTTGAAACTGTCATTTAACTCAGATACAACAACAGGAAATTGTCATTATAGTCAGATACAACAACAGGAAAATATCATTTAAGTTAGATACAATCAAAGGAAACAGTAATGCAAGTCAGATACAGGAACGAGAAACTATCATTACAATCAGATACAGCCACATGAAACTGTCATTCAAGTCTGATACAAAAACAGGAAATTGTCAATAAAATTAGGTACAACAACAGGAAATTTTCAATAAAATCTGGAACAACAACAGGAAATTGTCAATAGAAATAGGTACAACAACATGAAATTTTCAATAAAATTTGGTACAACAATACAGGAAACAGTCAACAACAGGAAATTGTCATTTTTGTCAGATACAACAACAGGAAATTGTCATTATAGTCAGATACAACAACAGGAAAATATCATTTAAGTTAGATACAATCAAAGGAAACAGTAATAAAAGTCAGATACAGGAACGAGAAACTATCATTACAATCAGATACAGCCACATGAAACTGTCATTAAAGTCTGATACAAAAACAGGAAATTGTCATTAAAGACAGATAAAGGAACAGGAAACTGACATTACCATCACAGGAAAAAATCGTTACAGTCATGTACACTCTCTTGAAACTGTCATTAAAGCCAGATTCAACAACAGGAAATTGTCATTATATTTAGATACAACAACAGGAAAATATCATTGAAGTTAGATATAATCACAAGAAACAGTCATTAAAGTCAGATACAACAGTGAAATTGTCATTATAGTCAGATAGAACAACAGGAAATTGTTATTATAGTCAGATACAACAACAGGAAAATGTTATAAAAGTCAGATACAACAACAGGAAATTGTCATTATAGTCAGATACAACAACAGGAAAATATCATTTAAGTTAGATACAATCAAAGGAAACAGTAATGCAAGTCAGATACAGGAACGAGAAACTATCATTACAATCAGATACAGCCACATGAAACTGTCATTCAAGTCTGATACAAAAACAGGAAATTGTCAATAAAATTAGGTACAACAACAGGAAATTTTCAATAAAATCTGGAACAACAACAGGAAATTGTCAATAGAAATAGGTACAACAACATGAAATTTTCAATAAAATTTGGTACAACAATACAGGAAACAGTCAACAACAGGAAATTGTCATTTTAGTCAGATACCACAACAGGAAATTGTCATTATAGACAGATAAAGGAACAGGAATCTGACATTACAATCACAGAAAAATATCATTACAGTCAGATATAATCTCCTGAAACTGTCATTAAAGTCAGATACAACAACAGGAAATTGCCATTATATTTAGATACAACAACAGGAAAATATCATTGAAGTTAGATATAATCACAAGAAACAGTCATTAATGTCAGATACAACAGTGAAATTGTCATTATAGTCAGATAGAACAACAGGAAAATAACATTTAAGTTAGATACAATCAAAGGAAACAGTAATAAAAGTCAGATACAGGAACGAGAAACTATCGTTACAATTAGATACAACCACATGAAACTGTCATTAAAGTCTGATACGAAAACAGGAAATTGTCAATAAAATTAGGTACAACAGTAGGAAATTTTCAATAAAATATTGTACAACAACAGGAAATTGTCAATAAAAATATGTACAACAACAGGAAATGTTCAATAAAATTTAGTACAACAACAGGAAATTGTCATTATAGTCAGATACAATCACAGGAAACAGTCATTAAAATCAGATACAACAACAGGAAATGATCAATAAAATTAGGTACAACAAATGAAAACTGTCAATAAAAACAGATACAATCATAAGAAAGGGTAATTAAAGTCAGATACAACCAAAGGAAATTGTCATTATACCCATATACAACAATAGGAAATTGTCATTATAGACAGATAAAGGAACAGGAAACTGACATTACAATCACAGGAACAAATCATTACAGTAAGATACAATCACTTGAAACTGTCATTAAAGTCAGATACAACAACAGAAAATTGTCAATTTAGTCAGATACAACAACAGGAAATTCTAATTATAGACAGATAAAGGAAAAGGAAACTGACATTATAATCACAGGAAAAAATCATTACAGTCAGATACAATCTCTTCAAACTGTCATTAAAGTCAGATACAACAACATGAAATTGTCGTTATAGTCAGATACAACAACAGGAAATTGTCATTAAAAACAGATACAATCATAAGAAAGGGTCATTAAAGTCAGCTACAACCACAGGAAATTGTCATTATAGACAGATAAAGGAACAGGAAACTGACATTACAATCATTGGAAAAAATCATTACCATCAGATACAATCACTTGAAACTGTCATTAAAGTCAGATAAAACAACAGGAAATTGTCATTTTAGTCAGATACCACAACAGGAAATTGTCATTATAGACAGATAAAGGAACAGGAATCTGACATTACAATCACAGGAAAATATCATTACAGTCAGATACAATCTCTTGAAACTGTCATTAAAGTCAGATACAACAACAGGAAATTGTCATTATAGTCAGATACAACAACAGGAAATTGTCATTATAGTCAGATACAATCACAGGAAACAGTCATTAAAATCAGATACAACAACAGGAAATGATCAATAAAATTAGGTACAACAAATGAAAACTGTCAATAAAAACAGATACAATCATAAGAAAGGGTCATTAAAGTCAGATACAACCAAAGGAAATTGTCATTATACCCATATACAACAATAGGAAATTGTCATTATAGACAGATAAAGGAACAGGAAACTGACATTACAATCACAGGAACAAATCATTACAGTAAGATACAATCACTTGAAACTGTCATTAAAGTCAGATACAACAACAGAAAATTGTCAATTTAGTCAGATACAACAACAGGAAATTCTCATTATAGACAGATAAAGGAAAAGGAAACTGACATTACAATCACAGGAAAAAATCATTACAGTCAGATACAATCTCTTCAAACTGTCATTAAAGTCAGATACAACAACATGAAATTGTCGTTATAGTCAGATACAACAACAGGAAATTGTCATTAAAAACAGATACAATCATAAGAAAGGGTCATTAAAGTCAGCTACAACCACAGGAAATTGTCATTATAGACAGATAAAGGAACAGGAAACTGACATTACAATCATTGGAAAAAATCATTACCATCAGATACAATCACTTGAAACTGTAATTAAAGTCAGATAAAACAACAGGAAATTGTCATTTTAGTCAGATACCACAACAGGAAATTGTCATTATAGACAGATAAAGGAACAGGAATCTGACATTACAATCACAGGAAAATATCATTACAGTCAGATACAATCTCTTGAAACTGTCATTAAAGTCAGATACAACAACAGGAAATTGTCATTATAGTCAGATACAACAACAGGAAATTGTCATTATAGTCAGATACAACAACAGGAAATTGTCATTATAGTCAGATACAACAACAGGACATTTTCATTAAAGTCAGATACAACAACAGGAAATTGTCATTATAGTCAGATACAACAACAGGAAATATCATTGAAGTTAGATATAATCACAAGAAACAGTCATTAAAGTCAGATACAACAGTGAAATTGTCATTATAGTCAGATAGAACAACAGGAAATTGTTATTATAGTCAGATACAACAACAGGAAAATGTCGTTATAATCAGATACAACAACAGGAAATTGTCATTAAAAACAGATACAAGCATTAGAAAGGGTAATTAAAGTCAGCTACAACCAAAGGAAATTGTCATTATACTCAGATACAACAACAGGAAATTGTCATTAAAGACAGATAAAGGAACAGGAAACTGACATAACAATCACAGGAAAATATCACTACAGTCAGATGCAATCACTTGAAACTGTCATTAAAGTCAGATACAAGAAAAGGAAATTGTCATTATAGTCAGATACATCAACAGAAAATATCATTTAAGGTGGCTCAATAATCCAAGAATCCTTTGTCAGAGCAAAAAAAAATTTTTTTGTTTATTTGACATTCATGTGTGATGATTTATATTTGTAATTAAGATAACATATCATCGTTCATTTGATTGACTAGTGGTCCTTTGAATATACATGTGTAAACCAATTCCGAGATCTGTCGCAAAACAGATAAATACATGATATAGGGGTAATAATTTCACATTAAAACCATTCTTGTGATGATTTTCACCATGATATAATCAAACATGTATATTTCTTTATAGACAATGCTTTCAAAGAGTATAATAGCTAAATCTGTTCCCGAAAAGTACATATTGTGCACCCCCCACCCCAAAATGAAAATCTATAAAAAAGTACCCTGTGCCCTTATTTGTGATCAAAGTGATAAGAAATCTTTGTCAGAAGTTATTTTCTTTTACATATTTCTCAACGACAAACTCTTTCCTTTAAAAAAAATTATAAAAAAGTACATGTTTTCGTTCATCCCGATTCAAAATACTTGGTTGTCATAGTAACGATTTTAAAGAAGGGGGGGTGTAGGGTTGTCAATAATGTCTAAAGAAGGGGGCGCTTCTGAAATAAGTTACACAGAAGATGAAATTTCTAGATAGTCATATTATAAAAGGCGTAACCACTGTAAAATAAGCGGTTTTATAAAGTACAACGATCGCCGGGTGTCGGCGATACGGAAATATGAATAAGAGAAATAGAAAAAGTAAACGGAAGCGTTTTTAAACATTTTGACGTTCAAGGTCAATAAGTGGACGTCACTAACTTCCCTCATTCTCGATAATGCGTGCACTTATCTGTAAAATGAATATATCTTTGAACAAAGCAGGGTTAAAAGTAAAATTCACTCGCTCAAAGTTTTTAAATAGGGAAACTTTATACGATAATATCTCAATGCAAAGTACGATAGTTGACAAAATTGTAGAAATATTCGTATTACCTAAGATAATTACAGGTACCAAACTTGAAATATTTTATCTATTATATTGCTAAAATCTCACAGAAATATCCTGTTTGATCATAAAACTTTAGTTTTTCTACTTGATTTTATTGTCAAGTAACACGGTTGAATTTCCGATGATTACGTTATAAAAATAATACGTTTACGGCAATAGCAAGGGGGTGTCTCACTTACGGGATATTTTTTATATTTAGATTTAACTATGCATTTGACTATATGTATATATATTACATTCCGTTTGTAGATGATAATTTTGTTTCCATCGATACCAAACTTGTCGAAATCCGTCAAGAAACAAGCGAATTAGAGGAGTTTGAAGACCGAAACCGCACTCGATACTAATCGAACCAGTATTGACGCCGGGAATGTGATGACGTCAAACGATTATTGAGCCTCCTTAAGTCAGATACAATCAAAGGAAACAGTAATAAAAGTCAGATACAGGAACGAGAAACTATCGTTACAATCAGATACAACCACATGAAACTGTCATTAAAGTCTGATACAACAACAGGAAATTGTCAATAAAATTAGGTACAACAACAGGAAATTTTCAATAAAATCTAGTACAACAACAGGAAATTCTCAATAAAATTAGGTACAACAACAGGAAATTCTCAATAAAATTAAGTACAACAACAGGAAATTGTCATTATAGTCAGATACAATCACAGGAAACAGTCATTAAAATCAGATACAACAACAGGACATGATAAAATTAGGTACAACATAAGGAAACTGTCAATTAAAACAGATACAATCATAAGAAAGGGTAATTAAAGTAAAATACAACCACAGGAAATTGTCATTATACTCAGATACAACAACAGGAAATTGTCATTATAGACAGATAAAGGAAAAGAAAACTTACATTACAATCACAGGAAAAAATCGTTACAGTCAGATACAATTACTTGAATCTGTCATTTAAGTCAGATACAACAACAGGAAATTGTCATTATAGTCAGATACAACAACAGGAAAATATCATTGAAGTTAGATATAATCACAAGAAACAGTCATTTAAGTCAGATACAACAGTGAAATTGTCATTATAGTCAGATAGAACAACAGAAAATTGTTATTATAGTCAGATACAACAACAGGAAAATGTCATAAAAGTCAGATACAACAACATGAAATTGTCGTTATAGTCAGATACAACAACAGGAAATTGTCATTAAAACAGATACAAGCATAAGAAAGGGTAATTAAAGTCAGCTACAACCAAAGGAAATTGTCATTATACTCAGATACAACAACAGGAAATTGTCATTAAAGACAGATAAAGGAACAGGAAACTGACATTATAATCACAGGAAAATATCATTACAGTCAGATACAATCTCTTGAAACTGTCATTAAAGTCAGATACAACAACAGAAAATTGTCATTATGGTCAGATACAAAAACAGGAAATATCATTGAAGTTAGATATAATCACAAGAAACAGTCATTAAAGTCAGATACAACAGTGAAATTGTCATTATAGTCAGATAGAACAACAGGAAATTGTTATTATAGTCAGATACAACAACAGGAAATTTTCAATAAAATCTAGTACAACAACAGGAAATTCTCAATAAAATTAGGTACAACAACAGGAAATTCTCAATAAAATTAAGTACAACAACAGGAAATTGTCATTATAGTCAGATACAATCACAGGAAACAGTCATTAAAATCAGATACAACAACAGGACATGATAAAATTAGGTACAACAAAAGGAAACTGTCAATTAAAACAGATACAATCATAAGAAAGGGTAATTAAAGTCAAATACAACCACAGGAAATTGTCATTATACTCAGATACAACAACAGGAAATTGTCATTATAGACAGATAAAGGAAAAGAAAACTTACATTACAATCACAGGAAAAAATCATTACAGTCGGATACAATCACTTGAATCTGTCATTTAAGTCAGATACAACAACAGGAAATTGTCATTATAGTCAGATACAACAACAGGAAATTGTCATTATAGACGGATAAAGGAACAGGAAACTGACATTACAATCACAGGAAAAAATCATTACAGTCAGATACAATCTCTTGAAACAGTCATTAAAGTCAGATACAACAACAGGAAATTGTCATTATAGTCAGATACAACAACAGGAAAATATCATTGAAGTTAGATATAATCACAAGAAACAGTCATTTAAGTCAGATACAACAGTGAAATTGTCAATATAGTCAGATAGAACAACAGGAAATTGTTATTATAGTCAGATACAACAACAGGAAAATGTCATAAAAGTCAGATACAACAACATGAAATTGTCGTTATAGTCAGATACAACAACAGGAAATTGTCATTAAAACAGATACAATCATAAGAAAGGGTAATTAAAGTCAGCTACAACCAAAGGAAATTGTCATTATACTCAGATACAACAACAGGAAATTGTCATTAAAGACAGATAAAGGAACAGGAAACTGACATTACAATCACAGGAAAATATCACTACAGTCAGATACAATCACTTGAAACTGTCATTAGAGTCAGATAGAACAAAAGGAAATTGTCATTATAGTCAGATACATCAAATGGAAAATATCATTGAAGTCAGATACAATCAAAGGAAACAGTATTTAAAGTCAGATACAGGAACGACAAACTATCGTTACAATCAGATACAACCACATGAAACTGTCATTAAAGTCTGATACAACACAGGAAATTGTCAATAAAATTAGGTACAACAACAGGAAATTCTCAATAAAATTAAGTACAACAACAGGAAATTGTCATTATAGTCAGATAATATCACAGGAAACAGTCATTAAAATCAGGTACAACAACAGGAAACTGTCAATAAAAACAGATACAATCATAAGAAAGGGTAATTAAAGTCAGATACAACCACAGGAAATTGTCATTATACTCAGATACAATAATAGGAAATTGTCATTATAGACAGATAAAATAACAGGAAACTGACATTACAATCACAGGACAAATCATTACAGTCAGATACAATCTCTTGAAACAGTCATTTAAGTCAGATACAACAACAAGAAATTGTCATTATAGTCAGATACAACAACAGGAAAATATAATTGAAGTTAGATATAATCACAAGAAACAATCATTAAAGTCGGATACAACAGTGAAATTGTCATTATAGTCAGATAGAACAATAGGAAATTGTCATTATACTCAGATACAACAACAGGAAATTGTCATTATAGACAGATAAAGGAACAGGAAACTGACATTACAATCACAGGAAAAAATCATTAAAGTCAGATACAATCACTTGAATCTGTCATTTAAGTCAGATACAACAACAGGAAATTGTCATTATAGGCAGATACAACAACAGGAAATTGTCATTATAGACAGATAAAGGAACAGGAAACTGACATTACAATCACAGGAAAAAATCATTACAGTTAGATACAATCTCTTGAAACTGTCATTAAAGTCAGATACAACAACAGGAAATTGTCATTATAGTCAGATACAACAACAGGAAAATATCATTGAAGTTAGATATAATCACAAGAAACAGTCATTAAAGTCGGATACAACAGTGAAATTGTCATTATAGTGAGATAGAACAATAGGAAATTGTTATTATAGTCAGATACAACAACAGGAAAATGTCAGAAAAGTCAGATACAACCACAGGAAATTGTCATTATACTTAGATACAACAACAGGAAATTGTCATTATAGACAGATAAAGGAATAGAAAACTTACATTACAATCACAGGAAAAAAATCATTACAGTCAGATACAATCACTTGAATATGTCATTTAAGTCAGATACAACAACAGGAAATTGTCATTATAGTCAGATAGAACAACAGGAAATTGTCATTATAGACAGATAAAGGAACAGGAAACTGACATTACAATCACAGGAAAAAATCAATACAGTCAGATACAATCTCTTGAAACAGTCATTAAAGTCAGATACATCAACAGGAAATTGTCATTATAGTCAGATACAACAACAGGAAAATATCATTGAAGTTAGATATAATCACAAGAAACAGTCATTAAAGTCGGATACAACAGTGAAATTGTCATTATAGTCAGATAGAACAACAGGAAACTGTTATTATAGTCAGATAGAACAACAGGAAATTGTTCTTATAGTCAGATACAACAACAGGAAAATATCATAAAAGTCAGATACAACAACATGAAATTGTCGTTATAGTCAGATACAACAACAGGAAATTGTCATTAAAAACAGATACAATCATTAGAAGGGGTAATTAAAGTCAGCTACAACCAAAGGAAATTGTCATTATACTCAGATACAACAACAGGAAATTGTCATAAAAGACAGATAAATTAACAGGAAACTGACATTACAATCACAGGAAAATATCACTACAGTCAGATACAATCACTTGAAACTGTCATTAAAGTCAGATACAACAACAGAAAATAGTCATTATAGTCAGATACAACAACAGGAAAAATATCATTGAAGTTAGATATAATCACAAGAAACAGTCATTAAAGTCAGATTGAACAACAGGAAATTGTCATTATAGTCAGAAATAACATCAGGAAAATATCCTTTAAGTCAGATACAATCAAAGGAAACAGTAATAAAAGTCAGATACAGGAACTGGAAACTATCGTTACAATCAGATTCAACCACATGAAACTATCTGATACAACAACAGGAAATTGTCAGTAAAATTAGGTACAACAACAGGAAATTTTCAATAAAATCTAGTACAACAACAGGAAATTGTCAATATAATTAGGTACAACAACAGGAAATTTTCAATAAAATTTGGTACAACAACAGGAAATTGTAGTTATAGTCAGATACAATCACAGGAAACAGTCATTAAAATCAGATACAACAACAGGAAATGATAAAAGTAGGTACAACAAAAGGAAAATGTCAATAAAAACAGATACAATCATAAGAAAGGGTCATTAAAGTCAGATACAACCACAGGAAATTGTCATTATACTCAGATATAACAACAGGAAATTGTCATTATAGACAGATAAAGGAACAGGAAACTGACATTACAATCACAGGAAAAAATCATTACAGTCAGATACAATCTCTTGAAACTGTCATTAAAGTCAGATACAACAACAGGAAACAGTCATTAAAATCAGATACAACAACAGGAAATGATACAATTAGGTACAACAAAAGGAAAATGTCAATAAAAACAGATACAATGATAAGAGAGGGTCATTATAGTCAGATACAACAACAGAAAATTGTCATTATTGACGGATAAAGGAACAGGAAACTGACATTACTATCACAGGAAAAAATCATTACAGTCAGATACAATCTCTTGAAACTGTCATTAAAGTCAGATACAACAACAGGAAACAGTCATTAAAATCAGATACAACAACAGGTAATGATAAAATTAGGTACAACAAAAGGAAAATGTCAATAAAAACAGATACAATGATAATAGAGGGTCATTATAGTCAGATACAACAACAGGAAATTGTCATTATTGACAGATAAAGGAACAGGAAACTGACATTACAATCACAGGAAAATATCATTACAGTCAGATACAATCACTTGAACTTGGAACAGTTTAACATTATAGTCAGATACAACAACAGGAAAATATCATTGAAGTTAGATATAATCACAAGAAACAGTCAGTAAAGTCAGATCCAACAACAGGAAATTGTCATTATAGTCAGATAGAACAACAGGAAAATATCCTTTAAGTCAGATACAATCAAAGGAAACAGTAATAAAAGTCAGATACAGGAACGGGAAACTATCGTTACAATCAGATACAACCACATGAAACTGTCATTAAAGTCTGATACAACAACAGGAAATTGTCAATAAAATAAGGTACAACAACAGGAAATTTTCAATAAAATCTGGTACAACAACAGGAAATTGTCAATAAAATTAGGTACAACAACAGGAAATTTTCAATAAAATCTGGAACAACAACAGGAAATTGTCATTATAGTCAGATACAATAACAGGAAACAGTCATTAAAATCAGATACAGGAATGAGAAACTGTCATTATAATCACAGGAAAATATCATAACAGTCAGATACAATCACATGAAATTGTCAATAAAGTCAGGTACAACAACAGGAAATTATCAATAAAATTAAGTACAACAACAGAAAATTGTCATCATAGTGAGATACATCAACAGGAAACTATCATTAAAGTTGGATATAATCACATGAAATAGTCATTAATGTCTGATACAACAACAGGAAGTTGTCGGTATAGTCAGATACAACAAGGGGAAATTGTTATTTCAAAGTCAGATACAACGACAGGAAATTGTGGTTATAGTCAGATACAACAACAGAAAATTGTCATTCAAAACAGATACAATCACAAGAAGGGGTCATTAAAGTCAGATATAACCACAGGGAATTGTTATTATAGTCAGATACAACAACAGGAAATTGTCATTATAGACATATAAAAGAACAGGAAACTGACATTACAATCACAAGAAAATATCATTACAGTCAGATACAATCACTTGAAATTGTCATTAAAGTCAGATAAAACAACAAGAAATTGTCATTTTAGTCAGATACAACAACAGGAAAATATCATCAAAGTCAGATACAGGAACGAGAAACTGTCATTACAATCACAGGAAAATGTCATTTCTTTTGTGTGTTGAAATTTTGGGAATTCTTCTTAGAAATAACAAAAATATTAAAGGAATAAATTTATGGAATCACGAGTATAAGGTACTACAATATGCTGACATACGGCTTTATTGTTAGATGGATCTAATCAGTCTATGGAAAATGATCTCTACGCTTATTGGACAATTTGCAAAATTCTCAGGATTGAAACCGAACTACAATAAAACTTTATGTATCAAAATAGGATCTCTAAAAATTTCTGACTTAAAATTATGTGAAGAATTTAATCTTAATTGGAGCCAAGAACCGTTTAGGTTTTTAGGTATTATTTTTTCTATTAATTTGCATGATATGGAGAAACTTAATTTTTCAGACAAATTACAGGAAATTAAAAAAACTTATCCACTCATGGTTAAGGCGCTTACTAAGCACAAATGGAAGAATTACAGTAGTTAAATCTGTTATATTACCTAAATTGACTCATTTGTTATTATCACTACCGAATCCACATGAATACATCATTAAAGAACTTGAATCGCTTTTATTTAAATACATATGGAATTTCAAAACAGAACGAGTTTCGAGAAAGTGCCCAATTCAAGATTATTGTAATGGTGGATTAAGAATGACATGTATCAGATCCTTTATAAAAAGCTTGAAAATCACCTGGATTAGAAGAAATATTAATGGTAATGGACAATTGTCTTGGTTAAAACTCATGACTGACTGTCTTTCTATTAAAATAGATTCAATTTTTAAATAAGGTCAATAATACTTAATACATATAGCTAAAAATATAAACAATCACTTTTGGAAAGATGTGTTTTAATCATATTATGATTTAAGATTGTTACTCGATCATGATCAAGACATTTATGAATCACTCTGGTACAATGATAAAATTAGAATTGACAATAAATCACTTAGGTATTTTGATTGGATGAATAAAGGTATTTTCTTTATCTATGACTTGCTGGATGAAAATGGAAATTTATTATCATTTGAATTATTCTGTATCAGATATAACTTTTGTCCACCATTTACCATTTATTACGGTCTCATTGAATCTATCAATAAGAATAAATTGACACTTAATGTGGGAAATCTTCAACAGAATCAACCTTATTATCCAAACTTTATTAAAATTCTAAGAAAATCTGAAAAAGGATCTAAATATTTTTATAACTTCTTTGTTTATATGTATTATAGTAAACCAACAAGTGAGGTCAAATGGGAAAATGAATTACAAGTTCATTTAAATTGGAAAAAGATAAATTTGGCTATTGCTAAAACTACAAATGATGGTACAATTAAATGGTTTCAATATCGCATTATACATAGAATTTTAGGTACAAATTTACTTCTTAATAAGATTGGTATCAGTCCAACAAATTTATGTACTTTTTGTCAATTATCACTCGAAACTATCACTCACTTGTTGTTCTCGTGTAATTTTTCATATGTATTATGGGAGAATGTTATAGAATGGTTAAAAGATTTTTATGAATTTGATGTACAATTAAATGCAGATAAAATTTTATTTGGCGTATTTGATAGAAGATACAAAATACTTGATACTATAATATGATTAATAAAGAATTATATATACAGGCAAAAGTTATCAAAATCTAAGCCAACTTTTGATGGAGCAAAACATTGTCTTATTAGATATTTAAAAGCAGAAAATTCACTTTTAAAAGCAAACTTAAGAATAACAGCTTCTTTAAAAAATGGGGTAGGTTATCCGTATTGATAAACTAAACTTTTTTTTTGGATACATATATATATTGAACTTTTTTATCTATACTGTACATGTATGTATGTATAAATGGAGAATGAATGGTGTACTCTATGTTGTACTCTATATGTCTATAATGGATGTTTGTGTAAATGTGTACATTGTACATGGGAGGGATGGGTGGGTTGAGGTGAAACTTGTGTGTCTGTCATGCTTGTCTATGTTGCATGTGTGAAGTACACGTAATTTGTCATATGTATAATGCTATACGCCAATATATGTTACATGTGCTTGTGTGTCTGTGTACTGAAAATGTAAAAAAAAAATAAAAATAAAAAATAAAAAAAAAAAACGTTGGCTTGAGCTGTCTTGTCGAAACTTGGAATAAACATCGCGGGTGACCAACACTTTCACGGTTCGCTGCCTTCGTCACTACGGTTACGATTCAACTCCAGCAATCATGGATACCCTACATTCGGAGAGGAGGGGGAAGCAGTTTCTATGATTTAGGAGTAACCATTTGACTTAGGGGGTGTGAAGAATTTGTGCAAAATATTTTGGATCGTAGTCCCCCCCCCCCCCTTTTTTTTTTTATTCTCGACCAGGCTACGCTGTAGATTAAAATAAATTATCATGATAAAAAATTACTTATCCGGCCCGGTAGACCGCGCACAAAACTTCTGGCTTTGAAAAACGCGAAAAAGAGTATCCCCCCTCCTGCAATCAAATGCTTGCACTCTTACATAGATAGATTTTACCGGGAATGTATTTATCTATTCTTATAAGTATCCGAGATTCGGGTTTATTACTAAGAAGGGGAAAGAGCCGATGTATTTTAAGCTTATAGCTATTATCAGGGACGTATTATAAACGTCCCTGTTATCATGATTAATATTTTGGAATTATACCCAGTATTGGTCTTAACCAGAATATAAATAAATTCATGACTGAAAAATCGGATAATTCGAGATGTATTAAGCAAGTATTGAGATATATCCCATTTTGATAAAGCAAATAACAAAAATTTTCAAATAATATGTATGGCTCTATAAAAAGCCGTTTCGAACAGTGTTGGAGTGGTGCACTGCCGGGGGAGTTGAATCGAGGCTGGAAGCCCTACCCCCGGGGGGGAGGGTTTAGGTGCGGGAGGGCGATAACCCCTCCCGCAGGGGGATCCGGGGACCTTCACTGGAAAATCTTGTGAAAAGTAGATGCAAATTGTGCAATCGAAACCGTTTGGTCTTTCTTTCCCCACTTTTATTTCCTTAAAGAAACTAATGAATCAATGTAAAGAGGATTTGCGGGAACCCCCCTCCCTCTGGAATTTGCACTCAAAAAAATCCTTGTCTCTCCCGTTTTTGCATGTATATTTTCCCAAAACTTATAAAGAGGCTAAACTACCTAAATTTCAAAGATTTGTTTTTAAATCGAGATGGTATTACGAAATACATGTAGTGTATGATGAAAGTAAATTCAGATGTTGCCAAATTTCCAAGGAATTCATCACTGACATCATTTTAAAAGATTTCCTGACCTGCCTTCCTGTTTCTGACAGTTAGTGTAATATATCAATTTGCTCCAAAACAGTTTTAGGCGTAAAATGGAGAAGCAAAATCGTAGAGCGAAATGTTAGGTCAAAAATCGTGAAAATTACGCCAGAATCGTAAAAGTAGGCAGGTCTGTAATAATTACATCTGAAGAATGGTAAATAAGTCACGGTCCGTATGATTTTAGGAGGGGAAGCTTTGGTTTTTAGTCGGAGCAGGATTTTTTTTCTCCCGGGACCAGGGCACTTTTTTTCAGGCAAAATTTGAGCAGGAATTTTTTTTTCGACCAAGAGATGACTTTGTGAATGTACAAAAAGTCTGTATCAATTATTACAGACGTACTTTATTTTTACTCAAAATTGAAAATATCTATTTTTCTGCCAATTTCGTTTTATTCATTTCTTAAGAGAGTGATAAACGAGTTTTACAAATTTAATCTGTACATCAAGCTCATTTAACAGTATAAGGAAAGAGGAAGGGGGGTGGCGCTCAAGACAATACATTTGTATTTGTAAATTAATTGATACTAAACTTTTTTTCTGTGAAGCTTGTACTCTGTATATATCTACTGATTATTATAGCCCTTGAGAAAGCCATGTCACGTTCATGTATACATATAAGCATCTACAAAAGTATTGACATTTCAACTGTGGACTTTACAATGAAAGATATTACAAATGGTTTTGGCGAGCAAAGCGATCCGAAAATTTTTCAGGTATTTAAAGCTGAATTGTGAGGCTTCAAATTCATGTCACATGCAAAGAATCATAAGAGCAAGATAATTATTCTGTCACACCACAGGCAAATTTATTTTTTTCCGAAAAAAACCATGACCCCGACAACATCAATTGGACCGTGTCTATATAAAAATATATTGTAGGAGGGTGTCGACATCTCCCGGACCCCTGCAACCGCTGCACAGAATTTCATGAAACCTTATAGCAAGCAAGTACTCAAGGTCCTCTACCAAGTTTGTGTGTTTCGTGCCAATCAGTCGACAAATATGGCCGCGGAGGGTTCTGATTTGTCGACACATTTTTGACATCTCTACAACCGCTGCACAGAATTTCATGAAACATTACAGGAAGCAAGTATTCAAGGTCCTCAACCAAGTTTGTGTTTTTCGTGCCGATCGTTTAAAAAATATGCATGGCCGCAGAGGGCTCTGATTTGCTGACACACTTTTGACTTTTCCTCTGCAACCGCTGCACAGAATTTTATAAAACCTTCCAGGAAGCAAGTACTCAAGGCCATCTACTATGTATGTGTTTTTCGTGCCAATCGGTCAACAAATATGGCCGCCGACGGCTCTGATTGGATGAAACTTTTTCGACATCTTCTCTGGAACTTCTACATAGAATTTATTCAATTTAATGAAACCTTACTCGAAGCAAGTACTCAAGGTCCTCTACCAATTTGTCCACTATCATTCTTATGTGTGCAACTCAAGTAAGCTATGTGGACCCATTTGGGCCTCTTGTTTAAAATCGTTTTAACTTTGAGGTCTTGAACTGTACATGTACGGAAGCCCGTAGTTGACAGGTATGAATTATAATTTATCTGGCGGCCGCCACATAATTATCTGGCGGACGCCACTTTATTAACATGTATCTGGCGACCGCCACATAATTTATCTGGCGGCCGCCACTTGATTTATCTGGCGGCCGCCACTTAATTTATCTGGCTGCCGCCACATAATTATCTGGCGGCCGCAATTTAATTTATCTGGCGGCCGCCACTTAATTTATCTGGCGGCCGCCACATAATTAATCTGGCGGCCGCCACATAATTTATCTGGCGGCCGCCACTTAATTTATCTGGCAGCCGCCACTTAATTTATCTGGTGGCCGCCACATAATTATCTGGCTGCCGCCGCTTAATTTATCTGGCGGCCGCCACTTAATGTATCTGGCGGCCGCCACATATTATCTGGCGGCCGCCACTTAATTTATCTGGCGGCCGCCACATAATTATCTGGCGGTCGCCACTTAATTTATCTGGCGGCCGCAACATAATTCATCTGGCGGCCGCCACATAATTATCTGGCGGCCACCACTTAATTCATCCGGCGGCCGCCACATAATTTATCTGGCGGCCGCCACATACTTTTGATTTTACATTTCATCTGGTTCCTTTTCATTTGCCGTATATTTATTTTCATTAAGGATACTTGAAGGCAGGCTCAGGACGGATTTGAACCTCAGAACAGTAAGTACATTTATATTGATACCCTAGTATAGTCTATGTAAACATAAACAGTCAACCGTGGTCACCGGGGTTTGAAAAGAGTATGTGAACTCATGGGGGAAATGAGAAATTTTGATGAACGTAACCCCCCCCCCCCCCCTCTAAATGTGCGCATGGGTTCAGTCACATAAATTTTTCCTTATTCCTTTTTTTATTATTATCATTATTTGACTTCTCTTTCGGTTACTTCCCGTGTTTTCTCGGAGTACCAACATTGTAAAATGCAAAGATCTGTAAAGCCCCTGTCACGCTGTGGCGAATATATAGCTATTTTATTTTACTTTTCTTTCCGTTGCTTCTTGGACCGGAAAATGTAAAGATTTCAAAAACAAATAATTACTGGAACTCATTGATAGCATTGAGTTAAGGCCGATGTGGACCTTAGTAGTAAATTTTGTTTAATTTTTATCGTTTCAATTCGAATTATTTTAGCCATACACGTATAAGAAATATTCCACATTTAGATTCTATATACTGTGCATTATACTCATAAGAAATAGCAGGTATATATTCTCCCGATGAATTGATGCATTGTTTTCTTATACAATGTATGTGACTTTACTGTATATACAAATGGTGAGAAAATAAGAGCAGTCCATTCCGGACTGGTAAAGCTTCACCTGAAATTAACATTTGTGACTTCCGGTTGACAATGGAAATCAGATAAGCTGGTCAAAGTTGACTTGTTACACTACAGGTGGTCATAAGATTTTACGTAGATACTACTGATCAATACATGCTGTTTCGTGTAGTTTGCAACTTTGAAGAGAACACAATCAAATATCTACATATATTTGTAACATTTCAGGATGTTATTGCGACGATTTCTGACAAGGAGAGGTTTGCCCGATGAAACCATAAAGAGGATGGAAGAAGATAAGGTAAGAAAATGCATTACATAAATTTTGGAAGAATGCCTTTACCAGCTTGGTTAAAGGTTTTCCAAAAAAAAAGTATGAAGTGAAGGACTATCAGAAAAAATGTTTTCAATACCTACATACAATATATTTTATATCTTGTACTTTGTATATGTGTATATACATAGTCTATGATTATCCTGGCCAAGGTCCATCTTACTAATATGGGTGTTAATGTTCTGTTTCGTTTGTGCTTTCTGTTCATATAAATTTCAGTATTGCATTACCCCTAGGGAAAATCAGCTATTAGTATACATAGGGTAAATCTCGAAAGCCGTTTACGACCGAGTGATCACGATTCCTATCACGGCTCCCAATGTTATTGTCATTTAAATTTTTTTGAACTTTGCTATTTAAATATTCAAGCCATGGATAATTCGTTACTGCACTGAAGAATCACGAATTTCACTTTTTATAGTTCGTTTCAAAGTTTATCGTTGCGGTTCGTTTACCCCGCTTCGATTGAATACTGAGCGATTCTATACATTATCAATTTTGCATACATTTGTACCCATAAGATTTTAATTTTATATTTCTCGATAACAGCAGGAAAACACTGATAATTTCTAATACATTAGCCCCCATCCGATTCAATAGCGCGGGGAGGGGGGGGGGGTGCACACGGCGGCACCTACATCTAAAATTATCTAACAAGTTTACTGTTTCTATCCTGATTTTTGCCTACCAATCCTCTGGCATGCCCCCCCCCCTCCCCTCTCCACTAAAGTCGTCAAAATAAGGAATTACTTTGGCTCAAACACCACGACTCAACCTTTATTTTTATTTTTTTTTTACCGGTCTGTTTCTGATATATATTTAAGTAATCGATAATTGAAAAAAATTCGCTGGCTCACTATATACATTACATATCATGTGAGATAATTTTCCGCTGGGGAGTGGGGTTCCCCAAAGAACCTGCTACAGGACTTTGAGGTATTCCGGCCACGCCCCCTCTAAACTCAAATCCTGTAATCTACAAAATTGTCTCGACCAAAAGGAATATTTTGAATTTTTCCAAAATTTTGATGAATTTCAATATATTAAATGAATCCCCCAACCACAGCAAACTAACATATTTTTTTTCATCTCATAGAATCACGATACTTTATATAAATAAATGTAATTTCATTAGATTCTGACCGTTTTAACAAATACATGCATGTACAATAACGGAAATTTTTTCCCTCTCACTCATACGAAGTGTATACATTTTATGTATATGCATTCATCTTCAGGCGCTTAGCTAGAGTACTTTTCAAGTGTAAGCAGCCTCAAGTAGGTCTAGGTAGAAGCCCTTGTGGATATTCAAGGGGCAAAGTGTCAGAATCTAATGAATTTTGCTCATTTACAGGGCAGTTTTCTACGTCAATGTTTCTTTCATTCTTTCTTTTTTTTTTTGCAAAACGACGTGGAAGTAACTGCGTTCTAACGGTACGCCTGGTTATGCGCATGGTTTTCTCTCTCTTGTCCATTCTTGTAAACATGTGCAACCATTTGGTTTTTAGGGAGGGGGGTTTTTGTAAATCCAGCTCGGAATATTTTGCAAAAATATTCTTCAGCATGACTGGCAGAAAAATCTAGCATTTTCTGAGGAATGAAAGGAAAAACGTCTTTCTCCAGCACCTTAAGCATTCGACGTGAAAATAGACTATCTCAGACATTTCACAACTGCCAATGATTCAGTTTTGTCAGGATTCTCTGATACTTCATGTTTCAAATTCTTCAATATATATATACATCACTCTCCAAGTTCAGATTCTTTAATTCAACGAAAAGAAGGTCAAACGTGTAGTTCAAGGTCACATATTGAATCAAAATCTATCTTGAGTAATTTCTTGACACAATCTGACAATGCACATACATGTATATACCATATCATCTATCTATCATTTGCCAGACCAGTGTTGTAGCAAATCCAAAGTATTAGGAAAGTAGGTCAATTGTATACACGAACATGTAGGTCAAGGCTACTAGATATTCTTACACAAATGTATACTGTGTAGCAGAGTAATGAACTTAAAGTATCAATGTTTTTATTCATGATTACCAGTATGGGGTAAGACACTCTAAACAGTATTGATGAAAGGATGATCAACCAAGTTTGCTATGCTTAACAAGAGAAAATTCATTATTTCATATATGACAATGTTCTCACTAGATTTCTTCATCACAGTGTTCTAAGAATATTTGTGTTCTAGTCTCAAGAAGAATATAAGTATCAGTTATAAGATTTATTAAGTTTAAATGTAAATTTTACTCAAACTCTGAAAGAAGAATCATTATAACTGCAATATATATATAAATGTAATAGTACCGGTATCATCAATTTACAACATAATGTTTTTGTACTTGTGAAAGGACATTTTTCTTTCTCTATAATTTATCATAGTATTTCTTTTTGAAATTAATATTTTATATGAGATTACATGTCTAGTCTATATCAGGGAAGTATTTAACTTTATATACAATGTACATCCCTGTCTATACTGGTATGTACCTAGAATTTAAAGTCATAAATTGTTGCTATGAAAATAATGAAATAAATAAAAAAAAATTCCCCATTCAACAGGTGCAGGTCTATTCTCAAGTAAAAAGTTTTCAATGCATTTATAACCTAATACATACATGTACATGTACCGGTAAGCACATGAAAGTAAACACAAAACATGTTCAAAATTCAAATGTTCTAGACATCAAACAGTGATTTCTCTAGTGTCTATAGTAAAACTTAAGGACGAGGTAGATGTTCAATCTGATACCAAGAAATGAGGAATGAGAAATGAGCCATCATGTATGTACAGAAGATACTGTCAGTCTCACTCTGAAAGTAAAAGATGTAATGAATTAATATCTTCATTTTGATATTAAATAAGCTCTAAAATGAATGAATTTTGCATACATTTATCATTATGATGTACATGTATATAAAATTACATGACATGTAAAGTTTCTGTAATAGTACTAACATACAAATATAATTACAGGGCTTTCAATCGGTCATTCTCAAATTATGCAAAACAGTATAATTTTCCCTATTTATTGACCAATTTTACCTCATAGAAAATTCTTTTAAAAAAAAAGAAAGTAAAAAATGCTAAATTTAAAATGAAAAGGCATCCAAATCTATCATATTCAATTTTGAAGAAAATATTGCCAATTTTCCCAACATGAAAGGTCTAATCCAATCCAAACCAGAAGTCTCTGACGAGACTGTAGCTCTCCTGGTTGTTTTTTAATTCACTTAATGACAAGTGAATTCTAATATGGCCACATCCATTTTCTTAGTCACTGGGGGCCAGGAACTCAAACAAAATATCAGGTGCACTACTTGAACACAGACTCATCGTATTGCAAAAAGAATCAAGTCTCCATCATTTATAGTGTCAGAGAAGGTGCGAATACAAGATTACATAGGATCATACAGGAGAAAATGACCACATCCATTTTCTAGGACCCTGGGGGTCAGGGGCTCAAACAAAATGTCAGGTGCACACTGCACAACTAGACCACTGACCAAGTCTCATGCAAAAAGAGTTACATTTCTGTCTCTTATAATTTCAGAGGAGTTGCAAGCACAAGAATTGTTTACGGACAGATGCCGGACAAGGGGGTACCGCATAAGCTCGACTATGACCAGTATCTCGAGCTAAAAATATGTTTCACGTGTAAGAGCCCTACTTTATGTCAAGGCTTAGGACTAAGAAAAATTAAACCCATGTTTTTTTGTGGAACATGAATACCCTTATTGTCAGATATAAGGTAGAAAAGTATTTCATACTCCAAGGTCACGGACTCAAGGTAAAAATTCAGGTATTGATGTGAAGGCCTTACCACAAGGGATACACATGTAAAATATGATAGCCCTATCACTTGCAATTTATGTTATGACCAAGGGCAAGGTTAACATGGTTATAGTTATTCAAAAATTGATCAGTATCCAAGGTCAAGGTCACAAGGTCAAAATTTTGGTATTAATAGGAAGACCTTATCAAAAGGAATACAAAGCCCTATCACTTTAAAGCATAATATTACTTTAGAAAAATAATAGTGAAGTAGGTCAATCTCCAAGTTCAAGGTCACAAAGACAACAATTTGGCATCATTGGAAATTGTCACGAGGAAAGCACAGGTCTATATTTCACTCAACATTCAAAAGTTATGGCCATGGTGTAAGATTTTAAAAAGTAGGTCATTTTTCCAAGGTCAAGGTCACCAGGACACAAATTTTGGTATGCATGAGAAGGTCTTGTTTCAAACAATACATGTACACATGAAATATGAAAGCATGTAACTTACCATTAAAAAGTATTATCCATTTAAGGTGAATCACAAGGGATACACATGTAAAATATGAAAGAAATACAATGTCATTTGTACTTGTATTATCAGATTTACAAAATTATCATAACATGTATATTAGTATACATGTATATGTACAACTTACCCTTCAGTGCTATATCAGCATGTTTACTGCAAGAGGCTGTAATACAGTTCCATCTGTCGATCTCACAATTCTTCTATTGATGATGAATTCCTCTACATTATAACACAAATTCTCATTTCATACTGGATCACAGTTTCACAAGGAATATGTGGTCGATGTACACATTGAATATGTTTTTCATGTACATGTAGAAATATGCACTTGAACAATTTTCTTCATTCTCCTTTCACAAGTGAATTATTTTCACACCATGGTGGCCAACATCATATATGGTAGTACAATTGCAATATCATATTCCACGGTATTTCTTCAACTTTACAAGTCAGTACTAGTAGCACTATAAGCATTCCACTATTCTGATGCACTTTCTTTCATTGGATCTGATGCACACATGCACATGAAGACTTTCTCAGAGTATATTCCTTCTTCTGTCTGGCAGTTAAGGTTATGTTACTGTAAAGAATAAATAAAATATTCAATTGATTTGAAATTCATCCCGTTTAAATAATTTTAAACCCATTCAAATACTTTTTCACCAACACTACAACACTAGCTAGGCTACAGAACTGATATTTGATACTGATTATAACTAACACTGACATCAAATTTATTCAAATTCATGGTGTGCACTTAAATTTAGAAGTTCATGAAGATGTAATGAAAGACAGAAATGGCTTTAAAGAACATATATTTGTGAGATATTCGATTACAGCGATAATTAATCATGAAACTCATTCACTCGAAAACATGGAGCACTCCCTGGTCGAGTATTTCTGATAAGAAGAAGAATTTAAAATCCCATCATATGTGTTCCACGTGATACATAAATCAATTTAAAAACATACCTTAAGATGAGCCATGTGTCTGTACTCTTGAACAGTTGGTTTACTTGCATGAAAGAAGCATTTCTACGTGTTCAAATTTCGAACGGAAGTCCACGAGAGGATGTTTTAGACGAGACTACTATAAAATTAGAATAGGAACGGACTTTCTTTTCCGTCGTGTGTAAGGTAAAATCTTGACTCGAGATTCTTCCGATTTTATGCATATAATTTGCATAATAAGGTTCGGAGCCGTGCCTATACGATAGACCCTTGTCATTAATTCATCATTTTTTTTAAGTCGAGATGGTGTACAAAAAAATGTAGTGCAAAGCATGCCGGACTTTTGATAGTTGGTTCGATTCCATGACAGGAAAGAATATATATATGGCACAATTCCTCTATCATGATTGATAGGAGGACACTTTTTAATTAAAGAAAAATGATATGGAAAATGGGTCAAAATATCGGGAGTTTTTTTATGACTATTTCTTATCAAAATCTTTTTTGAAAATGAATTCAATTTAGATTCAGTCTGTTTTCTCCAATGTCAAGCTATTAAAAGGCGATTCTTCACTTTCTTAATTCCTTGAATTTCTCTTTTGAAGAAACAAGAGTTTTATAGATTATCCCTACATTCCATTTCATGTAAACGTCTACAAATTGAATAGCATCATTTAAGAACAGATAAATTGGCAACGTGGACCAGACATGCACGTTTCGGGTACATAACCCTCATCAGTGATCCTAAATCTAAACAATGTAATATGTCAAAAAAGTATGAAAGTTACTATGTCGAAAAAGTGTACCGAAAGACGTAGCAGGATGGGTGGGATATGATGCTACAGGACCCACTTCTTAGAAATTTCAAGAAATTTTGATAACAGAAATTTAGAATGCGTTGAAGAAACGATCAACCGAAATTGATCGAACTTGGCTACATGTGCCCTCGGGGACTCCTGGTCCACCAGCAGTGACACTCACCAAGTGGTATAAATGTAAACGTCTTCAAATTGAATAGCATCATTTAAGAACAGATAAATTGGCAACGTGGACCAGACATGCACGTTTCGGGTACATAACCCTCATCAGTGATCCTAAATCTAAACAATGTAATATGTCAAAAAAGTATGAAAGTTACTATGTCGAAAAAGTGTACCGAAAGACGTAGCAGGATGGGTGGGATATGATGCTACAGGACCCACTTTTTAGAAATTTCAAGAAATTTTGATAACAGAAATTTAGAATGCGTTGAAGAAACGATCAACCGAAATATCCATATTTGGATTTCCACACTTAAAAGGTAGTACGGAAATATATTAATATAAAATTCATTCCAAGGAATGCATGTGAGCGACACTCAGGAATCACTTTTATAGGGTGTGACATCCAAGTGTGACAGACAGACGGACAGACGGACGGACGGACAACGGACAAAGTGATCCCTTAGTGTCGCTATGCATCGCAGGCGACACAAAAATGGAACACTATCTATCCTTCTTTTAATATAAAAGCTCAAGAAATATTTTATTGCGAACCCGTCAGGGTGAGCATATTGGAATAGTCCAAATGGCTGTAATTCGCATGTCCAGACTCCATGTGCGTGGCATGCTGGGAAAACTGTTCCTCGAGAATGTTTGTAAAATGAGTCTCGAGAATGTTTGTAAAATGAGTCTCGAGAATGTTCGCGGAGTGTTTACTTCCTCGGCGCTACTTTGCATGTGACGTGTACACTACACACACCTGTTCTATATTTAGCGCTGTTCTATATTCAGTGCTGTACGAATAACAAGAATTGTTCAAAGTGGCTTTCAGTGGCGGATTTAAGGGGGCTTTGGGGATTACATGTACGATAAATGCACAAGTTTGCTGTGTATTGCACACCCATAACAAAACACAAATTTAAAAGACACTTATTCTCTATTTGAGCTGAATCAGGAAGTGGGACACACGTGATCTGATGTTCGAGGAATTTTTCATGCCCTTTTTTGTCAGGAAACCCCCTCCCTTAGACTTTGTTTATTTTCCAGTTGTTCATTTTCTTTTCAAAACCATAGGCTTGATCTCCCCGAATATTGGCTGAATCCTTGGATAACTTTTCCTCCCGTTTTCCTGAGAGAAATTTGAATTTATATTGACATTGAAGGGAAAAAAAAGGAATTAGCTAGCATTAAAAAATGTCAAAATTGATATGGTAACAGGTTTTACTTTTTTCAGTAAATAATTCATCGTTTGCTGACAATAGTTCTTATGCTTGAATCGCTTCTAAATTCAGTTCAGATATGGTCCAGAATCCACCAATTTGCTTCATGTTTTCAAAAATTCTCGGGGAGCCCCCCCCGAATCCCCAAAAATGTGAGGGGGAAATCCCCCATACCCTCCCCTACTCGGGCGTCGCCAGTCATCCATTAAAATAATGTATGGGCGTTTAACGTCCCCAGCCCCCCTGTCTAGATTGATTTGAGTACAGATAATTTCTACTCTGGTTCTGGCTACGCGTGTGAATACAACTGCTATGGGTTCGCACCCTAAGCTTTTTCGAAGGCTAAGCTTGTACATGTTTTAGAACTACTACAGATTCTTTACAATGGTTACAGTTTCGCATTTTGCACGCATATTGCCAGTAGCCATTTATCCTAAGAAAGTAAGAATTTCAACAAAAGATATTTGTCATTTCTGTAACTTTAGAATTCTCTTGCACAAAAGTTGGTTATGGTAATTTAATGTTTTGTTTTAAGTCCAGAACTTTTTAAAGGGTAACCTCCCGCCAGGCATTGTAATACGCTACATGTAATGCTCAGATGATCCATATGAAGTAATTTTTAAAGATTTAAAAGAAAAATGTCTTTCTCATGTGAAGTGGATATAATTCTGACTTTATTTTTTAGAAAAAAAAACTACTTTAAATTTATATTTTGTTTAACGTCCACGGACGGGTACTTTTTACGAGAAGTCCTTTACTTTGGCCTTATGGTAAGATTTTACAACATACATGTATGTTCTGAAACCAGAAGTCTCTGATAAGACTGAAGCTCTACTGGATGTTTGGAAAATTCACAAAAAGTGACACCATTTTCCATGACATAGGGGGTAAGGGGCTAACACAAAATTTAAGGTGCACAGCTACACAACAGACACAGTACAATGCTGCAAAAAAATTCTCCATCAATTATACTTTCTGTGACTTGGTGTTCACAAGATAAAATAGACTTCTTCATGAGAAAACGACCACATCCAATTTCAACTACCCTGGGGGTCAGGGGCTCAAACAAAAAATCAGGTACACAACTAGACCACAGACTTATTGTAATGCAAAAAGAAATTAAGTACTGTATCTCGATCTCTGTCAGTTGTACTTTCTTAGAACTAGTTTTCACAAGTCGATTGCATAGACTTGTATAGGAGAAAATTACCACACCCATTTTGAAGACCCTGGGGTCAGGGTCTCAAACAAAAAATCTTTGATCGTTAAGCAATATATAAGTCCCCTACCGGCATAAATCTAAGTCCTGCCTAGAACGCTTCAATTAAACATAAATTTAAACTTGGCCTGTCCTTGCACCAGGAGATGAATATCCACACAAAGATCAGTTTATTACCTGCAGTAACAGAAAAGGTATGGAAAACTGACATTTTCATAAAATTTGCCAAGTGAAGGGGTCCTAAAATAAAAAAAAGTACTGGTCAGTTCATTATGTGCAATCACAGCCAAGGAAAGTCTGCAAAATTGAAAAATCCCAAGGGCCATAACTCTTGTAAAAATTAGTCAATTAAAATCAAACTTGAAATTGGTCTCTGTCACATTGAGATATATCCATATATAAAATATCAGTTTATTAACTGCAATTACAGCGAAGAAAAGTCAGGAAAACTGAAAGTTTCATAAAATTTGCTATGGCCAAGGGCCATAACTTTTATAAAATAAGGTCAATCAAAACTAAACTCGAACTTGATCTGTATCAAACTCAGATGTATTCATTCACCAAAAATTAATTCGATATCTGCAATAGAATCGAGGAAAAGTCCGGAAAACTGAAAATTTCATTTAAGGAGCTGTTAAGATAAGGCGTAAAATCTGCCCTGAAAATTCGAAACGTGAAGTAACTTGATCCACATATGAATCTGCTCTCAGATGGGACAATTTATGCAAAATAAGACAGATATTTGGGTCAAAATAAGAGTTTTTACACAGAAATCAATGGAAAACGGAAAAGTTTTATAAAACATCGTCCCCCCATCGCTTTACAATGTCACTTTATAAAACATCGTCCCCCCTCCCCCCCATCGCAATGTCACTTTCACCGAAGGCGTATATCAATAAAACTTATTTTCTGGCCAAGTTGGGTTTTGAAGCGAGGGGGGGGGAGCAAAGTCCCACAGGCGAAAAACGAAAAAAAGGGGGGGATGGATGAGTATTTTTAAATTTGTCTCTAGAGCGATAAAGTAGGTTAAATTGCCATTATTCTTTTATATCACGGAACAATCTATTCAGAGTGTGTTCCGATAAAATATTTAACCGTTTGGAAGGAAATGAACGAGAAAATTGTTTATTTCTACAACGTGTGGTCAGAGACCACTAAAAGGCCGGTGCTGATTGGAGCAAAACCTGTAGGGTGAGGGGGCCTGTTATTTTAAATGTGACAGAAGATGTGATTGGCTATCAATTATGTTTTCTTTTGGTATATTGTTTGAATATGATATATATAAGTAAAAAATAAGTGCAATTAAAATGTCGATACCCGGATTTTTTCCCTAGCTCCCGATCCGCTAAAGGGGACGGGCGCGGGAAAATTTGAAAATTCTCATTCTCTAAAATACACATATAACCGTATAGAATTAGAGCCGGATGATTTTATTCTTTTATTTTCTGCATAAAATGACTTTTTATTTCGTCATTAAGGATTACAATCGCATTCAGATGCATTATATGTGATATTGTTATAATTAATGCGAGTTCACATACCTATATGAAAATACGTCCTACGGAGGGGGGTAGGGGTCCTAAATTTCTCATAAATGCTATAAAAACCGTGCTATTATAACATATTTGCATGAATTATATTCTTCATTTAATAAAAAATGTAAAATGAGTCGATACATATACATAACATTAAACCCTTTCCTCTGAGAACGGAATAAAAGAGAAAAACTAGAAAAATCAAAATGCGAATTTTGGCGCCTTTTTTGAATGCCGACATACACGCATAAATCTCAAATATCTCCCATACCACGTACAGTAGAAAGCTGAAACTTCGGATAAATTCTATTGATATTAATGCCTTTATTATGCAAAAAAATTGTATCGATCAAAGAGGGGGTTATATATGTCTATAGGTCAGAGACCACTAAAAGGCCGGTGCTGATTGGAGCAAAACCTGTAGGGTGAGGGGGCCTGTTATTTTAAATGTGACAGAAGATGTGATTGGCTATCAATTATGTTTTCTTTTGGTATATTGTTTGAATATGATATATATAAGTAAAAAATAAGTGCAATTAAAATGTCGATACCCGGATTTTTTCCCTAGCTCCCGATCCGCTAAAGGGGACGGGCGCGGGAAAATTTGAAAATTCTCTGCGGGGTACCTTGTGACGCAAATAGCGCGAAAAAGAGCAGGTCATGCTATATTTTTTAGTTTAGTTTCGTATAAAGCTTGAATCAATGAACAAATCGGTATATAACATGCACGGCCAGCAATATTAGTATAGACGTTATAAGGCATTTCGTTAACATTACGGCCTATGGAAAATGATTTGGTTGTCTCTGACCTAGAGGGAAACACGTGCTATACTGAAATAAATGCAAAATATCAACACCAGCCTTGTGTTGGCGTTTTGTTTTCTTGTTATTCGTACCATTTATGTACTTTTCTATATTTTCATGCCGAAAAGTGTTCAATAAAACAGTTATCATGGAAAATTTATGCATATGACTGAATTTATGGGCAAATTGGGATTTCGCGCCAAAAGCGCGATGTAGGCATTGTCATTATTTTTAAAATTTAACACGTTTTAACCACTCTGTATAGCCAAATATGCATTAAAACCATTGTTTTATGCACGAATATCTAGTTTAACATTAAAAATAAATTATTTCTTAAAAATTATTCGTCGGAGATACATGAAAGTATCCTCCATGGCATCACAGGCAAAATTTTCTATGATATTGCTACACATATAACCGTATAGAATTAGAGCCGGATGATTTTATTCTTTTATTTTCTGCATAAAATGACTTTTTATTTCGTCATTAAGGATTACAATCGCATTCAGATGCATTATATGTGATATTGTTATAATTAATGCGAGTTCACATACCTATATGAAAATACGTCCTACGGAGGGGGGTAGGGGTCCTAAATTTCTCATAAATGCTATAAAAACCGTGCTATTATAACATATTTGCATGAATTATATTCTTCATTTAATAAAAAATGTAAAATGAGTCGATACATATACATAACATTAAACCCTTTCCTCTGAGAACGGAATAAAAGAGAAAAACTAGAAAAATCAAAATGCGAATTTTGGCGCCTTTTTTGAATGCCGACATACACGCATAAATCTCAAATATCTCCCATACCACGTACAGTAGAAAGCTGAAACTTCGGATAAATTCTATTGATATTAATGCCTTTATTATGCAAAAAAATTGTATCGATCAAAGAGGGGGTTATATATGTCTATAGGTCAGAGACCACTAAAAGGCCGGTGCTGATTGGAGCAAAACCTGTAGGGTGAGGGGGCCTGTTATTTTAAATGTGACAGAAGATGTGATTGGCTATCAATTATGTTTTCTTTTGGTATATTGTTTGAATATGATATATATAAGTAAAAAATAAGTGCAATTAAAATGTCGATACCCGGATTTTTTCCCTAGCTCCCGATCCGCTAAAGGGGACGGGCGCGGGAAAATTTGAAAATTCTCTGCGGGGTACCTTGTGACGCAAATAGCGCGAAAAAGAGCAGGTCATGCTATATTTTTTAGTTTAGTTTCGTATAAAGCTTGAATCAATGAACAAATCGGTATATAACATGCACGGCCAGCAATATTAGTATAGACGTTATAAGGCATTTCGTTAACATTACGGCCTATGGAAAATGATTTGGTTGTCTCTGACCTAGAGGGAAACACGTGCTATACTGAAATAAATGCAAAATATCAACACCAGCCTTGTGTTGGCGTTTTGTTTTCTTGTTATTCGTACCATTTATGTACTTTTCTATATTTTCATGCCGAAAAGTGTTCAATAAAACAGTTATCATGGAAAATTTATGCATATGACTGAATTTATGGGCAAATTGGGATTTCGCGCCAAAAGCGCGATGTAGGCATTGTCATTATTTTTAAAATTTAACACGTTTTAACCACTCTGTATAGCCAAATATGCATTAAAACCATTGTTTTATGCACGAATATCTAGTTTAACATTAAAAATAAATTATTTCTTAAAAATTATTCGTCGGAGATACATGAAAGTATCCTCCATGGCATCACAGGCAAAATTTTCTATGATATTGCTACACATATAACCGTATAGAATTAGAGCCGGATGATTTTATTCTTTTATTTTCTGCATAAAATGACTTTTTATTTCGTCATTAAGGATTACAATCGCATTCAGATGCATTATATGTGATATTGTTATAATTAATGCGAGTTCACATACCTATATGAAAATACGTCCTACGGAGGGGGGTAGGGGTCCTAAATTTCTCATAAATGCTATAAAAACCGTGCTATTATAACATATTTGCATGAATTATATTCTTCATTTAATAAAAAATGTAAAATGAGTCGATACATATACATAACATTAAACCCTTTCCTCTGAGAACGGAATAAAAGAGAAAAACTAGAAAAATCAAAATGCGAATTTTGGCGCCTTTTTTGAATGCCGACATACACGCATAAATCTCAAATATCTCCCATACCACGTACAGTAGAAAGCTGAAACTTCGGATAAATTCTATTGATATTAATGCCTTTATTATGCAAAAAAATTGTATCGATCAAAGAGGGGGTTATATATGTCTATAGGTCAGAGACCACTAAAAGGCCGGTGCTGATTGGAGCAAAACCTGTAGGGTGAGGGGGCCTGTTATTTTAAATGTGACAGAAGATGTGATTGGCTATCAATTATGTTTTCTTTTGGTATATTGTTTGAATATGATATATATAAGTAAAAAATAAGTGCAATTAAAATGTCGATACCCGGATTTTTTCCCTAGCTCCCGATCCGCTAAAGGGGACGGGCGCGGGAAAATTTGAAAATTCTCTGCGGGGTACCTTGTGACGCAAATAGCGCGAAAAAGAGCAGGTCATGCTATATTTTTTAGTTTAGTTTCGTATAAAGCTTGAATCAATGAACAAATCGGTATATAACATGCACGGCCAGCAATATTAGTATAGACGTTATAAGGCATTTCGTTAACATTACGGCCTATGGAAATGATTTGGTTGTCTCTGACCTTGTGTATTTCGCGCCAGAAAGCTACATAAGTTGCTGAGAATAACGAAATAAAACCGTTTTTCAGTTTCCGGATTGCAAAGTTTGCCGATTATATTGATATTATAACCTCAAAGTTATTTTCTCTTATCCAATTTTCACATCAAAAGGTAACAAAAGCATAATGAACGTAAAAATGTGTAAAATAATGTGTGTGTGTGGGGTTTTTTTGCATTTTAGATCCATATTCAACGTTTTCCGTCATCTGTACCCTTACCTCTTCAACCCGTAATCATAAAACCTTTCTCCAAATTTATTTAAATAATATGCCTATTTTGAATCTTATTACCGTCAGTCATGACTGACGGTATACTGTAATCAGTCGTAACCTACTCGCACGGATAGAATACCTCTTGGCAATATGATTGGTTGACAATTGCATAAAATGCAAATATTCGTCAAGGTTATTCAGAATCTGTGAATGGGATTCTTTCATTACGTCGGCTGAAGAGTCTAGATGACCTGACAAATCAAAGTCATATCGCATCAGTGTATTTTCTTCCGAAATATGCATCGAAAAGTCTTTGTATCGATACGTTCTATAACATTCGCACAATTTCGGAATTTTCCGTCACTTGAATCGGAAATAAACGGAAAAGCCCGGAAATGTGCGATTGGTAAATGCATTTTATTCCGAGTTTATCTAACTAGAATTCTACAATATTTTAAGGTCAGCTAACTGAAGGCAAGCTTTTTGTAAAAGCTAATACTTGTAATACTTTCTATTTTTATCCTGACCAACTTTTATCTAAATTGGAAGGACAGCGCACAAGAAATAATCGTGTGATTTCAAGGCTAAATTCGGTCCTTATCTTAACAGCTCCTTTGCTAAGTCAAGGGCATAACGCTTGTAGAAATAGGTCAATCGAATCCAAGCTGAAACGTGATCTGTATCACATTGAGATATATTCACATAAATGAGTTCATTATATGCAACAACAGCGAAAAAAAGTCCGAAAATATAAAGTGTGACAGACAGACGGACGCAGGAGGACAGACAGACAAACGGGGTGGAAACTTTAATTCCCCTCTGGTGAGCCGGTAGGGGACTAAATATCAGGTGCTAGACCAGAGGCTGATTATGTTGCAAAACTACTTAACTCTCTATCAATGATATACTTTCGGAGAATTGGCGTTCAGTAGATTACATGAAGTTTTATAGGAGAACATGACCAAACGTGCACCAATTTTCGAAGAATCTAGGGGTCAGAGTCTCAAACAAAATACTATACCACGAACCAAACTTATCAGTAATGCAAAAAAGAATATTAATCAGGTTTCTATCACTGACGGCTTCAGAGGAGTTCCGATCACAAAATATTAATGTTGTTAACAGACAGACAGATAGATTGACTTACGGACACTGGGCAACATGGACTATCTTAATTAGATCTAGATCTAGGTGGATCTGAACAGGTTGCGGATTTTTGTGGGAATTGTCAGTTCGAATATCTACAATATTTAAACAAGAGGCCCAAAGGGGCCACATCACTCACCTGAGTTGCAGAAAAAAGAATATAGCTTTGGCAGAGGCTCTTGAGTACTTGTTTTCTATAAGGTTACATGAAATTATAATGTGCATCAGTTTTGGAGATGTCCAAAATGCCACCAGCTTTGGAGGACATTTCAAGTTAACCGATTAATTGTTTTCTGTAAGGTTTCATGAAATTCTGAGCAGTAGTTGCAGAGAAGTGAAAATGTGTTTGCTAGTCAGAGCCGTGGAAGGCCATATTTGTTGACCGATCGGAACTAAAAACAATCTTAGTGGAGGATCTTGAGAACTTGGTTCCTGTATGTCTTGTGAATTGGTGCAGCAGTCTCAGAAGAGAAGTCAAAAAAGCCTTTGTAAACGAAGAAAGATAGTTGAAGATACACCTGTCCGCAAATTATTTTCACAATACCAAACCAGAAGTCCCTGATGAGACTGCAGTTCTCCTGGTTGTTTTGTTTTATTCACTCATTGACAAGTAAATAAGATAAAATAAATACATACTGATAAAAATATCAATTTTCTTAGAAACAAAGACCACAGGGAGCAGGTGCTATAACAAATTATAAATAGCACAACAAAACAAGATATTCATTAGACTGCAGTAAGAATATCACTCACATAATTTATAATATCCATGATATAGCATTTAAAAGAAGAATGCCACACCCACAAGTTTCCCCAAGAGTTATATTGGGGAAAATGACTACACCCATTTTCAAAGACTCCAGGGGTCAGGGGCTCAAACAAAATACCAGGTGCAGATTGTCCACTACACCACAGACAACCAAACAAGTCTCCATTATTTATAGTGTCGGATGAGTTCCTGCAAAATATAACAGTTATATTGGAGAACACTACCACACCGATTTTCTGAGACCCTTGAGGTCAGGGGCTCAAACAAAATATCAGGTGCACAACTAGACTATAGACCGATCATGTTGCAAAAAGAATTAATTTTCCATCAGCAATCATATTTCAGAATAATGAAATATCAATCATTTGTAGTGTAAGAGAAGTTACATTTTTATCACAGTATAATATAAAGGAAATCCATTGGGCAGGCGCATATTCAAAACTATACTTCTATGAAAGAACTGCTCATGAATACTATATCTATCAAATACCTTTAATGTCATTAATATTAGGAGATAATGGCAATTGTTCAGAATATCCATCTCACATGAAGACATTTTTATACATATTTTTTCTTTATGGTTCAGTCTTGCTTAATTTCCAAAGACCTAAATTCATATTTCAAGATCATATGCATGTATGCATTAGCTTTATCCATGCAGAAAAAGTTCGGGACAAAAACAAAATATTTGGCAACGTTACATTACGAATGGTAGTCAAAAGTATAATTATAATGATCAAACTACAGAGGAAGAACATGTCTTATTTACAATCATTCAAAGTATTGTTTCTTCCGTTGAATCATCCGCATTTCATCGTTTAGGAAGATCCGTTATTTGTGTTACAGTCCTGTAACCATCTATTAGAAATCTCAAATTTTCCTCGAGTGACGTTTTGAGGTTCGGGAAGAAGTCATTTATTTGCATGGACTCAATTCAAATATGAGAATAAGACCAATAATAGCGGCAAATTGCTCAATGATGTCTTTGTGTGTCGTTGCACAGTAACTTGAATCAGCACAGCACAATCTTCGTCTGGTCGCTTGTTCTGTGTCAATAGCTGATCGTGAAATTCGTTCTCAAATACTAAACATATAGTCTCTCTAGTAGGGACAAACTCCATCGATAATTCACGTTATTCAACGGCAAGGTGTTTCAGATTTCGTATTTTGTCGGTCTAGGCGAGTCTGGGGTTCTGTATCCACCTCATATATCATTGTATCTGGATTCGACTGATGTGGCATCGACCTAGTGGATATCTGTTGTATATCACCCATCCATGACTTGTACCAACACTCTCTGCTATCTAATCTGCTATCACACATTTCATGCAAAAGTTCATTATTTCTCAATATGAAATTTGTCAGAATATTTCTATAGGCCTTCCTCTGCGTTTGATATTATAAGTTTCAAGCTTTTCATCGAAGATCTCTTTATTTACCTTTAAACTGTATTTCGTCAAACTGAAGACCTATCATATGCTTCACATAGACTTTAATTCACTTCTTTCCCCCTTCTCATCTTAAATATTCGATTTTATACACACGTGTTGTTTATATGAATTCAATACAGCTACAACGGTCTATAGAAGCTGTGGCAATAATTATTAATTAATGACACATCGGTCATTTTTAAAAAAAAAGTGCTGTTTTTATGTCCATTGTGAAAAAAATGATAAAAATCATCGGAATATATTGTTCTTTCTATCACTTGATATCAATTTATGTCATTCCAGTTTCTAGATACTATAAGAATGTCCCTCTTCAACTTGAAAAATTTGAGATATAGCATCATAAATGCACTAAAAGTAGCCGTTTTGGCATGTCACAAATCAGCACATTCGTATTCAGAACAAAGAAGAGTGGCTAAAATATGCAAACATTTTCCAACCATGTGATCCGCCATTATGTCAGTTGATGCCAATTTAACCGAAATATGTCTTTGCTGTTACTGTATTTCCTGTTACTTGTAAAAAAAGTAACAGAAAAGACTGTTGTCATAACATCATTGACATTTACCTCATATATCTTTGTTTTAGTAAAATAAAGTAATTCTTACTTGAAAAATTTTCAATGTATAAAATAATTGGATCGAAATATTAATAAGAACAAATGAGTTAAAGAAAATCCTGACAATAATCTCAACGGCACTCACAATAGAGCACTATGTAGAACATCGACGGACCCCTAGCAAGCTAGAGGTGGGATCAGGTGCCCGGGGGGAGTGCTTTTCTTAAATCTTGCCTTTTCTGGCACATTTCTCGGTTTCTGATATTGGTTGTAACAGCAAAGACCAGTGTACAGTAACATGACAGACAGTTAAAGTTAAACATAAAAACCGTAAACAACTCCAACTTTGAATCAAAGTATTTTCACTGTTCAACAATATTTTATCACAGTCAAACAAACTCGTCAAAACTCATATTTACAGTTTCTAATATTCTATTGCATACGCAATGTAAATTCTGTTAACAGCATTGACAAAAACTTCATATCGAAGATATTTCATTCAATTGAAATGAACTTAATCACTGGCTTTATTCATAGTTCAGTAAAAATTTTAATCAATAGTTCTCACATTGACATATAACATAAGCATTTTTTCTTTAGGTTTATGCACGTAATAGTGTCCAAAATCTTTCATTATTATTGTGCATATGATAGTAACAGCTAATATTTTTACTACAAGCAGTAAATGACACTCAATGACATTCATCTGTTGGTCTCTTGGAAAATGGATGGGTTCTTATTGGCGGATTTGTTTTTTCTTATGCATTGAAAAATTTATATAACACTTGTAATTCATTGCTTCAAGTCTGAACGAGTTTTTTACATCTGAGGGATGTCTTTGCTGTTACTCGTGTATTCCCATATACTTAAATACTCTGATATTTTTTGGTTAATGTGTTTGTACGTTTCCTTTTTTGTTTTAGGAATTGAAATTTATCTTTCCAAATGGATATAGACATCATTGTTAACAATGTATTTAAAATTTATCTATCAAAGAATATGTCCCCTGCTTTTTATTTGTCTCCCCTGTTACTAAAAGTTGTCTTTACTGTTTTGCATACAATTCAACCTGAATTCATCTCTTAGACAAGAACCATCTTATCTTTCAAACATACTTTCATATCGGCATAAACATTTGCAAACTATTTTTATCAAATAAATCTTTGACATCTGGATAAAAGTTGTATTTCCTGTTACTAAACCTGTCTTTGATGTTACCATGCTGTTGGTTTGAAAATAATTCAAGTTTGAACCAAACAATTTAAGACTAAGACTAAAGTATGTTGTATTCATATCTTATGGTTCGAATCAAATAATCTTTTATCTATAATGATTTCTATATTTGCATTTAAATGTACTATTTGTAGAAAAAGTAAGTGCTGTTACTGCTTAATCTTTGCTGTTAGTTAAAAGTATTTGCTGTTAGTTTGGCTAAATCCTTGTTTTAAAATCTTATGATCTAAAAAATTGATCAAGATTGGGCAAAATAGAATAGTAAGAACGATGTATATGAAATTAAAACCACTTACAATACTTCACCACATATCATTTCTTCAATAACTTATGATAAACTATTCATTTTTTGAAAATTCGAAGATCTACTCAATGTTACGGTATCATATATATGATAATGATACAAAAACTTTCATACTATTCAATTAAAAGCATCATTTTTTGAGTGAATTATTCATTTCTTTTTCCGAAAATATGACAAATCTGATTTTATCAATAAAATATACAGTTTGTTCTCAGTAACAGCAAAGACAGCTCTAAACACCTTTACATATTTTGAGGCCAAAAATTTTGCTGTTCCCTTAAATTACTTTTTTGCATTATGTTTGATTTCAGTATCTCACAGCCCCACTTATAGAAAAATACTTAGAAAACATCCTAATAAACCTTTTCATTTTCCCGAGAATATGAACTTTTAAATCGCACATTTTTTTTGAAAATGACCGGCTGCATCATGATGACGCCACATTCTGCATGCACTTTAATTTTGCGACATTTGTTAGTAATGGATGGACATATATACAAACTTTGTATGCAATTATCTTCGTTAACGAACATGTCATACGGTAATAATCAGAACTTTTCGACCAGCATTCATTAATATACATATCTTTAATATACATATCATTAATATTTTCGACCAGCATTCATTAATATACATATCATTAATATACATATCATTTCTTCACGCATTCTAAAATTTCCGTCATCAAAATTTCTTGAAATTTCTAAAATGTGGGTCCTGTAGCATCATATCCCACCCATCCTCCTACGTCGTTCGGTACGCTTTTTCGACATATTGACTTTCATACTTTTTTGGCATATTACATTGTTTAGATTTGAGGATCACTGACGAGGGTTAAGTACCCGAAACGTGCATGTCTGGTCCATGTTGCCAATTTATCTGTTCTTAAATGATGCTATTCAATTTGAAGACGTTTACATTTATACCACTTGGTGAGTGTCACTGCTGGTGGACCAGGAGTCCCCGGGGGCACCTGTAGCCAAGTTCGATCAATTTCGGTTGATCGTTTCTTCACGCATTCTAAAATTTCTGTCATCAAAATTTCTTGAAATTTCTAAAATGTGGGTTCTGTAGCATCATATCCCACCCATCCTGCTACGTCGTTCGGTACGCTTTTTCGACATAGTGACTTTCATACTTTTTTTGGCATATTACATTGTTTAGATTTGAGGATCACTGACGAGGGTTAAGTACCCGAAACGTGCATGTCTGGTCCATATTGCCAATTTATCTGTTCTTAAATGATGCTATTCAATTTGAAGACGTTTACATCATATACAAATAATATATTAATTCATAAGTACAAGTTCTTTGGACAACTCAACTTGAGTACGAACTCTTCAGTATATGATAGAGTTCTTTATTGTATCATTTCTCCTTCTACTAGGCACGGTCTATTTGATTTTCGGGAGGGGGAAGAGCTGGGAAATTCACTAAAATATCCTTATTCTATTGGTGACAAGCTTAAAATGCATCATAAAAGATACAAAATGCCGAGTTGCAAAACTTGAATGTAAGTACTGTATGAATATGCAAACTTAAAATATACATGAATTGTATAAATATATGGTCTGGGCAGATGGGAAACATTACGAACACGTTTTAGCTTGTACACATTCATATACAATTCAGAAGCCATTTTCAATAACCGGTGTCGTATGAATTTGACTTTTTTTACCTTTTATCTCAAAATCAATAGATCAATTGATTCATTGGAAACATTTCTGGCATGTTTCATGATTATAGGTGCAATACATGCTCAAATATGGTTCCAAAAAATTTCAGTGATATGACCTTGACCTATGACCTTTTGACCTCAAAATCAATAGGGGTCATACATGATTCATGGGAAACATTTCTGGCAAGTTTCATGATTATAGGTGCTATACAGGCTCTGGTATGGTCAAGAAATCATTTTCAGTCATCCGAGTCCTATGACGTTGACCTTTGGACCTCAAAATCAAAAGAGATCATGCTTGATTCATGGGAAACATTTCCAGCAAGTTTCATGATTATAGGTGCAATACAGACTCTTATATAGTCCGGAAATGGTTTTCAATAATCAGAATCATGTGACCTTGACCTTTGACCTTTTGATCCCAAAATCAATAGGGTTCATTCTTCATTCATAGGAAACAGTTCTGGCAAGTTTCATGATCATAGGTACAATACAGGTTCTTATATGGTCCGGAAACCGTTTTCAATAATCAGTCTTGTGACCTTGACCTTTGGATCCCAAAATCAATAGGGTTCATCCTTGATTCATGGTAAGTGCATGAGGTTTCATTACACTAGCATTTATCATACTTGACTTATAGCCCAGAAACTAATTATTGACGCCCGCCCGCCCGTCTCATATCAAATTAAGAGCTGGGTTTTGCAACTCGGCTAAAAATTAGTTTGAATCATTTCAAAATAAATGGATAAAAATTATATGAAGACCAAGATATTCTGGTTGCAAGGTCGAACATTTGATTTGTATTTAGTATCATCGTTTGAGATAGTAACAAGTTTATGTGTATAGCTGGAAAAATTGCCATGATTTTGCATGAAAAATAACATTCTTGCCAAACGGTTGGGGAAAAAATGGCTGGATAGAAATCCCAGCCCACCCCCTCCCAAATATGAAATAGACCAATGGTACCTTATAAAGCCAGGGAGGGGCATATCAAAAGTTCTCCCTGAAAAAAGAAAAAACGACTGGTGCCCCATACTTATTAGGAATAAATTTAATACTTATTTACACTAATGTAGTTATAACTTTATGATCTGACCAGCTACACTCTATTGCCTCCGTAACAACGTGTGCTATGTTCGCAAAAACTAAGTCTAGAGTTGAATTCATATTTGTGGTATTTGTATTTATATACTGATTGCAATGAAATTTTTCCGACATGAAGTTCATAAACTCTTGATGACCAGATGAAACATCGAAATTAAAGTCACCAAAAACAAGCAAAGATTTTGATAAGGCAATGTTTGGTAAGAGATTGTTCAGGAAGACGTTTTTGAACTCGGAAAGTGTGCATACTGGGGATTTGTATACAAGCACCAACTATAAATGTCCAGTTTGTGAGTGAGACGTCTCGCATATCAAAAATTCCACACTGTCAGTACTGTGTTTCATTATTTTCCTACACTCTAAACCCCTTTTCAAATACAAGACGAGTCCATGACTAGGACGCTTATTTTTTGCTTGAACATTTTGATCACATCTGTGCATATCGAATCCTTCAAGTGAATAAGTTTCATCGTGATCTAATGAGCATAGTCTTGATTACATTATACCAATAATATCTGCGGCAGACATATTTGGATCTACTAAAATGTCATGGAAATGTTTGTGAAAGGATCTTGCGTTGTTAAAAGCTATTTTGAATCTGCGTGGATCCACTTCATACAAAGGGGTATAACACAATTTCAAGTTTGCTCCCTCTCTCAGTCTCTTCATTTCATCTTTGACTCGTTCATCAGCTGTAAGAGCATCACTATTAAAATTCAAAATGTACAGATTTTCAAATTTTCTTACTCTACTCATCGATGTGAGGAGTTTTTCTTGTTCTTGTTTGCGATAAGTCAATAACAAGCTCGTCCACTGTGCATCCTTGTGATTTGTGAACAGTCTTTGCTGCAGTTGGTTTTAATGGGAATTGTGTTCGCTGGAAAGATTTCTAATTGTAAAGGAAATTGCGATTCACTTCAAAAATTGGTGTCCATAAAGAGTCAATTTCGGTGTGGTAGAGATGTTTATATTTCTTTCTAGTATTGGACCCGATAGAAATGTCACTGAATAGAACCCAAACAATGCTTGGTCTTGTCATTTGTGAAATTCTATTTTCGATGCACTTAACAATACAGCTAGAACCATTCGCTATTCCATCGTTTACATCAAGATTAATGGTGATGTCATAAATCATTCCTACAGCAAGAACTAATAGACGAGCTAAATTAGCCGTTTTGCTGGAATCGTTTGGAAGGCTTTTCCAAAGTCTGTCCTTGTTTGATTTTGGTACATCTGCTATTACAGCATCATGACTGGTAAACTCGACTTTAATTGTAGTCAAACATTGGATGAACTCTTTGTTAAAATTGTCTACAAACTTGTTTTCAATAAACAAGTGCGGTGCGTTTTTTGGATAATTTTTCTGAGCTGGACTGACATAGTGTTTCTTAATTTCAGTTTTGTCTTCTTCAGTTAAATCATTCGTTCGTAGTCTGTTAAGAAGGTTGGCAAAATGTAAGTCATCTTTTTGTCTCATGATCTGTGTCAACTCAAACATACAAAAATGTTCTTTCCATAACTTTGTAGCTAAAACTTGAGACCCATCAGATAAATCATTAAATATCCATGAATCTCCTACGGGTTGCAATTGATAGAGGTCTCCAACAGCAATAATGCTTATTCCACCAAACTACTTGTTTGTTCCAGTTAACTGTTTCAATCTTAAGTCAATGAAGCTCAACATTCTGCTACCAACCATTGATATTTCATCAATTATCACAACAGATAGATTTCTGTACTTCATTCGGAAAGTATTCAGTTCATCAGAGCTCATCGACTGGTTTGATTGGTTATACTTCTTGTGAAATGCAGAAGCAATTGTGACGCCATTAATGTTATATGCCGCCTTCCCAGTAAATGCACAGAGTAATATTCTTATGTCATCTGGATCTTCTCCTTCCTTTGAGTGTAACTGTCTGTGCAAAGCTTGGTAGATAGCTTTAATTAAAACTGATTTTCCGACACCAGCACCTCCTGATAAAAACGCATAGATTGGTTCGTCTTTTGTCTTTATCCAATGAAGAACATGTGTGAAGAACTCTCTTTGTTTGATATTCAAACTTCTGATTAAATTCAAATACTCCTCATCAGATACTCTATCATTTTGACATTCGACACATGGAACAGAAGTTGAAGCACCAATATCAGCGCCTAGATCATATCGTCTATGCTCAAGAGGTCTATCAGGATTATAATGGACAAATTGTTCTGGTTCTTGTTGACCCTCAGCTTCGTCATCTGCATTTGCCTGCTGTGCATTTGGTGCCAAATCATCATACTGTTCATATTCCTCTTCCGCTTGTTGCATAGCTTGCTCGATCTCGTCAAAATTTTTTTCGTACATTTTGCATTTGTAGTCAACGAAGAAATGAACTTTCTTATAATGTTCCTGAAAGCTAGTATGCCCATTTAATAAATCTACATATTCATTTCGCCAAGGCATAAACAACAGCAGCTTTTCTCGATAATGATTTTCTTGATCCGTCTTACAGCTATAGCGTACATATCGCAAAATCAAGTCATGTATACGCCTCCTGATTATTATCCCACTTTTAAGTGTGACAAGTGCATCATCCTCAGAAAATTCAAAATTATCATCTTCATCTTGTTCGTCGTCGTCGTTAATCTCTACTGTGTCTTCTTTCTTTTTGTCATCTGGATATTTTACTTCAAGCTGTGAAGCATAATCTGCTAGGCACCAATTCTCTAGTTGTCTAGGTCTTTTAGAATATCGGGCAATTATATTCTGGTAATGAATATCGGTAGAATTTGGACTAAGCTCTTCCAGATCAGATAATTGCTTTAACAGTAAAACTCTTTCTTCCGGCGGAGACGTATTTATGAATATGACATCTCTTGAACCTTTTGTTAAAGGCATTTGTAATACTAAATATGATGCTTCCTGCGCACCTACTTCTACGCTATTCAAAAAATGATTTCCGATGTGACGGACTTGTTTCTTGATGTCCATGTTGCCTCGCTTCTTTGCTTGCTCTGTCCATCAATGCGCTCATTCCCCTTTGAGATTTGCTGATGTAAGACACAATGTACATTGCACATGCAAATGGATCCAAGAAGTACTGCAAGTCAATATTAGCATTCCAAGCCAGTAATACATTTTCATTGTACATGTTGACTCTGATTTCTGCAGGTGTCCTTTTAAGAAAGACTTTAGGGCCGTTGATAGAACTTCTTATACACTTAATGTATTCCTCCTCTGACATACATACGACATCTTTCAGGAACTGGTCGTATGAAAAATTCATTCCATCTTTATATGTATTTGTCTTTTCTTGGATATTATTGTATTTCTTTTTGTACTTGTCAACATCTATTTCTAGTGGTTCTAATATCATTGTTGCACGTAATGGAGGTAGTGGAAAACCAAATCTACATACAGCTGTGCCCTTCTTTCTACAAGTCTTGGAATGCTTATGTGTTTGCAGCTCAATTAATTGATTGAGTTCTTTTTCATTTGAGCAAGTTACATATTGGTCAACGAATTCTGCTATTGACTCTTCTGTATCTTTTTGATACCTCGGCGCATCAGCTATCCATACAAGCATATGTATATGTGGTGAACCCCTTTGTTGAAATTCAACTCGGTAAAAGTAGTCAGTAACAAGACCAACGGGTTCATGAGGACTTTTAAGAAACATTTTAATAAACTGCTGTACTCTATCATTGAAGATTCGAGAGCAAGTAACGGGATCCTTTTGTACCAATCGACTTTTTTCTTGCCAAGACAAATTGCTTACGTCAGAGTCTGACAGAATTTTTCCTTGAAGCTTTGAGAGAGCTTTGAGCAAAAACGGCCATCGAGTGTCTGCCGAGGACAGAGACATGAACCATGTTGGCAATCCAAGTTGTCTAATCATAGCAAACACGTCTTTCTTTTTGGTTGCCAAATAAGCAGGCGAGTTACGAAGTTGTCTAAAAATGTAGTATCCTTCATCTAGACGAACTATAGTATCAAGCGTGGACTGATCTCTTGCTTCAGCAGCAGTAATTTTTTTCCCTTCGTTTTAATTCTTCTAACTGCTAAATGAACTTTATCGCTTATTTGTTTCAGTTGAATTTTTTTAAGTTTAAAAAATAAATTTGGAACAGATTCTGCTGCTCGACGATCAAGACTTCTGAGTTCCCATTTGGCGATATCAGTATAATGTACAGGTACCAATCTCTCCTTATTATCAGGCCGTCTTTGTCCACAAAAAAATAGTCGGAAATGAAAGAAACTCTGCATCTTTATCAATGTACAAACTCAATGGGTGCTGTCCTTCGCCTGGGGCAAATGTATACGACTTGTCCGTATTCAAAGCCTCATCATCTAGCAAAGTGTCGGCATTACCTGTGACATTTTCATTGCTATCGATTTCACTAAAATTGTCAGAATCATAGTCTATTTCATCTTCAGGTAATTCTTTGTTAAATGTTGCTTGGTCATTTATTCCTTCTGTGGAGTTTCTACTTATTTCCTCAAATTCATTATTAGGACGATTCTCTGTTGCATTGCATGCTAAAAACTCTTGAACTATTTCTTGAGAATTATTTGTTACAACGTGTTCCCAAGAGTTATCAATACTAACACCCGACTCTTTGTATAAATCACTTTCTAACATTAGCCAACGAAGAGCAAATAGTACAACAGCTGGTCTGATATTTTCTGTAAAGTCGACCTTCTTGTAAGACATTTTCTTTTTCAATTTAACAGGTATAGTGTATGTTTCATCCACTTGTCTGGGAAGAGCTTTGATAGTTGGTTGTATATCTACTGGTACATTAATTACATTACCTTTAACACAAAACTGTCCTCCTCGAGGCAATTCTCTCATTTGCATGAAAGGAATTCTAAGAGCAATGGTTCTTTCTTCCATTGGTCGCAAATTCAGTTCATTAGGTTTATCAGGCCATCTCATACCATTAATCACTGATAATTTTGGAATAGCGTTTTTCTTTAAATTCGACAGACAAGTTCTACAAATCCACTCTTTGCTCCCTATTGACTTAAGTCAAGTTAGGATACCTGGTTGGAAGGTAACACTATTGATATTGTCTACTTTACAAACACTATCAAAGAACCATGTTTGGTGGCATGTAGTACAAACATATACAGGTCCACTACTTGTACATGAATGAAAAATTTCAATACAATCTTTTATGTTTGATCCATACTTCTTTTTAAGAGAATTGTCTTTTTCTTTCCCGATATAGCATGAATTATTGCGACAGTTACTTTTTCTATTTCGATCATATATTCTCTGTTTGACATTACCGGTTCTTGTTTTCCTTACTTGCTGCTTTTTCAACCTTTCAGACTCTACAAAATGTATATTCTTCCTGGCTTTTTGCTTACTTTTAAGCTCAATTAATCTCTCCTTAAGTCTAAATAACCTGTTTGCTCTAGCACTTTTCTTTAAAGACCCTTCTTTCTTTTGTTCATTTTTTCTGTATTGCTCATCTTTTCTTTTCTTTCTCTTTGCAGATACTTCTTTCCTTCGTTCATTTTCCCTATAATGTCCATCTTCTCTTTTCTTTCTCTTTGCAGATAATTCTTTCCTTCGTTCATTTTCCCTATAATGTTCATCTTCTCTTTGCTTTCTCTTTGCAGATAATTCATTTTCTCTATAATTTTCATCTTCCCTTTGCTTTCTCTTTGCAGATAATTCATTTTCTCTATAATTTTCATCTTCCCTTTGCTTTCTCTTTGCAGATAATTCATTTTCTCTATAATTTTCATCTTCCCTTTGCTTTCTCTTTGCAGATAATTCATTTTCTCTATAATTTTCATCTTCCCTTTGCTTTCTCTTTGCAGATAATTCATTTTCTCTATAATTTTCATCTTCCCTTTGCTTTCTCTTTGCAGATAATTCATTTTCTCTATAATTTTCATCTTCCCTTTGCTTTCTCTTTGCAGATAATTCATTTTATCTATATTTTTCATCTTCCCTTTGCTTTCTCTTTGCAGATAATTCATTTTCTCTATATTTTTCATCCTCCCTTTGGATTCTCTTTGCGGATAATTCATTTTCTCTATATTTTTCATCTTCCCTTTTCTTTCTCTTTGCAGATAATTCTTTCTTTCGTTCATTTTCCCTATATTTTCCATCTTCCCTTTTCTTTCTCTTTGCAGATAATTCTTTCTTTCGTTCATTTTCCCTATATTTTTCATCTTCCCTTTGATTTCTCTTTGCAGATAATTCTTTCTTTCGTTCATTTTCCTATATTTTGTATCTTTCCTTTGGATTCTCTTTGCACGTAAATCTTTCTGTCTTTCATTTTGTGTTGACTCATCATTTCTAGCCTTTTTTTTAGCTTCATTTTCCTTTTCTGTAAATTCTAGACATTTTCTTCTCTTTTGCATGTAATTTTTCATATATGCTTTCCTTTTGTCAGATTTTTTTGGCCTGCTTTGTTCATAAAATTTTTGGTCTTGTTTGCTATTCTCTTTGCACTGTAATTCTTTGATACTATATGGATCAGCATCTGTATCTTTCGTTTTCGCTAAGAAGTTTTCATCAGACCTAGATTTTCTCTCACTTATCATATCGCCTTCTCTGAATGTCTCATCATCCTTTACATTCCTTTTGCCAAGTAATTCTTTTTCTGTATACTTTATATTCGCTTTTAATTTCCGTATCACATGCCTTTCTCTTTGTAGTTGTACATCTCGGTTTCCCTTATTGCTTCTCATGTTACAGATTCTGTCCTTTGATTTTGAAGCAGTTGCCACATCATGAGACAAAGACTGATCATTTTGAGAATTTGATTGCTCCGCTCGTAAGAACTCATGTTGAAGTAAATCTACTGTTATTGGCAATATTTCAAACTGAGAGATTAAGTCCAAGTTACAGCAAGTGTAAAAGATATACAAAAATGCAATTAGATCTTCCATAGATGAAAACATTTTCATCATAGATTTTCCATCTGGCGCACTTAGGCCATCGTGTTCATGAGAATGTGAGTCAAAAAATAAGTACTTATTCCCAATAAATAAAACAACCGAACAGAGTGCTCCATACATGATAAGTAAGTATTTCGACTTTGAAAAACCAAATATAATTCCTTCGTGTAATGATAGAGTTTCACTTTCTATTTCTACAATTGGTAAACCAGATATAGAAGAATGTTTAGTAAGTGAGAAGTACTTGTTCCTATATTCAACAGCTGCAGGAAGCTCATCAAATGAAAGAAGAGCATTAATAAACTTTCCTTTCCTCTTTAAGTCCATTACAACTTTATTATATAGGTTGTCTCCTTCATACAGAACCTTATCTAAAAATAAAGTCGAAATCTGACAGTCCTCCTGCAAAGCCAGTATCACAGATAAAGACATACATGTGCACTGATTCCCTCTTGAGAAAATAGAGTATCTTAGATCTGCTTGATTATGGGAAGCAAATACAGTATCAAAGTTCAAAGTTTGATACAATTCTTTTTTTTTTTCTTATTTGAATTCCATTTAAGGATTCACAATGAATCTGACTGCAATTGCTACACTGATCAGTTGAGTTTTGACATACATCTTTAGTTTGAAGGCAGCTTTTTGCTAATTATTTAGGCACCTGGGAACAGTCTTTAGCAGATTCGTTTGGCATGCTTAGACAATTTTCTGATAATTCATTTGATAATTCATTTGGAGCCCGAAGGCGCATCTCTGATAATTCAATCTTGGACCTGTTTTTAATGAGGGCAGGATCCTCAGAACAGTCAGACCTGTTTTTAACGAGGACAGGATCCTCAAGGTCGTCAGTCCTGTTTTTAATGAGGCCAGGATCCTCGGTCTTGTCAATTGTCTCTCTTGTGGCATGAGTGTTCCCTCTCTTCACTGCTGACCTCCTCCAGTTCTTTGATTTCGGCATTTTGGTCTGAAGTTACAAAAGGGAGATGTAGGACAAACAAGAAATCACTACAGACGAGTGGTCAAATTCAATGGCTTTCAAATAGATTTTTCATGTACATGCTGATAGACAGGTTGGACGAAGGAAATCACTTATTCTACCATAAAACTCAGTTGCCCTTCTCAATAAAGACAATTAGTTAAGTAACATATATAATTTGGTTGTGCAGTCTCTCTTTAGACCAATCATATCCAGAGATTAATCTACATTTTGATCTAAATGGGTCCTCTAGACCTGATGAAATTTGACCTATTGGTCAAAAGCCAAAACTATGGGTCCAAGCAGAATTTTATGGGTCCCTAGTACTATAAACAGTCTTTTTTTTCACTGCGTCTTGAGCTAGGGAATAGAAGTGATAAGAATGGCTTGCGGCATTTTATGTCCACTAGATCATTCTGTTCCAGAAAAAAAAAAATTATTAGAATTAAAAAGTGTATCTCATAAAATTCAATCTAATAGTAAAATTTGCCGAATTAAGTAATTTGTTGTTTATTTAGTTGCTTTATTTACACATGAGGCTTAGAACATGTGTATAGTACAAACCGATTATATATGGTGTACAAAACCTGTACTTACTACACTTAGGTGTGAATTAAACGATTTGAATTTGTTCATTCATATAATCCTACAAAGTTTACCATGGCATGGAAGAATTTTGCGTTACAATCCATCTGAATGCAATAAAGTATAAGGCTACCTATTCTTCCCTCCAAATTTGCAACTTTTAAGAAAATCACTCATACAGGAAAAGCAGGTCAAGTTCAAAATATGAAAGTTTGACCCGAAATAAATTCAGTACGCAAATATGGTGCATGCACTATGAATACTGTGCTCAATATTGCTAATTTTAAGCAAAATCATTCAAGTGGAAAAAGGAGGTCAAGTTCAAAATATGAAAGTTTGACTCAAGATGCATCCAATATGCAAGTTGGCTAATGCACTATGTATACTTTGCTCATTATCGCATATTTCAGCAAAATCACTCAAGCGGAAAAAGTAGGTCAAGTTCAAAACATGAAAGTTTGACCCAAGATGCATCCAATATGCAAGTTTGGTACATGTACTATGTATACTTTGCTTAATATTGGCAATTTTAGGCAAAATTACTCAAGCGGAAAAAGTAGGTCAAGTTCAAATTTATGAAAGTTTGACCCAAGATGCATCCAATATGCAAGTTTGGTTCATGTACTGTGTATACTTTGCTTAATATTTACAAGTTTAAGCAAAATCAAAATCAAGTGGAAGAAGTAGGTAAGATGCAGCATCTGATGCATGGATGCAACTTGGTAACCTCAGATGATTCACTTGTGCAAGTTTGGTTCATGTACTATGTATACTTTGCTCAACATTGGCAATTTTAATCAAAATCATTCAAGCGGAAAAAGTAGGTTAGATGCAGCATCTGATGCATGGCTGCAACTTGGTATCTTCAGATGATTCACTTGTGCAAGTTTGGTTCATGTACTATGTATACTTTGCTCAATATTGGCAATTTTAAGCAAAATCACTCAAGTGGAAAAAGTAGGTCAGATGCAGCATCTGATGCATGGATGCAACTTGGTATCATCAGATGAATCACTTCAGCAAGTTTGATTTATGTAATATGTATACTATGCGTAATATTGGCAATTTTAAGCAAAGTCACTCAAGTGGAAAATGTAGGTCAGATGCAGCATCTGAGGCATGGATGTAACTCAGCATCCCCAGATGAATCACTTGTGCAAGTTTGGTTACTGTAGCTCGGTTTTTTGTCAGATACTGAGCTACCCCAAACTTCTTAACCAAGTCACACTGAGGTACCCCAAACTTCTTAACCAAGTAACTCAAGTGGCAAATGTAGGTCAGATGCAGCATCTGATGCATCGGTCCATCTCAGTATCCCAAAATCTATCACTTGTGCAAGTTTGGTTACTGTAGCATCAGTGCTTTGTCAAATACTGAGCTACCCAAAACTTCTTAACAGGACGGGGACGCAGACGGGATGCGAACGCGGGGAGGTATAGCATAAGCTCACTCAACTTCGTCGAGGTGAGCTAAAAATTACAATAAAATTGTCACCATTCGGTAGATCATGCAAAGTCGTAAAATTAAGATATAAATTAAACGATCATTGGTACACGCAATCAAATTCTACAGACAAAATAGTTTCTGCTTGGCCTTTTCCATGCTTATTTTACCTGTGACATCGTAACACTTTTCATATTCTCTATGTTAAACTCGGTGACGTCATGTTAAGAATCTACAACAATTTTTGTCTGTATCGATTGCACAAAGCTAGGACCATAATGCATATGATATTTATACATACAACTATAAGCAAGTCACTAGTATACAGAGTGATATCAATTTCATTTACAGGTAAATTTTTGTAGGACAAAGCAGACAAAATTGCAAAGAGATCCGCTCGGACAGTTACTATATAACAATCAATTGCAGAGTAGTCTTAATACACCAAATCATATATAATGGTTTATTAAAATGCAGTAAACATGTTTAAATGTGTCCTATATTGATCATTTACAATTGTGCTCAATCCAGGCAACCGTCCATTTGGACGGCCTGCACCAATTTTTGCCCGTGCGACGCCAATTTTTACAGGACAATGTCGTTCGGAAGTGCCTTACTGTTGGACCCTGCATAATATTGGTACTTTGAAATAATTGTGGCACTCTCCTCAGTGTGAGCAAGAACCTGATAAGGGCCGTTTTAGCACCCTAATCTTGTGCCGTATGTCTTCTGTATGACGATGCATATGCAGAAAAAAAGATAATCATAATTGAAATATCATGTATTTGAAGACTTTTTGTATGTTTCATTTTTCGATGAAAAACTCCTAAGATTCTAAAATGAAGGTTCAAAGTGATAGCGAGTACTCGGGTGATAAAACTGATAATATCGACAAAAACGTAGACTTTTTTTTAATATTTTGCCTGAAATGGAGAAATATTAATTATAAGATATCAAATATATCTACATTGTATATCGGAAAAAATATTTCAAAAGTCCTATCTCCTTTAATCAGTTAATACTGAAATGCATAACTCAAAATAGGGTCTAATGATAAATCATCAGTATTTTTTCAGAAATGTATAAATAGTGTATAAATTTTGATCCGCAGTTCCCCTATTAGGGTGCGGGAACCTTAATGATCGATTCTTTAACAAACAAACAACAAGTTTTGACCCAAATATTAAGAATAATAGATCTAAAAATGATAACTTTGATTTTGATGGGGAACCGTATTATGTACTGATTTAACAAAATATTTTTCTTAATATTTCCATTTTCAAAATTTCACTATTTAGGGCTGATTTTACATGTTATCAGCACCTTTCATTTTTCAAATATAAAATAAAAAAACATTTTCCTCCTGAATTTTTTTTAGAGTTACGAGTATTAGCAGTTAGGGGTCCAACTTAAAAAAGTTATAACTTGCCCAAGTAACTGGGTTTTAGTATTTATAACTTAAACAAGTTATAACAGCAAATTTTAAACCTTAATATCTCCTCTGAGCATTTTTCTTATGAACTGAGCATTTGTAACTTAATAGATATTAAATTGGACAACCTCCTGGTATATATTACAATCCAGCACATGCTTTGTGGGTCTGGCGCAAAGCTCTCAAAATTAGGTTTCTCTGGGGAATATTTATGTCATTAAATCCTATTTACCAGCAACAGACAAGCTAACTCCCAAGAAAATTAGGTCAGAAACATAGTAAAGACCTAGATGCATCTTCTGAATGTGAATATTAACAATAAGTCACAATGCTTTGAATATAAAACATGTTTAAATCAAAAACACTGTTATAACTTGTTTCAGTTATTGGAGAAATTCTGAGGAAAATCTTATCTTTTATTTATAACTTATTCAAGTTATAAACTCACGAACATAACCTGTATAAGTTATTACGTATACTGATGCAAGTTAATTAACTTCAAGACATTATTACTCATATAAGTTGGACCCCTGACTGATTAGTATAGATCATAATTGACGAACACTCAGTCTACAGATGCGAGTTGAAGTGTTGAATTCTGCGAGCGGGATCACATCAGTTATTGTTGGCTCACATCTTGTAGATGCATCAATAGACTCGATATTAGTGTAGTTTAATCGAAAAATTTCATTATCAATTATCGGTTTATAATTGGAGAGGATTTTTTATCGATTATTTCGATTTAATCACAAATAAATTTTACTTGCTTTTAGAGGAAAAGAACATGACAATTAATGATAAAACTTCACTCAGTCATATGCTAATACACATAGCAAAATGTCTACAAAAAACTCAAACCACAGAATGATAAAATCCTGTCTAGTGAATGAAATATTTTGTCAAGATCATAGCAGTTTTTGAGCCTTATTAAATATGTGATTGTTAGGGCCGAGTATCGTGGGTCAAAATGAGTATTGCGATATTCAGACAAATATTGTGATATATTGCAATACTTCTATAGCACCATAAAACGTTTTTCTTTTGAATATTTAAGCTTAGCTCTCAAAATTCACTGAATGAGTCCTTGAAATATCCGAGTGATGATGATGGGGGTTGAAAAAGGTGGTACATGTAGTATGAATATTTAATTCGGTCTTATGAAAATCGGTGTAAAGAAACTAGGTTATGAAAAGCCATAGTGTCAGTCCTGCTAGGTCAGCTACAGGCAGTAAAACATGTTTAATTGGGGCACATTTAAACGGTAAAAGGACTAGTGTGATGCAGATGGAGACGGACCTCATAGGATTTCATGACACTATGTTCGGTAGGGGAAAACATCGAAACATGCTTTCAAGTATGTGAAGTAATTTAAGAGCTTGTTCAAAACCTGCTGAGGTCTTAGTTGTCGTAAGATGACCATTGTGACAATTAAAGTTTTTCGTCTACAGTAAAATACGCTTACAACGAATTCCTGGGGACCTCATGTTTTATTTCGCTATAAGCGTAGTTCGTACTATCCATATAATGAAGTTTGACAACTCTATTTAAAAAGTTCGTAGTATCCGTGATTATAAAAAAAAATACACAAAATAAGAGTAATAAACGCCAATCGATTTTAATACGTATTTACAATTAATTTTCGATTCTATCTGTTGTATCAAATATAACGTTTGCAATCACATAACACAGTTTAAACAGCAAAACATTTGATAAAAGGCTAAGCAAATTATTTATTCATAGTTTCTAAGGCATGTACTGACGTGCAGTATAATTTTCCGCCGACAAACCGTATTTATTGCAACTTAAGAAAAAATTAAATCTATTGTTGATCTAAGGATCAATGATACCCCCGCCCGGCATATTTTACATATAAGCAATGTATAAAAAGTTTGAAGGTGCACACTTCAACACAAAATTGAGGAACATGACCCTTTATCTGAACTTGACATGTATTTCTAAATGTAAAGCTAAATCTAAGAAATAAATATATTCCCTGTTACATGTTACTGTTTTCATTGAAATGTCAGGCAAACACAAAATATTGATTTTTTTCCAAGTTTCAAGGGGCCCAACTCTGCATAAAATTGAGCCATATTCAAACCTAACCTGTAGTTTTTGGTGTAATAGCTATATTCAAGTTGTTATCTGTAACAGTTGTCCTTCTAATGTCCAGAAACCACAAAATTTTGAATTTTTCTAAGTTTCAACGGGCATAACTCTGCACGTAATTGAGGGACATGACACATATTTGAAGTTGACCTATTTTCTTGGTGTGAAAAGTCATGTATATGCAAGGAATGAATTGATTATTTGTATAAGTTTTCCTTTAAATGTCTGGAAACAACAAAATTGTGAATTTTTCTAAGTTTCAAGGGGCATAACTCTGCACATAATTGAGGGACAAGACCCATATTTGAACTTGATTTGAATTTCTTGGTATGAATGCTATATGCAAGAAATGAATTGATTATCTTTATTATTTTACCTTTAAATGTCTGGAAACCATAACATTTTGAATTTTTCTAAGTTTCAAGGGGCATAACTCTGCACAAAATTGAGGGACATGACCCATATTCGAACTTGACCCGTATTTCTTGGTGTAAGAGCTATATGCAAGAAATGAATTGATTATCTGTAACAGTTTACCTTTAAATGTCCGGAAACCACAAAATTGACCCGTATTTCTTGGTGTAAGAGCTATATGCAAGAAATGAATTGATTATCTGTAACAGTTTACCTTTAAATGTCCGGAAACCACAAAATTTTGAATTTTTCTAAGTTTCAAGGGGCATAACTCTGCACAAAATTGAGGGACATGACCCATATTTGAACTTGACCTGTACTTCTTGTTGTAAGAGCTATGTCCAAGAAATGAGTTGATAATCTGTAACGGTTTTCCTTCAAATGTCCGGAAACCACAAAATTTTGAATTTTTCTAAGTTTCAAGGGGCATTACTCTGCACAAAATGGAGGGGCATGACCCATATTCGAACTTGACCTGTATTTCTTGGTGTAATAGCTATATGCAAGAAATGAGTTGATTATCTATAACGGTTTACCTTTAAATGTCCGGAAACCACAAAATTTTGAATTTTTCTAAGTTTCAAGGGGCATTACTCTGCATAAAATTGAGGGACATGACCCATATTCGAACTTGACCTGTATTTCTTGGTAAAAGAGCTACATCCAAGAAATGAATTGATTATCTATAACAGTTTACCTTTAAATGTCCGGAAACCACAAAATTTTGATTTTTTCTAAGTTTCAAGGGGCATAACTCTGCACAAAATTGAGGGACATGACCCATATTCGAACTTGACCTGTATTTCTTAGTGTAAAAGCTGTATGCAAGAAATGAATTGATTATCTGTAATAGTTTTCCTTCAAATGTCCGGAAACCTCAAAATTTTGAATTTTTCTAACTTTCAAGGGGCATAACTCTGCACAAAATTGAGGGACATGACCCATATTCGAACTTGACCTGTATTTCTTGGTGTAAAAGCTGTATGCAAGAAATGAATTGATTATCTGTAATAGTTTTCCTTTAAATGTCTGGAAACCACAGGTGGGACGGACGGACGCACGGACGGACAATTGCATCACTATATACACCCACCATTATATGGCGGGGGTATAAATATCCGCCATGTCTCCGCTTCGATCGTTTATTGAATATGAAATGTCTGTAGGAAATCACTTCTGTAAAATCTGACGTTAAAGTTGGTCCAACGATAAATATTCCTGTGAAATTATTAAAGCGAACACGAAGTGTGCGTATTTTATTGGGACATTCCTTTATAAAATGTCTAGTCATATTTACATGTTTGTTTTCCTTAATTTATTCCAATAGAAAAGGATATACTAATATGTCTCAACAATAAATTCTGTTGAAATTGTACCCGTTGCCTGGACGCGCGCGACGGACAATTAAACGGCATGCGGCCTATTCATGTATACATCTTGTAAACTTTTGATGGAACAAGTTCATGAAATAGTTCTTACCGGTCTCTTTCTATATATATCCAGACAGCTATCGTGTAGTAATTATTGAGTCGATTCAAATCAATAAATTTTTTTATTGAAGAATCTATTACTCTTACATCGTAAGTAGAGAAAAAATTAAACATATTTAATTTGTACCTTGACTGTTAGAAGAACGTACTAAAGAAGAATATATATCCTTGACAACTTATTTCTTCACAGAAATAGTCACTTTTCAATCATAAATTACTGGTCAAGCTCGAAAAATCGCAAGTGATTGTTGTATTGATCGCTTAATTAGATAATTGATTGTTTGGTCGGTGTTTACCTACTTCACTATAACGGTATAGTGTTTATATAGTAATTTTACACGTGGGGACTTCAAAATGGGTTCGTAATAACCGTGAATTCGCACTAAGCGTGTTCGTATTAATTAGTGATGTAGCGATTATCGCCGACAATCGATTATCGATCGCCAAACGTCTTCGATTACGATGATCGATCATGAAGTTTCATAATCGATCATCATCGAAAGTTCGAATTTTTTGAGTACGAAATGTAGAGGACTGGAGTTGTCCTGTAAAGTATTATGCACATATCCAACCAGAACAACAATTGCCTAGAGGAGGGATCAAATGAAAGAACAGGGGTTGCGGACAGTTTGGAAAGGTTTATATACCCTTCCCCCGACTGAAAAACTAAATCCAACATATGCGAATCTTTTGGATTTTACAAATACTTTACTAACAAAGACTATCTGATTATAATCAATTTTTAATCGATTAAACACTTCCGATTAATCCATTATGAAATTTTCCTGATTATACAACACTAGTATTAACCCCGATATTTTGATACCTTTATGAATTGAATTAGCTGATTTCAAATCACTTCGTTAAAAGCATGAATTCGCAATAAGCCTGTTCGTAGTATTCGAGCTTTACTGTATCTGGTTTTATTTTTTTAATTAAACCCAATTTGTACTGAATGGACAAATGATTTCAAAGGTTGAGGAACGGTTTGATCAGATCATGCAACAGAGTTTCATAACTTCGTTTCGTTTCTAACTTTTTGTGTTTTATTCTTCCTATTGAGAATATAAACATGTCGTACAGATATTAATTTGAATAGTTTGTGTCTCACTCTTGAACAACATCTTCAAAATGAGTCAACAGATGGGAAGTTATGTCAAGCTATGTTCAAAAAGAGTTGCTCTACATCTAACATACTTGGTGAGTGTCACTGCTGGTGGACCAAGAGTCCCCGAGGGCACATGTAGCCAAGTTCGATCAACTTCGGTTGATCGTCTGTCTCTTTAACGCATTTGAAATTTTCTGTGACAAAATTTCTTGAAATTTCTAAACAGTGGGTCCTGTAGCATCATATCCCACCCATTCTGCTACGTCTTTTGGTACATTTTTGAACATAATTTTCATACTTTTTGGCCATTTTACATTGTTTAATCTGAGAATCACTGACGAGGATTTAGTACCCGAAACGTGCATGTCTGGTCCATGCTGTAAATTTATCAGGTCTTACACAGCACGAAAAGCCGAGTTTCCATGTTTTGGAAACCACGTGGAAACTGCATGGAAACCTGAGGTTGACAGTTTCCCAGTGGTTTCCAAGGCATGGAAACCTGGATCAGGTTTCCACGTAGTTTCCACCGGGTTTCCATTTTGGAAACTTGGTTGAGTGGTTTCCATTAGGTTTCCATTTTGTAAACTACTAGTCAAAATTAAAGAAGCAATATTATTCAATTATTTTTTACTTTGATTTTGGGGAAGTTGACGGATCCGGCCCATAATCGACATGCGGACGGCCTTCGATATCTCAGGTGCTATGCAAATTCACTAGCTCCGTACGGCGACTTTACATACATACCAAAACGGCACGGTGGATTATTTATTTATTGATTGATTGATTGATTGATTTATTTATGTATTTATTGATTTATTTATTTATGTATTTATTTATTTATTTATTTATATCTATTTATGTACAACACATTCGTTTGTTATACAAACACAATTGTGATTAATTACTTATTTTTTTATTTATTTATCTATATCTATCTATCTATCTATCTATCTATCTATTCATTTTTAATATCTATCTACTTATTTATCTATCTATTCACGCATTTTTTTTTTCTTCTACTAGTTATTAAACCATAATATATCAACTATATAACTTATATTAGAAAAGACTGTTTGTTCTAATTTTTTTTCTAGTATTTATAATAATACATTTCTAGAAAAAAAAAACTTTATAAAATTAATATGCAAAATGTTTTTATTCATAAATTCCATTGAGCATTTATCCTCTAAAGCCAGCGGAGTGATATACTGTGTTTTCATTTCAAGTATATACACAGACACCGGTTATGTAATGTTTGACCCCATGCAAATTGCATGTCAATTGGAATTCAGTTCTATAGTCGGGGGCGGTGCGACGCTGTGACAAGTACACAGTTGATGCATGCAATCGCGGCATGTTACTAACGTTTGACCCCATGCAAATTGCATGTCAAATGGAATTCAGTTCTAAAGTCGGGGGCGGTGCGACACTGTGACAAGTACACGGTTACTGCATGACGCAGCATGTTAGTTTGTAACGCCGCTAGGAAATATCTTCCATGGAGAGAGAGAGAGAGAGAGAGAGAGAGAGAGAATTTTCGTCATGTTTATAATTTTAATAAAATTCGAAAAATCAGCTTGAATGTACTTTACACAAATATACGTACTCAGTCATGCATCTATTAAAAAATATGAAGTTATACGTACATGACGTATGTACATATATATATATATATATATATATATATATATACGTTTCAACATTGTGTAATGGTGTTTAATGAGTTAATAAAGCCAAGAAAAAGGGTAGACTAGGCAGTGGTGGATCCAGTGCCCCCTTTACTCGGGGTCCATTAAGGGGCTAATTTTGTCGATTTAAAAGGAAAACGTCTTATTTTTGGAAAATTGTGGGTCAGTGCTGGGGCGGACGCCCATCCCCCCCCCGAATTTGCCACTGCTAAAAGGACTGAAGTTCATACTGAAGCTCATACTGCCAGCAGCGAGAGAGAGAGAGAGAGAGAGAGAGAGAGGTCGAGCGGAGTTTCACACAGCGTAAATAACTCGACATGCAGGTAACGAAATATTCCAAATAAGTCCCATCTCATATATATATACATATACATTATAGTGAACATGTACATTGTACATCGTGCAGAATTTAACGAATTGAATGAGAATTAAGCCGGCTCATATATGCATAAAGTGAAAAAAAGGCAATAAAAAGACTTAAAGGAAACATATTAGAAATACGGTTATTTCCTAGTATCTCATTCAAACTGAATATAGATAATAGAGTATAATTTAAGATCAATGTAAGTATGTTTGTCTGTTCTTTGCATTGTGACCCGCTTATAGATCTGCATACTAGTATCTTTACAAAATGAAAAAAAAAACAAACTAACAATAATAAAGATAAAACGATTTATAACAATTAACATAAGAAATTCTTTTTTTAAAATCGATTTTGAAAGAAATAAGGCACGGTCCATTTGATATTCGGGGTGGGGAGGGGGGGCTTGCACGGTCCATTTGATATTCGGGGTGGGGGAGGGGGGGGGGGCTTGGGTTTTTTGTCAGAGCAAGATCATTTTCGCCTCGGCCCGGAGCAAATTTTTTTTTCTCGCAGAATTGGAGCAAGAAAAATTTTTCAGACATATGGTGTGCAATATATTAAGATTAGAATGTTTGTGTTTTATTGATAGAGCCGGGATTTTTTTGGGAATTTTAAGCAAAAATTTTTTAGTAATTGTAAGAACAAGATTTTTTTTCTGACACACCATAAGCAAATTGATTTTTTTTTTCATCAAAATTCAGAGCAACATTATTTTTTTTCGAAAAAAACCCAAGCCCCCCCCCCCCCCCCCCAGGATATTAAATGGACCGTTCCTAGTGCAATTTAAAAATCAATTAATCTACATTGATTAGCCTTTATTGTCATGGTACAACATGGGAGGATCCAGGATTTTGGAGGATCGAGATTTTTTTCCTGGAGGTCTCGCATCTTCTATATACCTGTTTTTTTCAGTTTATTTACAAAGGTGTAATGCATTATAAGGGGTATCATTTGAAATTGATAATAAATTATTATGTATTTGATAAAATCTGGCAAGCGTAAGTGAGCCCAGGAATATATTGAAATGCTCACCTTTAAAAACTTAATTAGAATGAAAGATTTTCAATACAAATTCACGTTATTTTTCAAATATTATGACAACAAAAGGGGAATCGTGTTAATCTTATTTGAAAATTAAAACATTTATATATATGAACTTTATCAAAATTCCAGGGGGAGGGGTCGGATCCCCCGACACCCCCCCCCCCCCCCCGACCCTCTGGATACGCGCTTGTACAAAACAAATAAAGTTTCCATACTTCTTTGAATGAAATATCAGAGAGTCAGTCTTCCCAGACTGCTTGATGCCAGATGGTGCTCTTTAATTTTTCCAAGGTTAAAAGAGATAAGACTTTCGAAAATTACATGAATTATATGTGAAAATAAAATAATGATATTAATATCTACCAAGAGTTTCAATGATGATTAACAGAAAAAAAAATTAATCGTTCAGGATGATTTTGCGGGCTCAGAATTTCAAAATAAATTTTGACCAATCAGAAGCGAGCATTTATTTTTGAGCAGAGGAAACGCTGGAACGGCCTGTTCACCAAAATTCTTCACATAACCTAAAGAAAATATGCATTCGATTGCAATGGATAGGTAAGATGAGAATGTCAATTGTGAAAATTAAGTATTGTATAGTATTTGCTTCTTTTTAACAGATGTATGTATGTCAATATTGCTGGATCGGCCCGGCCCACGCGTTGCATTGTTTTTAGAATTTTGTCCAGTGTCTGTTCGAACCAGAAATTTGTAACGTTGCCGTTATTTAACCTTTTCTTACAAGAAATTATTCACATTTCTTAGTTACTGTTAAATGAATTTGATTTGAATCGGCAATTCAAATCCCATTATTTATGGACAGTGATGAGCTGCCCCCTCCCCCAAGAAATGAGTTGATTATCTATAACGGTTTACCTTTAAATGTCCGGAAACCACAAAATTTTGAATTTTTCTAAGTTTCAAGGGGCATTACTCTGCATAAAATTGAGGGACATGACCCATATTCGAACTTGACCTGTATTTCTTGGTAAAAGAGCTACATCCAAGAAATGAATTGATTATCTATAACAGTTTACCTTTAAATGTCCGGAAACCACAAAATTTTGATTTTTTCTAAGTTTCAAGGGGCATAACTCTGCACAAAATTGAGGGACATGACCCATATTCGAACTTGACCTGTATTTCTTAGTGTAAAAGCTGTATGCAAGAAATGAATTGATTATCTGTAATAGTTTTCCTTCAAATGTCCGGAAACCTCAAAATTTTGAATTTTTCTAACTTTCAAGGGGCATAACTCTGCACAAAATTGAGGGACATGACCCATATTCGAACTTGACCTGTATTTCTTGGTGTAAAAGCTGTATGCAAGAAATGAATTGATTATCTGTAATAGTTTTCCTTTAAATGTCTGGAAACCACAGGTGGGACGGACGCACGCACGGACGGACAATTGCATCACTATATACACCCACCATTATATGGCGGGGGTATAAATATCCGCCATGTCTCCGCTTCGATCGTTTATTGAATATGAAATGTCTGTAGGAAATCACTTCTGTAAAATCTGACGTTAAAGTTGGTCCAACGATAAATATTCCTGTGAAATTATTAAAGCGAACACGAAGTGTGCGTATTTTATTGGGACATTCCTTTATAAAATGTCTAGTCATATTTACATGTTTGTTTTCCTTAATTTATTCCAATAGAAAAGGATATACTAATATGTCTCAACAATAAATTCTATTGAAATTGTACCCGTTGCCTGGACGCTCGCGACGGACAATTAAACGGCATGCGGCCTATTCATGTATACATCTTGTAAACTTTTGATGGAACAAGTTCATGAAATAGTTCTTACCGGTCTCTTTCTATATATATCCAGACAGCTATCGTGTAGTAATTATTGAGTCGATTCAAATCAATAAATTTTTTTATTGAAGAATCTATTACTCTTACATCGTAAGTAGAGAAAAAATTAAACATATTTAATTTGTACCTTGACTGTTAGAAGAACGTACTAAAGAAGAATATATATCCTTGACAACTTATTTCTTCACAGAAATAGTCACTTTTCAATCATAAATTACTGGTCAAGCTCGAAAAATCGCAAGTGATTGTTGTATTGATCGCTTAATTAGATAATTGATTGTTTGGTCGGTGTTTACCTACTTCACTATAACGGTATAGTGTTTATATAGTAATTTTACACGTGGGGACTTCAAAATGGGTTCGTAATAACCGTGAATACGCACTAAGCGTGTTCGTATTAATTAGTGATGTAGCGATTATCGCCGACAATCGATTATCGATCGCCAAACGTCTTCGATTACGATGATCGATCATGAAGTTTCATAATCGATCATCATCGAAAGTTCGAATTTTTTGAGTACGAAATGTAGAGGACTGGAGTTGTCCTGTAAAGTATTATGCACATATCCAACCAGAACAACAATTGCCTAGAGGAGGGATCAAATGAAAGAACAGGGGTTGCGGACAGTATGGAAAGGTTTATATACCCTTCCCCCGACTGAAAAACTAAATCCAACATATGCGAATCTTTTGGATTTTACAAATACTTTACTAACAAAGACTATCTGATTATAATCAATTTTTAATCGATTAAACACTTCCGATTAATCCATTATGAAATTTTCCTGATTATACAACACTAGTATTAACCCCGATATTTTGATACCTTTATGAATGGAATTAGCTGATTTCAAATCACTTCGTTAAAAGCATGAATTCGCAATAAGCCTGTTCGTAGTATTCGAGCTTTACTGTATCTGGTTTTATTTTTTTAATTAAACCCAATTTGTACTGAATGGACAAATGATTTCAAAGGTTGAGGAACGGTTTGATCAGATCATGCAACAGAGTTTCATAACTTCGTTTCGTTTCTAACTTTTTGTGTTTTATTCTTCCTATTGAGAATATAAACATGTCGTACAGATATTAATTTGAATAGTTTGTGTCTCACTCTTGAACAACATCTTCAAAATGAGTCAACAGATGGGAAGTTATGTCAAGCTATGTTCAAAAAGAGTTGCTCTACATCTAACATACTTGGTGAGTGTCACTGCTGGTGGACCAAGAGTCCCCGAGGGCACATGTAGCCAAGTTCGATCAACTTCGGTTGATCGTCTGTCTCTTTAACGCATTTGAAATTTTCTGTGACAAAATTTCTTGAAATTTCTAAACAGTGGGTCCTGTAGCATCATATCCTACCCATTCTGCTACGTCTTTTGGTACATTTTTGAACATAATTTTCATACTTTTTGGCCATTTTACATTGTTTAATCTGAGGATCACTGACGAGGATTTAGTACCCGAAACGTGCATGTCTGGTCCATGCTGTAAATTTATCAGGTCTTACACAGCACGAAAAGCCGAGTTTCCATGTTTTGGAAACCACGTGGAAACTGCATGGAAACCTGAGGTTGACAGTTTCCCAGTGGTTTCCAAGGCATGGAAACCTGGATCAGGTTTCCACGTAGTTTCCACCGGGTTTCCATTTTGGAAACTTGGTTGAGTGGTTTCCATTAGGTTTCCATTTTGTAAACTACTAGTCAAAATTAAAGAAGCAATATTATTCAATTATTTTTTACTTTGATTTTGGGGAAGTTGACGGATCCGGCCCATAATCGACATGCGGACGGCCTTCGATATCTCAGGTGCTATGCAAATTCACTAGCTCCGTACGGCGACTTTACATACATACCAAAACGGCACGGTGGATTATTTATTTATTGATTGATTGATTGATTGATTGATTTATGTATTTATTGATTTATTTATTTATGTATTTATTTATTTATTTATTTATATCTATTTATGTACAACACATTCGTTTGTTATACAAACACAATTGTGATTAATTACTTATTTTTTTATTTATTTATCTATATCTATCTATCTATCTATCTATTCATTTTTAATATCTATCTACTTATTTATCTATCTATTCACGCATTTTTTTTTTCTTCTACTAGTTATTAAACCATAATATATCAACTATATAACTTATATTAGAAAAGACTGTTTGTTCTAATTTTTTTTCTAGTATTTATAATAATACATTTCTAGAAAAAAAAACTTTATAAAATTAATATGCAAAATGTTTTTATTCATAAATTCCATTGAGCATTTATCCTCTAAAGCCAGCGGAGTGATATACTGTGTTTTCATTTCAAGTATATACACAGACACCGGTTATGTAATGTTTGACCCCATGCAAATTGCATGTCAATTGGAATTCAGTTCTATAGTCGGGGGCGGTGCGACGCTGTGACAAGTACACAGTTGATGCATGCAATCGCGGCATGTTACTAACGTTTGACCCCATGCAAATTGCATGTCAAATGGAATTCAGTTCTAAAGTCGGGGGCGGTGCGACACTGTGACAAGTACACGGTTACTGCATGACGCAGCATGTTAGTTTGTAACGCCGCTAGGAAATATCTTCCATGAAGAGAGAGAGAGAGCGAGAGAGAGAGAGAATTTTCGTCATGTTTATAATTTTAATAAAATTCGAAAAATCAGCTTGAATGTACTTTACACAAATATACGTACTCAGTCATGCATCTATTAAAAAATATGAAGTTATACGTACATGACGTATGTACATATATATATATATATATATATATATATACGTTTCAACATTGTGTAATGGTGTTTAATGAGTTAATAAAGCCTAGAAAAGGGTAGACTAGGCAGTGGTGGATCCAGTGCCCCCTTTACTCGGGGTCCATTAAGGGGCTAATTTTGTCGATTTAAAAGGAAAACGTCTTATTTTTGGAAAATTGTGGGTCAGTGCTGGGGCGGACGCCCATCCCCCCCCCGAATTTGCCACTGCTAAAAGGACTGAAGTTCATACTGAAGCTCATACTGCCAGCAGCGAGAGAGAGAGAGAGAGAGAGAGAGGTCGAGCGGAGTTTCACACAGCGTAAATAACTCGACATGCAGGTAACGAAATATTCCAAATAAGTCCCATCTCATATATATATACATATACATTATAGTGAACATGTACATTGTACATCGTGCAGAATTTAACGAATTGAATGAGAATTAAGCCGGCTCATATATGCATAAAGTGAAAAAAAGGCAATAAAAAGACTTAAAGGAAACATATTAGAAATACGGTTATTTCCTAGTATCTCATTCAAACTGAATATAGATAATAGAGTATAATTTAAGATCAATGTAAGTATGTTTGTCTGTTCTTTGCATTGTGACCCGCTTATAGATCTGCATACTAGTATCTTTACAAAATGAAAAAAAAAAAACAAACTAACAATAATAAAGATAAAACGATTTATAACAATTAACATAAGAAATTCTTTTTTTAAAATCGATTTTGAAAGAAATAAGGCACGGTCCATTTGATATTCGGGGTGGGGAGGGGGGGGGGGGCTTGCACGGTCCATTTGATATTCGGGGTGGGGGAGGGGGGGGGCTTGGGTTTTTTGTCAGAGCAAGATCATTTTCGCCTCGGCCCGGAGCAAATTTTTTTTTCTCGCAGAATTGGAGCAAGAAAAATTTTTCAGACATATGGTGTGCAATATATTAAGATTAGAATGTTTGTGTTTTATTGATAGAGCCGGGATTTTTTTGGGAATTTTAAGCAAAAATTTTTTAGTAATTGTAAGAACAAGATTTTTTTTCTGACACACCATAAGCAAATTGATTTTTTTTTTCATCAAAATTCAGAGCAACATTATTTTTTTTCGAAAAAAACCCAAGCCCCCCCCCCCCAGGATATTAAATGGACCGTTCCTAGTGCAATTTAAAAATCAATTAATCTACATTGATTAGCCTTTATTGTCATGGTACAACATGGGAGGATCCAGGATTTTGGAGGATCGAGATTTTTTTCCTGGAGGTCTCGCATCTTCTATATACCTGTTTTTTTCAGTTTATTTACAAAGGTGTAATGCATTATAAGGGGTATCATTTGAAATTGATAATAAATTATTATGTATTTGATAAAATCTGGCAAGCGTAAGTGAGCCCAGGAATATATTGAAATGCTCACCTTTAAAAACTTAATTAGAATGAAAGATTTTCAATACAAATTCACGTTATTTTTCAAATATTATGACAACAAAAGGGGAATCGTGTTAATCTTATTTGAAAATTAAAACATTTATATATATGAACTTTATCAAAATTCCAGGGGGAGGGGTCGGATCCCCCGACACCCCCCCCCCGACCCTCTGGATACGCGCTTGTACAAAACAAATAAAGTTTCCATACTTCTTTGAATGAAATATCAGAGAGTCAGTCTTCCCAGACTGCTTGATGCCAGATGGTGCTCTTTAATTTTTCCAAGGTTAAAAGAGATAAGACTTTCGAAAATTACATGAATTATATGTGAAAATAAAATAATGATATTAATATCTACCAAGAGTTTCAATGATGATTAACAGAAAAAAAAATTAATCGTTCAGGATGATTTTGCGGGCTCAGAATTTCAAAATAAATTTTGACCAATCAGAAGCGAGCATTTATTTTTGAGCAGAGGAAACGCTGGAACGGCCTGTTCACCAAAATTCTTCACATAACCTAAAGAAAATATGCATTCGATTGCAATGGATAGGTAAGATGAGAATGTCAATTGTGAAAATTAAGTATTGTATAGTATTTGCTTCTTTTTAACAGATGTATGTATGTCAATATTGCTGGATCGGCCCGGCCCACGCGTTGCATTGTTTTTAGAATTTTGTCCAGTGTCTGTTCGAACCAGAAATTTGTAACGTTGCCGTTATTTAACCTTTTCTTACAAGAAATTATTCACATTTCTTAGTTACTGTTAAATGAATTTGATTTGAATCGGCAATTCAAATCCCATTATTTATGGACAGTGATGAGCTGCCCCCTCCCCCCCCCCCCTCCTGATAATCATGTTCAGAGTTATTCTGTTGTCAATTGTATTGTTTTACAGTTCTATTGAATGTGTAATATGAACTCATGGAAAAGCCATCTATGAGGACACTTCAAAATTTACTCTATATAACCTGTCTCTTCGTAGGCCTAAATTTCAAATGTCATGTCCCCCATCTAAATGTTGATGGATTTTCATGTTTTATGTATCAATTTATAGGAAATTAAGGTTCAAGGATACACCATCCGAACAACAAATCACTTCGGAGTCTCTCTCGTCGCCAAAATCGACGTCACGTTGTCTATGACGTCACGAAAAACGCGCCAAAATTGCATCGGCACTCTTAATATTTGACGCTTACTCACCTACGTCCTGAAACATGAACTAGTATTTTAGGGATTGTGCTAAATAAAAGTGCCGTATTTTGATAAGATTGGGACTTCTATCGTTTTCCTTTGAATCTTGATTAAAAATTGATGTAAAACAGTTCTTTGATGGGTATGTTCTTTCAGAGAAAAGGCTTACAGCGCATTCTGCCGCTCGCCGTCATCTCTACGAGGAAATCACGAAAGAATAATTTTATGCTTGTTTTATTTGTAAACAACCGTTTGATTTATACCCTGGGTTAAAATAGCAATTGAATCTAATTAAAATGTGTGATGTTTTTTTTTTTTACACGCGGGGTTTAAATGAGCAACATCTCACAAAATTGTACATTTTATTAGGAAACAACTCCTTAGTTTACATGCGGGATTTGGGTAAAACAAATGAATGGACTTTTCTATGTCTATATATCTAGGAGTAGTGATATTTAGAACAGCAAGCATCACGATAAGGGCAAAGGAGGGGGGAGTATTACTGCTACGTAGCAATTTCTCTCCGCTATGTGTAAGATTCGCCATTTATTATAAGCGAACCGTAATAATTATATTTTGAATTTATCGAACAGAAGACTTTTCATGACAAATGACATAGTACTATAAGTCAAATCTTTTCAAAGTGAATCCTCCTTTTGAAAAAGTTCTCTTTTTTTACATTATTTGTTCTTCTACTTTTCTTACAATGCGAATATTCATGGACCTGTTATAAATCAATGATTTCAGGATAATTGCCTAAAGGAGCTGTTAAGATAAGGCGTAAAATCTGCCCTGAAAAGTCGAAATTTCAAAATGCAAAAATTGAGAAAAGTTTTCGGTAAAAATAAGAAGTTATTTGGTACAGATATGAATCTTCTATCAGGTTGGATAAATTATTCAAAATAAGACAGATTTTTGGGTCAAAATAAGCGTTTTTCCCTTAGAAATCAAAGGAAAACGGAAAAGTTTTCTACAACATTGTTCCCCCCCTCGGTTCAGAATGCCACTTTCACCAAATGTGTATATCAATAAAAGAAATTTTCTGGCCAAGTGGGGTTCTGAACCGAGGGGGGGGAACAATGTCCCACGGGCGAAAAACGAAAAAAGGGGGGATGGATGACTATTTTAGAATCAGTCCTTAGAGCGGTTAAATAGATTAAAATTGCCTTCTTTTCCTTTTAATATCATAGAACAATCTATTCAGAATATGTTCTGATCAAATATTTAACCGCTAGGAAGGAAATAAACAAGAAAGTTGTCTATTTCTACACTATGCGTATTTCGCGCCTGAAAGCTACATATGTGGCTGATAAGTACGAAATAAAACCGTTTTCAAGTTTCCGGATTGCGGATTTTGCCGATTATATTGATATAATAACCTCAAGGTTAATTTCATTTATCAACTTTTGACTTAAAAAGCTACAGAAGCATGATAAACATCAAATTTCTCTAAAATAATGCCTTTTTTGTGAATTTCGCTCGATATTTGACGTTTTCTCTCTTCAGTACCCCTATCTCTTCAACCCGTAATTATAACATCTATCACTAAATCTATTTAAATAAAATACCTACTAGGAATTTTCTAATACTTGATATCTTTATCCTGACCAACTTTTTCCTAAAATAGAAGGTCAGCGCACGAGAAATAATCAAGGGATTTCAGGGCTAAATCCAGCCCTTATCTTAACAGCTCCTTTAACCCTCTCCCCGGCAGTGAATTATTATTACCGGTATGCATTAAATATTATAGGAATAGAAAGTACATACATACTTTAAAATTACCAGTGGTGGATTCAGGGGGGGGGGGGTGCGGAGGGGGCGCCCCCCCCCCCGGGCAATGACCCCAAATTTTCCAAAAACAGGTATATTTTTGCCCATTTTCAGTTAAATCGGCAAAATTCGCCCCTTGACCCCCTCCGGCAAAAGGGGCGCTGGATCCGCCACTGATTACCTAAAGGATATTTGATCCTGAACAAGTCACACTGACCTTGAGGATGACCTTGACCCACGTTGGATGCCATAATGCTGAATATCCCAGCATGTTTGATGAAAAATGCGAATGCCGACTTACCTACATTATATGATCTCCATAAATACGTACTAAATGCAAGGAATACTGTTTTATCGTATTACATTGAAGTACACTAAAATTATGTTGCAATCAGGAAAGAATTTGTCAATAAAAGCCTATAATGAAATATGTGCACGTAGACCAGTAAAAAAAAAGGAGGGGGGGGGTGTGGTATGGAACGTTTATAACTCAGTTGCAGCACTGTTTTACTGTTATAAGTCAGTTAGTTGCATTTTACATTATATGGATTTTTTTTTGGTTAAAAATATTTTTAAAAATCCTTGTAAATGTTTTCTGTTTTGAAACACAGATTCTTACTAATAGGTTTCAAAACGCCGAGCAATTATAAGGCGACGTCCTGGTTCAAAACGACGTTGTTCGTGCTATTGTTTACCCTTTCTTAGAAGAAAACAAATGTCATGCGGAAATAAATATGATTTTTCATAAATATAGGAATTTAAAAAAAAAACTATTTCAAAATGATATTCTGTCACAAGGCCGATTTTAGCCTTTCCCGGCTTTTCTTCTCATCCAAAACCAATGGATAGCAACATACATGTACTAAGCCTGTATATTATATATAACGTGTAATTGCACTTACATTCAAGTATTAGTAATTTTCTTTGCGTATTCTTTTATCTGAATACATTCTATTTATTTATAATTCTATTCATAAGATATACATCTTGTTTTCATCGCCCCATTTCATTCTGGACCGTTTTTATTTCTTTATCAACTTAATTTGACGTTCAAATGGCCAAATGCATCACGTGACGTCATTTGCTTAAAACTGTTGCAGGCGTAAATATTACTGATATAATGGGTAAATATTATAAAATGGGTTACAGAATTTACATTTTGATCAGCTCTATTTCCAATTGATATATGGATGATAAATGGAGTAATTTAGATGAAAGGTTCAGGAGATATAAATTCAAATAGAGCACGGAGGGGATATCTTGCCAGCATTTTGTGACAAAATCTGGAGGGGGGGGGGGTAAGGTCATAATTTTGTATCAAACTTAAAATTTTGTTCGATGATCGCAACATTTATTTTTATTGTTGAAAGATATGTTAACTTAGATTAAGATAGCAAATTTTCCGCTCATTGGCAAGTTAACAAAGTACTTTAACCCGCCATTTACTGGTTAAGACTCTAAAAATAATGACGTCAAGAATAGAGCCTAAAATGGTATAATATTTACTATTTCATAGAATTTGAGTTACCAGCATTGATGTATTTTCTATTTTTTATTTGTTTCAGACCTTCTTTCGTTATTAAAAGAATGACCATATACATTCATGCATCAGGTTTAAAATAACAGGGGTCTATTGATGATATGATGCAAATTTTGGGAAAATTAAAGAAAAATTGGACATGTACTTCTTTGGAAGGTCATAAATCAATTGGAAGCTCGATGACATATACTTTTTTCATTAAAATACTATACATTACATTGTTCTCTACCAATAAAATCAATAAAACTTAACCTGGGATGTTTAATATTGTTTTGGGGTGTTTTGGAAAGGGTGTAACCATGAACCTTAAATGAACTTTAAAGGAAAATTATTTTAAGAAACATCAAACAAAGTTATCTTATAAAAATTTTGAATCTAAAATATGCAATTTTTGACATTTTTGTTTTCCCTATATAATCCATAGTAAAAACCCCAATGATCTTCAAACGTCATGTCCCCATCTTCAAATTAATTTTTTTTACACCAAATATATACCATTTTGTAGGTTTATATATGTACTATCTCAAAAAATTATAATGGTGATAATATGTTTAGCCATTAAAGAGAGATTTACAAAAAACACCTCAAAATCCTTCAATTTTTGAAAACAACCAGGAGACATGAAATTTCATAGTGGAGGACGAAGTCAAAACACTGTTATCATAACACCCCCCCCCGCAAAGGAAGTTTTGGGGGTACATTTTGTATATAGGAAAGGCAGTGGCTCCGGATACGAACGTGCGTATCTTTAGACCTATGTCTCGGCGTACGAACATGTGTCCAATTGGTCTGTAACTGTCACATGACTCGGGTCATGTGTCCATGTGTCCATAACAAAATAAAAAAGATGATTTTTGTAACCATATCAAGTTATACGAGTTTATTCTGCATTATCTGTTACTTAGCAACTGGGACAAGAGGCTATTTTCTATGCTCTCAATCATAATAGTGATCACTGATCAGTAATAGACACGCACTTGTCAGCTGTTGTGTGCATGTACTGACTTTCCGTCGCTCCAGCGGAATTTGAAGTTTTTGAAAGTTTTGAGATGATAACAAATACGTACATGTAGCTGAAACTCTGTGCTTTTTACTTAATTAACTTTTCAGAATATGTCACAAAAAAGATACAATTTGAACACTAGATTCATTGAAAAAAAAACGAACCAAATTGAAAGATATATGCATTTGTGTTCGTACGCCAAGACATAGGCCTGAAGATACGAAACGTTCGTATCCAGAGCCACTGCCTATAGGAAATTAGGAATCACCCTATCCGTCCATCTGTCTGTCTGCCATCCGGTTAAGAAGTTTCGAAAGCAGATTTCTTTTATAATATTAGTGATAGGCCTTTCTTATTTCATATACACATTCACCATAAAGAGTACTACATTTTGATAACCATGACTTTTGACCCTGTGACCTTGACCTTCAGCCTATACAACATTTTATGTTAAGAAGATTTGAAAGCAGATTTCTTTTACACTATTAATGGTAGGACTTTCATATTTCATACTCACAATCACCATTAAGAGTGCTACATTTTGGTACCATGACTTTTAACCCTGTGACCTTCACCTTCACCCTATACAACATTTTATGTTAAGGTGTTTTGAAAGCAGATTTCTTTTATACTATTAATGGTAGGACATTCATATCTCATACACACATTCACCATTAAAAATTCTACATTTTGTAGGGCTATCACGATATGCTAAGCTCACGATACGATACGTATCACGATATTTACTCACGATAGGATTCGTATCACGATACATCATTTTTAATGTAGATATGTAGGCATTTCTGCAATCCGTCAGATATTTTAATAAAACAAGCTCAACAACAACAAATTAAGATCATTCATAACTTGAATGCTTTGAGAATTATTATATTGACTAGAAACACAGTGATTGGAAATCTATGGGTCCTGGGCGCAGGTTGCAGATGCAGATTAATTCCCTGAACTTTTACTCTCTTATTAAGCTGATTTAATTTAATTTTTCAATTTTCCTTTCAGTATACCTGGTGTAGCCTTGACATTACTTTCTTATCCAAGCATGTGTACACTGCACGATCAGAGGCCATCTACGACATCTTAACTGTATATCTGATGCTGAATGTGGAAAAGAATGATGTACATATTCAAAAGATGTAGCGTACTGTAACTAAAAGTTGCCATGGACATGGGTCAAGGATTGGTATGACTTAAAGTTATATAAACATGTATTATATTAACAATTGTGATACATTACGTATATCATCATGTCCTGTAATTGGCCGGAATGCGAAGGAAAATCCGGTCTATGAAATGGCGAAGTCCGTATGTCTGTCCGTCAGTGCGTCAACATTTTGGTTAAAGTGTTGCGTTTAAGTCGGTTGAGAGAAAACTGTTAGGAGGAGCAACTTGAAACTTGACATGGTGATACGAAACAAACACAGTAACAAAATTTGACCTGGTGACCTTGACCTTGGAGTTTGACCTACTTTTGAAAAACTTTAACCTTGGCCATAGCTTTTGAATGGTAAGTGATAGGGCTTTCATATTTCACCTGTGTATATCTTGTGAAAAGGCCTTTCCATGGATACCAAAAAAATTGACCTACAGTAGTGACCTTGATCTTAGAGTTTGACCTACTTTTGTAAAACATTAACCTTGGCCATATCTTTTGAATGGTAAGTGATAGGGCTTTCATATTTCACTTGTGTATTTCTTGTGAAAAGGCCTTTCCATGGATACCAAAAAATTTGACCTAGTGACCTTGACCTTGGAGATTGACCTACTTTTGAAAAACTTTAACCTTGGCCATAGCTTTTGAATGGTAAGTGATAGGGCTTTCATATTTCACTTGTATATTTCTTGTGAAAAGGCCTTTCCATTGATACCAAAAAAAAAATGACCTAGTGACGTTGACCTTGGAGTTTGACCTTCTTTTGAAAAAACTTTAACCTTGGCCATAGCTTCTGAATGGTAAGTGATAGGGCTTTCATATTTCACTTGTGTATTTCTTAAGACAAGGCCTTTCCATGGATACCAAACATTTTTACCTTGTGACCTTGGTCTTGGAGTTTGACCTACTTTTGAAAAACTTTAACTTTGGCCATAACTTTTGAATGGTAAATGATAGGGCTTTTATATTTCCCATATGTATTCCTTGTCACAAGACCTCACCATGGATACCAAGGTTTGACCTTGTGACCTTGACCTTGGAGATTGACCTACTTTTAAAAATTATAAATCTGGGCTATATCTCATGAACTATAGAGGCTATGGCTTTAAAATTCCACATGCAGAATCTTTATTACCAGACCCTTCATTTGATATCATGAGTTTTGACCTAGTGACCTTGACATTGACCTTCTTTTGAACTATAAGAGGTAGGGTTTTGATATTTCACATAGATTCCTCATGACCAGAACTTCAATTTTATATCATGACTTTTGACCTAGTGACCTTGACATTGACCTACTTTTAAATTATAAAGGTAGGATTTTGATATTTCAGTTGTATAATCCTCATGACCACACCTTTCATTTGATATCATGACTTTTGATCAAATGACCTTGACATTGACCTACTTTTGAAGTTTAAGGGGTAAGGCTTTGATATTTTACATTTAGATTACTTATGACCATAGCTTTTTTCATTGCACAATAATATTAATGACCTTTGATCTTTCTGTCTGTGCAAAAATGTATACATCATCTAATACAAACACTTCGCAATCTGGCCTTACCGCCTTTAGCGGTTTATGGTTTATTTTGTGAAATATCTTAAATACTTAAATGTCTTTATTTGAAATCAAATCTTGTAAATTGTTTGTCGTTATTTTGGACTTAGAACAAAAAATTTTCGGACATTTTGTCTGGCTCGAAACTAGAAACTGTTGGACATTCGAAAAATCAACTGGAGATTGCCGGCAATCCGGCACTTTTCGTAAACTCTGAAGACTTATTTGATAAATTTCAACATATTAAATCTTCATTTTCACTTTCAGGTCAATATTGTACTGTTACCATTGAAGACCTAGAAGGACTGCATGAAAAATTAGCATCCAATGATGTCAATGTAAGCTTCTTACTATATTGAGTTGAGACACTTCATTTATGTCGCCTGCAACATAAGAGCGACATAAAGGGATCATTTGTCAGGCATCTGCCTGTCTGTCTGTCTGGTACAGGTAGTCACACTTTTACATTTTTGGCTATACATCATACATCTTTCAAATTGGCAGGGATGGTAAAGCATGATGGGACTAAATTTTTACCCAAATCAGATCAGGGTCATTTTCAAGGAAAAGGTCACACATTTTTTATCAAACAACAAATAACTACATTGTATTTATAACAGACACAGACAGATAAGTTGTAGGAGAAAAACAATCAAACAAAACCATGAGGGAGGGATGGCTAAATCTCAACCCTCATGTCCAAAATTTTGCTTGTCCACGACTCGGCAAGCCTCGTTCTTGACTTGCAGAATTTTGCACACTCAGGTTGAAATTTCACCATCACCATGGTATAATAGAGAGGTTGAGCAAACCGAACTTGTACACGTACGTCAAAAAGTTGTTTATGACTTCATAACATTTTGGGCTCCACGCACCTGTGTTACACGTTCGGTAAAACATGTAAAGCTGTAAGTACACGTTTATGATTAAATGTACTTGTAGATTTTATAAGCAACTGAATGCAGATTACCTATGATAACCTATATTCAATTTATTTGGGAACGTATGTCCTTTCTGAATATTAGAAGGGATTGCAAATAAAATGTATCACATTTTAAAGAAGAACCCTCAAATTTGACCAAAAATTTTACTCTTGAAGTTTAATGATTCTGATTACTTGGAATAGATAAATCAATTCACTGTCAATGCTGAATGCACCTTACCTTTAGAATCTAGATTGCAAGTTATTGACGAATAAGCAGTTGTAAACAAAATATAAATTATGTCACAAAACGTATATACGATTTACATATAGCAGTACGTGTTGTGACATCTGCTCAACCACATAACTTCAACGTGTAAACAGATAACAGGTAAATACACGTACAAGTTCTCGTACACGTACAAGTTCTCGTACACGTACAAGTTCTCGTACACGTACAAGTTGGGATTGCTCCACCTCTCTTTAATTTTAATTCTATGGGGGGATAAATTTGTGCCTTTTGGGAACTTCCACTTTCTTATAATTCACAAATTGTTGACATAAGCATCTTGTGACATCCCAACCTGCAATATTAATTCTCTACAACTGTAGTTCGTAATTCTGTTGCCGCTTACTATATCTTTTTTTTCCCCATTCATTCCAGGTGAGACAGAAGACAGAAGAAAAAGTAGAGGACAGAAGAAAAAGTAGAGGACAGAAGAAAAAGTTTCGTAACAGTGGTCTGAAACATCATGAACTGGGATTTCCGTCGAGTGTCAATCTCTGCAGAATAACAAATTCTATCTGAAAGAGATCTCTTTGTGACTTTGTCTGTTTTTGGCAAGGATAAAATTTGTCTATCATTTCTAAACACTTGTTTAAAGATATCTGTTTTTTTTTCAAAAAATACAAGTACATTTTATTTCTGTAGTGGTTTCAAGGGACACGTCCATCTTTATTCTAAATTTTATTTCCATCTTAAAAAACATGACATATTAATATCAATGAAGAATGGAAGATGCCATTTTTAAATTTGAAAGCTCAAAATTGTATATTTATGATTTCATGGAATCTTTTACATCTGATGTTGAATAAGCATGTATTCTGAATAAATATTACACAGTATGATAAGCATGTTTTAGGGGTTTTTTTTCATGACATACATGTAAAGAGTATACATATATACATAGAAGAATATACATGTAGCCTTGATACTGATATAAAGGAATACGAAAAGTACAGTATTCAAAACTTTCAAATTCACTGTATATACTAACACATAAAGAGATATTATTTCCTTTTTCATACAGTTACAGTATATGGAAACCAGTTTACAATTTTACAAGATATGGAAACCAAAAGGAAACATCAAGTTTCCAACTAATTTCCAACATGGAAACCAGCTCTTACACTGGCTTACAAGATGTGGAACCCAAAAGGAAACTTGAGGTTTCCAACCCGATTCCAAGTAGTTTCCATCGTGGAAACCAGCTCTTATACAGGTTTACAAGGTATGGAAACCAAAAGGAAACTTGAGGTTTCCAACCCGATTCCAAGTGGTTTCCATCGTGGAAACCGGGCGGTTAGCGCTTTCCAAACACATGGAAACCACTGGTTTCCATTATGGAAACCTGGTGGAAACCACATGGAAACCCCGGGTTTCCATGTGGTTTCCACCAGGTTTCCAAGGTATGGAAACCTGTTTTTTCGTCCTGTGTTAAATGATGCTATTGAATTTGAAGACGTTTAACATTTGAACTACTTGGTGAGTGTCACTGCTGGTGGACCAAGAGTCCCCGAGGGCACATGTAGCCAAGTTCGATCAACTTCGGTTGATCGTCTGTCTCTTTAACGCATTTGAAATTTTCTGTGACAAAATTTCTTGAAATTTCTAAACAGTGGGTCCTGTAGCATCATATCCCACCCATTCTGCTACGTATTTTGGTACATTTTTGAATATAATTTTCATACTTTTTGGCCATTTTACATTGTTTAGACTGAGGATCACTGACGAGGGTTTAGTACCCGAAACGTGCATGTCTGGTCCATGCTGTAAATTTATCAGGTCTTAAATGATGCTATTGAATTTGAAGACGTTTAACATTTGAACTACTTGGTGAGTGTCACTGCTGGTGGACCAAGAGTCCCCGAGGGCACATGTAGCCAAGTTCGATCAACTTCGGTTGATCGTCTGTCTCTTTAACGCATTTGAAATTTTCTGTGACAAAATTTCTTGAAATTTCTAAACAGTGGGTCCTGTAGCATCATATCCCACCCATTCTGCTACGTCTTTTGGTACATTTTTGAACATAATTTTCATACTTTTTGGCCATTTTACATTGTTTAATCTGAGGATCACTGACGAGGATTTAGTACCCGAAACGTGCATGTCTGGTCCATGCTGTAAATTTATCAGGTCTTAAATGATGCTATTGAATTTGAAGACGTTTAACATTTGAACTACTTGGTGAGTGTCACTGCTGGTGGACCAAGAGTCCCCGAGGGCACATGTAGCCAAGTTCGATCAACTTCGGTTGATCGTCTGTCTCTTTAACGCATTTGAAATTTTCTGTGACAAAATTTCTTGAAATTTCTAAACAGTGGGTCCTGTAGCATCATATCCCACCCATTCTGCTACGTCTTTTGGTACATTTTTGAACATAATTTTCATACTTTTTGGCCATTTTACATTGTTTAGACTGAGGATCACTGACGAGGGTTTAGTACCCGAAACGTGCATGTCTGGTCCATGCTGTAAATTTATCAGGTCTTAAATGATGCTATTGAATTTGAAGACGTTTAACATTTGAACTACTTGGTGAGTGTCACTGCTGGTGGACCAAGAGTCCCCGAGGGCACATGTAGCCAAGTTCGATCAACTTCGGTTGATCGTCTGTCTCTTTAACGCATTTGAAATTTTCTGTGACAAAATTTCTTGAAATTTCTAAACAGTGGGTCCTGTAGCATCATATCCCACCCATTCTGCTACGTCCTTTGGTACATTTTTGAACATAATTTTCATACTTTTTGGCCATTTTACATTGTTTAGACTGAGGATCACTGACGAGGGTTTAGTACCCGAAACGTGCATGTCTGGTCCATGCTGTAAATTTATCAGGTCTTAAATGATGCTATTGAATTTGAAGACGTTTAACATTTGAACTACTTGGTGAGTGTCACTGCTGGTGGACCAAGAGTCCCCGAGGGCACATGTAGCCAAGTTCGATCAACTTCGGTTGATCGTCTGTCTCTTTAACGCATTTGAAATTTTCTGTGACAAAATTTCTTGAAATTTCTAAACAGTGGGTCCTGTAGCATCATATCCCACCCATTCTGCTACGTCTTTTGGTACATTTTTGAACATAATTTTCATACTTTTTGGCCATTTTACATTGTTTAGACTGAGGATCACTGACGAGGGTTTAGTACCCGAAACGTGCATGTCTGGTCCATGCTGTAAATTTATCAGGTCTTAAATGATGCTATTGAATTTGAAGACGTTTAACATTTGAACTACTTGGTGAGTGTCACTGCTGGTGGACCAAGAGTCCCCGAGGGCACATGTAGCCAAGTTCGATCAACTTCGGTTGATCGTCTGTCTCTTTAACGCATTTGAAATTTTCTGTGACAAAATTTCTTGAAATTTCTAAACAGTGGGTCCTGTAGCATCATATTCCACTCATTCCGCTACGTATTTTGGTACATTTTTGAACATAATTTTCATACTTTTTGGCCATTTTACATTGTTTAGACTGAGGATCACTGACGAGGGTTTAGTACCCGAAACGTGCATGTCTGGTCCATGCTGTAAATTTATCAGGTCTTAAATGATGCTATTGAATTTGAAGACGTTTAACATTTGAACTACTTGGTGAGTGTCACGGCTGGTGGACCAAGAGTCCCCGAGGGCACATGTAGCCAAGTTCGATCAACTTCGGTTGATCGTCTGTCTCTTTAACGCATTTGAAATTTTCTGTGACAAAATTTCTTGAAATGTCTAAACAGTGGGTCCTGTAGCATCATATCCCACCCATTCTGCTACGTCTTTTGGTACATTTTTGAACATAATTTTCATACTTTTTGGCCATTTTACATTGTTTAGACTGAGGATCACTGACGAGGGTTTAGTACCCGAAACGTGCATGTCTGGTCCATGCTGTAAATTTATCAGGTCTTAAATGATGCTATTGAATTTGAAGACGTTTAACATTTGAACTACTTGGTGAGTGTCACGGCTGGTGGACCAAGAGTCCCCGAGGGCACATGTAGCCAAGTTCGATCAACTTCGGTTGATCGTCTGTCTCTTTAACGCATTTGAAATTTTCTGTGACAAAATTTCTTGAAATTTCTAAACAGTGGGTCCTGTAGCATCATATCCCACCCATTCTGCTACGTCTTTTGGTACATTTTTGAACATAATTTTCATACTTTTTGGCCATTTTACATTGTTTAGACTGAGGATCACTGACGAGGGTTTAGTACCCGAAACGTGCATGTCTGGTCCATGCTGTAAATTTATCAGGTCTTAAATGATGCTATTGAATTTGAAGACGTTTAACATAAGTACATATCTTGAAAGCATTAATGGTGCTAGACAGACATGAACTTACGAATTCCGTCCATGCTTGAAATTTGAAAAGACAAATTGTTATATTTCATGAACAATTTTCTTTTTGTCTTAATTTTCAAAGAAACAACACAAAAATATGGACATTATTAAATACCGTATGAAACCGGTTTTTAAAAACCAATACCATGGTACCTATCGTGAATCCAAATATCACAATATATCGGTACCGCGATAAAACCACTCAGCCCTAGTGATTGTAATACTTATTGTTGGCAACTTTACCAGGCAGATGCAGAGTTAGGGAGGGAGGAGTCTCCGTTCGACCCAAGAGCTAGGTTTTGCTCATTCAATGAGATCTTTGTGGAATTAAAGCTAACAGTACTGTAAACTTCACTGACCTGGCCTTGTCCTTCTTATAAAGCTCTGGAGTTTGGCATAAAAAAATTTTTTTTCTAGACAAGCAGATATTGACATATCGCATCTGACGTTGAAGTTTTTCCTTTAAGAGTACTTGTCATTACTATAAAATTCAATGAGAATCCTGATTGCACCCATTGTTTGCCTTAGACAGTGTATTCTTTTCAAATTATTTACGATACCACCGTAAATTTTAACTCGTGGTAACGATCGTTGATCTACTTTCGTTTTCGTATTCTACCAATAACTATTCATCCTTTCTATGTTGTTTATTTCCGATTACAATCGATACTTGAAAACATAATTAATTGAAATCGAAGGGTAATAGCGATGATGTCGCCAAAGCGTTACAACACTACTTGATATTACAATAAAATTTTCTATTGTTGGTATAATTTGTAGTATGTGTTAACATACACAAAATAAATTTTTGATATTGTTGGTATAATTTGTAGTTTGTGTTTACATACAGAAAATAGACAGAGGAAGAACAGTATGCAAACTTAGTATTATGTTTACACTCGAAAGACCGGCCATTGATTTCCTTGACAAATGGACGTGCGCAGTCAATAGCTATAAAATTTACGTACTTGTTGATAAACTTTTCACGCTCGTAGCTCCTGTCATGGTCAACATATTTTAATTTTGAAAGTGGCTTCATCCAGGTAATTTTCTTACCTGTTTGGTCTGTACATTTCATGCATATTAATGGAGATTTGACCCCGCGGAACTCCTTTCACGTGTAACATATGTAAAAAGAGCTTAAGTGTTTTAGGCGCCGAAATCGGCGATGCGTAATTCTTAGCTGTGTATTGCAAATAACTCGTCTAAAACGTTATTTAGACAGAACAAAATATCAAAACGATTACATATTCAGAAACTTTTATTATTATTTTATTATTTATTATTATTAGCTTCAAAATGGTACATAAATTATGAAAATTGGTTGGGTAGAAGATACTGTAATCTTAATTTTAAAAAGTGAGGTATCGATTTTCGGCAAATTCGCCGCTATCGGCGCGCTCGGCTGGGGTTGCTGATACAAGGTACTTTAAAGAACAGATTTTAAAGGACAACATAATTTCTTCCTTTGTACAACGGTACTCGTTCAATTTTCTAACTAAACCTACAACTGTACTATAGAAATTGACATACTACAATTTCTTTACAGAAAGTTAGGCTGTGATTTTACCCAAAGAAGAAGGCAAGATATCACAAGACGTACGCTCTTAATTAGAACCCCAGCCATTCCATAAATCTCGATCGCTTACTTATAAATTTCGGTATATGATAGGAAGTACATGCAATCAAACTTTATAGACAAAACAAGTTTAGGATGGGCCATGCTAATTTTTCCCTCGACCTCGTGATGCTCTCCATAGGCTCAAATTATTAATCTGGTGATGTCACATGAAATTTATCAATGCAAACATCCCATCTAAAATTTAGTTTATCTGTAAAATATGACTGCATAAAGCTACGATTATATCACATTTAGCAAAATTATTATAATAGGCCTTACTTAGGATATAAATTTTATCTTTATTTTGTACGACAACACAATCAAAATAGTGTTTATCAACATGATAAAGTTTCCGAAGTTAGCCGCACGGAAGGTAGTATCACTAACTATTAATTATTTAAAACACCTTGTACTAATTTCAGCAAATGACAGACTCGCAGTATGACAGTCATGTGGTGTCCTTCTTGATTCTGAGGAAGGTCACTTAATTTTCAAACGTCAAAAAACTACAAATAAAACGTTACAAAATAGTTCTCAGCCTACAGCCTCACCCCCTCCCATTAATTCACACACCTACTTTGAGTAGGAAGTATGACAGGAACTAACCCTATAACTAATAATATGTCCCTGCTAGTACAAACTTTACAGTAGTCCGAAGTGAAGTCGTTCAAAACTATGTGATCAGAGGAAATTCCAACATTTTTCTGGAGATATTCCAAAATTGTTAAAACATGATAACGCAAATTATATAAAATCTAGAAATAAGTTGTTTTCATTTATACTCAAATCCTTTTTAATCACTAAAACAGATATAATAAAGCGGAAAAAGTTCGTTTCCATCTTGTGGCCTCACCTTCAATCTTCTTCGTGTGTATATCCCTCCTCTAGGTATGGAGCACCCAGTTAAAAGAAACCGGTAAAACCCTATCATAATTAAGATATTACATGTATTATGCTTATTTAAAAAGGAAGGGATTTGACATGTTAAAGGAGGGCAATTTCCCACTGTTAAAATTCTTCTTCTTTCTTCTATACTAGTATTCGTATTACCCTACGCTTATTTGGAGTACTCCCCAATTAGGATCACCTATGTGAAGGACTTGCAAACAAATCCTGGCATATATTTAACATTAGATTATATCAATACAACATTTCAAATTCCTCTCTTGCTCCTAACACTTACATACTCACCACGCTCTGTACACTCAGTCCGACACTCAGACTGTACGTTCCAGTTGCCCTCGAACCAGAGAACTCTTGGTAACTCGTCTGCCCTTGACAGAATTCAAACCTGTTACCTCCCGTTTTGATGTCTGCGCTCAGAGTAACTACTGACTAAGCTAACATTGCACCTCCACAAATTTCACGTTTAGAATAAGGTTAAACTCTTAAAATTGCTTTTTTTAACATTTTAAAAAATAAATCAAGAAATTCTTACATTTGATAAAGAGTTTGTCCTTGTAATGTGAAAAAATAAACATCTTTAACAAATTAAGATTGTGAAAAAGGATAAGTCAAAATTCTGAAAACAAACATGCAGCCAATCACAACCTTCAGCAGCTTTTTTTTAGAGGCCCTTGAGTACTTGCTTCCTGTAAAGTGTTGAGAAATTCTGTTCAGCGGTTGCAGAGGAGATGTCGGAAATGAGTCAACCAATCAGAACCCTCGGTGGCCATATTTGATTACCTATCAACACAAAAAACACAAACTTGGTAGAGGACCTTGAGTACTTACTTCTTGTAATGTTTTGTGAAATTCTGTGTGGCCCTTGCAGAGGAGATGTTCATAATACCTCAGCCAATCAGAGCCCTCGGCCGCTAATTTGTTGACCGTTTGGCACAAAAAACACAAACTTGGTAAATGACCTTCAGTGCTTGCCTCCTGCAATGTTTCGTAAATTCTGTGCAGCGCTTGAAGAGGAGACATCGAAAATGTGTCGGCCAATCAAAGCCCTCAAGCCCCTGTCACACCTACACGTTCTCTCGAGACGTTCTTACTACGTCCTTGAAGTCCTTGAAATTTTTCATGAACGTAGTGAGAACGTGGCATTTTTCACCCGGAAGGGCTTTCTGAAAGAATAATTGACCACTCCAATACGTGCGCAACACAGCCTTTAGCGTCTGTAACACGTTAGTAGCGCGTCCTTCCCGTCTTTAATACGTTTAGTCAAGTTCGCACTACGATCGGCCCCAAGTTCACACTACGACGAAGGCGTCTGTGTTACGATAGTACGGCGTTATTACTACGTTCTCGAAGTCCTCGCTGCGTTCATGCTACGACCATGACACGTTCAAAGAATAAATTGTTTGTACGAGGTCTATTTTGATTTTTTCTAAAACTAAGAACGTGGTAAGGACGGCAGAGACGCGACGATCTCCATATGATCATATGTAAAAGTTCTATCCGTCCGTACTACGACCCTGCTACGTTCGCGACACGTTTCTAATACGTCCACGAAGTTCTCAATACGTTCGCAAGTAGTCCTTGACACGTTCTGTCATCAGCGCGTCCTCACTACGACTGTTTTGAACAACTCAAAACGGTCGTGGTTGCTCGGTGTACGGGCACGTTCGTCGGCGTCCTTACTACGACCTCAATACGTATCAGCGTGTTCTTACTACGTTCTCCGCGTCCTTACTACGTTCACGCCACGTTTCGTACAATTTTGGCGGTCGTAGTGCAAACGCCATGCCGGAACGTAAAGGTGTGACAGGGGCTTCAGCTACTATGTTTGTCGACCATTTGGCACGATAAACACAAACTAGGTAGAGAACCTTGAGTAGCTGCTTCCTGTAATGTTTTGTAAAATTCTGTGCAGCGCTTGCAGAGGAGATGTTGAAAAATGACGCGTCAGCCAATCAGAGCCCTCGGCAGCCATATTTGTTGACCATTCGGCACAAAAAACACACACTTTGTACTGGACCTTGAGTACCTGCTTCCTGTAAGGTTTTGTGAAATTCTGTGCAGCACTTCCAGAGGAGATGTCGAAAATGTGTCTGCTAATCAGCGCCCTTGGCGGCCATATTTGTTGACCGTTTGGCACGAAAAACACCAACTTTGTAGAGGACTTTGAGTACTTGCTTCCTGTAAGGTTTGGTGAAATTCCATGCAGCGGTTGCAGAGGAGATGTAAAAATGTAAAAAGTTTATGCCGGACTGACAATGACTAGGACTACGGACGGACAAAGGACGGCGCGCTATGACAATGGCTCACTTGAGCTTCGCTCATGTGAGCTAACGAGTCAACCAATCAGAGCTTGTTGCAGCCATCTTGGATTTCTCATCGGCTCAAAAACACAAACTTGGTAGAGGGCATTGAGTATTTTCGTGCTTAACCATCGACGGCGGGTGCGGCTAGCCAACAGGGGATGCTTACTCCTCCCGGGCACCTGGTCCCACCTCTAGCTTGCTAGAGGTCCGTCGATGCTTAAATTTGTGCTCTTTTGTGAGTGCTGTTGAGATTATCGTCAGGATCTTCTTTAACTCATTTGTGTCACACTTATGCCCTTTGCCGTGTGGAGCTCGTAAAAAAGTTCCCCGCGAGGGGTTTGACAGTAAGTGTTTTGAATATATTTCCCTGACATTGTCGCCATAGCACTTTCTATGTAGACATAACGTCAGACAGTGCATGAAGTTTATATATAGTTTTCATTTTCGTGCTTAACCATCGACGGCGGGTGCGGCTAGCCAACAGGGGATGCTTACTCCTCCCGGGCACCTGGTCCCACCTCTAGCTTGCTAGGGGTCCGTCGACGCTTAAATTTGTGCTCTATTGTGAGTGCTGTTGAGATTATCGTCAGGATCTTCTTTAACTCATTTGTGTCACACTTATGCCCTTTGCCGTGTGGAGCTCGTAAAAAAAGTTCCCCGCGAGGGGTTTGACAGTAAGTGTTTTGAATATATTTCCCTGACATTGTCGCCATAGCACTTTCTATGTAGACATAACGTCAGACAGTGCATGAAGTTTATATATAGTTTTCATTTTCGTGCTTAACCATCGACGGCGGGTGCGGCTAGCCAACAGGGGATGCTTACTCCTCCCGGGCACCTGGTCCCACCTCTAACTTGCTAGGGGTCCGTCGATGCTTAAATTTGTGCTCTATTGTGAGTGCTGTTGAGATTATCGTCAGGATCTTCTTTAACTCATTTGCTTCCTGTGAAGTTTCATGAAATTCTGTGCAGTGGTTTCAGAGGAAAAGTCGAAAATGTGTCAGCCAATCAGAGCCTGTGGTGGCCATCTTGGATTTCCGATAGGCTCAAAAAACACAAACTTAATAAAGGGCTTTGAGTACTTGCTTCCTGTGAAGTTTCATGAAATTCTCTCCAGAGGTTTCAGAGGAAAAGTCAAAAATGTGTCAGCAAATCAGAGCCTGTGGCAGCCATCTTGGATTTCCGATCGGCTCAAAAATCACAAACTTGGTAGAAGGCATTGAGCACTTACTTCCTGTGAAGTTTCATGAAATTCTGTGCAGGGGTTTCAGAGGAGAAGTAAAAAATGTGTCAGCCAATCAGAGCCTGTGGCTGCAAACTTGGTAGAGAGCAATCAGTACATGCTTCCTGTGAAGGTTTGTGAAATTCTATGTGGCCGTTTAAGAGGAGAAGTCGAAAATGTGTCAGCCAATCAGAGCCTGCGGCGGCCATCTTGGATTTCCCATTGGCTCGAAAAACACAAACTTGGTAGAGGGCATAGAGAACTTGCTTCCTGTGAAGTTTCATGGAATTCTGTGCAGCAGTTTCAGAGGAGAAGTCGATAATGTGTCGGCCAATCAGAGCCTGTGGCGGCCATCTTGGATTTCTGATCGGCTCGAAAAACACAAACTTGGTAGAGGGCATTGAGTACTTGCTTCCTGTGAAGTTTCATGAAATTCTGTGAACATCTGAATCAAAAGGTTTCTTTTCCAATACAGAATACAAATCATATAAATCATGGACATGTAGTGACCTTTGTATTGCCTTGTCCTTTCTCTTGGACAACATTTATGTAAGATTTGGTGAGAATCTCTACAAGCAGGTTGTAGGGATCCCTATGGGTACTAATTTTGCGCCTCTTGTTGCAGATTTATTTTTATTCACGTATGAAAAAGAATTTATCCAAAATCTTCAAAAACAAAGAAGACATGATGATGTGAAATGTTTCAATGGTACTTCTAGGTACCTGGATGATATCCTTACTATCGACAATCCTGTTTTTGAAAAGTATAAAAATGTCATTTATCCACAGGAACTGACTCTAAACAAGGCGAACGTCACAAACACAGAAACACCATTTTTGGACCTGAATATCAAAATTATTGATGGAGAGATTCATACTAGGGTGTATGACAAAAGAGATGACTTTGGATTCAATATAGTAAATTTTCCCTGGCTTGACGGTGATGTTCCTAGATTACCGTCTTATGGTATCTACATTTCGCAGCTCATCCGGTATGCTAGAGCATGTACTGATGTTTTGGATTTTCATGATAGAAATTTACAAATAACAAAGAAACTTTTAGGTCAAGGTTTTCGCTTTCACAAACTTGTCAAGACATTCTGGAAATTTTACAAAAATTATTGTCAACTACTTTTGAAATTCGGACCCATACAAGCAACAGAGTATATTACTTTGGGTATTTCGCATCCTGCATTTTATGATGACATGATCAACAAAATTAGAAGGATCAAAGGTAGACAGAATTACTATCGAAAATGCGTCAGAATCATCAAACGCCTCTTATACCGTGGATATGATCCTATTGTCACCAGACGGACACTAGGCTTGGTACTTGACCAATCTACAGTCTTGTACCAGCGCATCCTTAATACTTGCACGCTGACTGACTGTGACGACGGGACTCCATGACGGGCCCTGTCCAAACCTCTTTAGAGAAGACAGGGCCCCGACCACCTGTCCTCTCTGAATGTCAGTCGGACTCCTCGGGTGATAACATACATTAGCTCGCTACAGCCGGCAGAGCACAGGTCGTACCACGCATGCCCTCTTTTTATATCAATTTACATATTCATCTGTGTTGCTTGGGCCCCTGCGTCTTGCGGTCTTGTTTGTGTGTGGTCATCTGACAGTGAGGAGGTTGTTTTACACCACAATTGTACGTTCTTCGAGACCTCTGGGTAATCGGAATAGTGGGAGGGTTGTGCGCACGTAATCCAGGATAACCACACCGTCTGCTACTGACGAGGCAGATGGCCGTCCTAAGTCGGCTCCGTTTGCCCATTGGTCTCGTTGGTTTATGTGTAGTCATTTGTGTTTTATGTTTTTCTGTGGTTTGGCGTTCGTTGTACTGCTGCGTCTCTTTCTGTGCGTGTCATTTTTGTGTTTTACAGTGGGTGTGTTGGGAGGTTGCTGTTGATGCTGCAACTAGGTGTTGTTGGAGATCCCCTCCTTTCTTTTAGAAGAGAAGTCGAAAATGTTTCAGCCAATCAAGGTCTGTGGTGGCCATCTTTGATTTCAGATTGGCTCGAAAAACACAAACTTGGTAAAGGGCATTGAGTACTTGCTTCCTGTGAAGTTTCTTGAAATTCTGTGCAGCGGTTGCAGAGGAGATGTTGAAAATGTTAAAAGTTTACGCCGGACGGACGGACGGACGACGACGACGGACGGCGCGCTATGACAATAGCTCACTTGAGCTTCGCTCAGGTGAGCTAAAAATGGAACCAAGTCATCGAAGGAAATACTATTTATATCAGGCTTATTATAATTACGGATGTCACGACTTCGAAGCCTTCGTTGTTGTCTGTTGAATGAGCTAATTACATTTATCGATGGACTTGTTTGATTCCCTACGCTACTAATGTTAAACGTCTTCAAATTTAATAGCATCATTTAAGGTGGGTCCCTACTCGTGAATTTAACAGATGAATTTTGTATTTTAAGGTTATTTTCTATACATAATAGTCAAAATGACATAATGAACACAGACATAGATAGGTAATTTTGTTTTCATCTAAGATACAGTACATTAAAGAAAGGTACCTTAACACTTAAAAATTGAGAAATATCAAATATCCATCATATGCTCTTGAACCCTCCAAATTCAGTGATGATACGAATATGTTTATTTGTTTTGTTTTATTTTATGATAACAAGTCATATAGAAGAAATACAACACATAAAATGATATTGTAACATAAATCTGAGTATGATATATCGCCAAACATTAGGGTACCCCCTTATAATTTCATAACATTTTTGACCAAGAATATGTACTAAATCCAACTTTTTCCTTAAAAAAACAGATGATTTTTTTTCATTTTGTAATATTGCATAAAATCATGCATGTAGATGAAGAAAAAATCACATACAGGTACACAGTTTTTGAAATGATCAAGGTATGGATCGAAACAAAGGGGTACCCCTTATAATGTTATCATATTTTCGACAAATAATATCACATTTTTGTGCAAAAAACAACAGATGGAATTTCTTCAAATTGGATTGTTTTATACGATAATGTATATAATTGGTGAAAAAATCGCATACAGGTATACAATTTTATAAATGATCAAGATATGGCTACAAAGATAAGGGTACCCCCTTATAATTTCATCACATTTTCAACTTAGAAATTATACTATATGATTGGTGTGGACATTGATAGATTGTACCATCTTTTGCTTCTTTTGGCATTTAAGATCTTCTGTCTATGTTTTTCAATGTGCTGGCTCGTCCATCACCAGCCATTGTAAAACGTCATACGCAGACTGCTGCATATAAGGAAAAACCTATAACGGTTCGAGTAGGGAGCCACCTTAAAAACAGATAAATTGGCAGCATGGACTATTATCGTTGCAAACAAAGGGCGCTGTAGTGTTGAGGTCCTTAATCCTGTCTTATACTTATACTTATACTTATACTTATACCATACTTATACTGCATACCTAAAATGCATAAGAATCCGTACAAACAACGTTTCATCGCTGGTTCCTCAAAATGTTCTACCAAATCTGTATCGATCTTGCTCACCAAAGTTTTATCTGAAATCAAATCTGGGCTACAAAAATATTGTTCGACAGTATATTCTCGCAGTGGTATCAACCAGATGTGGATTTTAAAGAATTCGAAGGAACTTTTAGAACATCTGAAATCCACTCATTTTAGTAGAGTCCATTCGATCAAAGCCTTTGATTTTTCGACACTTTACACTACAATTCCACATTCTAAATTGAAAGAAAGACTCGCAAAAATTATAAGTAATGCGTTTACAAGTAAGAACGGTAATCGCAAATACAAATTTATTGTTGTTAACTATGACAAAACCTACTTTGTAAAAGAAAAGTCAGATTCTGAAAATAAGTACACTGAAACAGACATTATTCAGATGTTAAACTTTCTGATCGACAACATTTTTGTGGTGTTTGGAGGAAAGGTCTTCCAGCAAATTGTCGGAATTCCAATGGGGACCAATTGTGCCCCACTCCTTGCCGACATTTTCCTTTACTCGTACGAAGCTGAATTCATTCAATCTTTGGTCTCTGAAGGGAAAAGATACTTAGCTTCTGACTTCAACTTCACTTACAGATACATAGACGATGTGTTGTCCATCAATAATCCAAAATTCGCGGATTACCTGAGCATTATCTATCCTTCGGAGCTTGAAGTCAAAGAAACTACAGAGACAAATAATTCAGCATCCTATTTGGACATAATGTTGTCCTACGACACTGATGGTCACATGAACACCTCACTCTATGACTTCAATTTCAGCATTACGAACTTTCCTTTTCTGAGTAGCAACATCCCTTCATCGCCTGCTTATGGCGTGTTCATATCTCAGTTGATACGCTATGCCAGAGCAAGTACCAAATATACGGATTTTGTTCTGAGAGCTAGGCGTCTTTCAGATAAGCTTCTCAGTCAGGGATATGTTTGTGACCGACTAACATCGTCACTGAGGAAGTTCTACGGTCGATATGGGGAACTCGTCATACACTATGATGTCCCACTATCCAGAATGGTGGATGATATTCTGTCATAGACCATTTGAACCATCCAAACAAAGATTGTACTCTATATCTTCCAAACTGGAAGTAACCGGATGTGACAGTTCTACCGAATCGAAGCGACGGGTGTTGCATGCAAGCAGGAGATGCTTACTCTTCCTGGGCACCTGGTCTCACTCTCATATCGGGAGTTCGCTTCTTTTCATATGGTGGAGGTTTTTGTTTTTGTTTGCTTTGGTTCCTGTTTTGTCCTGATTTTGTATGCCTTCGGTTTCTGATTTTCTGAATTATCGATTTTGTACTGTAGACAGGGATATGGTCATTATCCATATTTGTCATTCGTCTCTGTTGCGACGGAAAGGAGTGCTCAAAATGGGATTGTTTTAGGGGTGATATATTTTCTCCAGTATTCTGACTCTCATAGATAAAACAGAATAATCCGGCTTGTTAAAATGTTGATAAAGGTGTTGATTTCCTTTATTATTGATTTTTGGCCGATGTCTTGATATTCTGGTACGTAGCTGACCTTTGGTTTCACACAAATAAATCAATCCACAAGGTGAACACTATCCCGTAGACAACATTGGATGCCCTACAGTTAAGGTTTTCAAAATTATGCGTATTCAATGAATATTATTGAGGTTACCGGTACTTATAAATAAAGTTTCTGGTATGAAGATGCTACAAAATTTGCAGCTCTTGGTGCCGCCCTTAGAGATGAAGCAATCGCTTGGTGAAAAATGGTTTTCTTGTAGTATATCGACGACTATAACCGTACATGGCTTGATTTTAATATACCCATCTGCGTATTTATACCGCAACTGATGATTACTATTTACATCGATTGAATTCTGTGGACAACTGAGTTACCTGTTGAGTATATGCCCGTAGACACAACAGGTTGGGACCTTTTATTAGTGGGCGACGTCCCAGCCACTTGGTAGGTCTGTTGAGTATTACCCATTTAAGCAAATGACAAATATGGATAATGACCATATAAAGATATACTGATACCAAGATTATAAAACTCATCTTTTTAAGCTTGATTATAACATGAACGATAACGGCTCAATTAGTTATCAACATTTGCAATTGTAAAGTAGATGAACCAAGAGATGTAATGAGCTGTCTATGGATGGATGGATGGCACCCTTGGCAAATGGGCAATAACAGATCGTTCACTCCAAGGAATAAGGACACTGATAATCAAAAACATGCCTGACGATGGATTAATAAACTTAACTGGAACTTATGCCGCACAATACAGCTTGTTGATGTGTCAACCCAAAGCCGGTCCCCCAACAACATTTGAAGCAGAATACCAACAGAAATGGGTGACAGTAAAAGTTCTGGGAAACACATGCAAAGAGGTAGTTTTATTTTGACAGAACAAACACATTACAAAGAAAAAATACAAAATTAAAAAATGAAGATATCAAACAAAAAGAAGGAAATAGTATTTCATGAAAATATTTTATTCTTAGATGAGGATGAGGAGCCTCCAAAGAAAAAAAGAGCCACATAACTTTTTTATTGTGAGCTTGAATGACGTGGCAGAAGTTTTGCAACAAAGAGATGTATGGGAAACCACATGCTTCTTGGATCCTGTAACTTCTGGGAGGAAAAGCAGAGTTTATGTGACAGAACCAAGTCCATTTATAGCGACAAGTTGCTGATCTCAAATGCAGCCCACCAAATAAACTTATCCACAACACTTTGCAGCAATGGTGCTAAAGAGAACACATTGAATACACTGAAAAGTACCAAGCAGAGGGTAGTTTTTAATGAAAATCAAAAGGAATACGTACGGGGACAGTTCCAAAAATGAAAGAAGACAGGTAATAAGTTGATATTGAATCATGAAATTAAGACAATTTTTTGACTTTCTTGATACATGTAAAATTATTCTAAAGCTATGAATTAGAGAAAGTACATGTAATGTAGTAAGTTATTGTATTATCAACTTTATATCTTAACTACTTTTACAATATGATAATGCTGAAAAATTTCATATGGTATAATTGTTTAATTCGCATGACAAGTTTTCAGAATTAAGTCATTTAATCTCGATTCTAATTTAAATTTTTTTTATAGTTTATTGTGTTTGATTTAGGTAATAAGGTGGATCCTTATACTGCAGCTGTTGAAATGTGAAACATCATAGTGAACGGCAAGCCGTCTCCAGAGCAGAATTTCTTACTGGACAACAAATAGCCAGTTATTTCACCAGAATATCGCAACAAGAAAGGAAAATGAATGGACCAGTATGATTTTGAGGCAGCAAATGAAGAAAGAAGATTTGAAAAAATACCCTTATTCGTTTCTAAACTGAATACTGTAATCAATGTTATCACTGACGAGGGTTAAGTACCCGAAACGTGCATGTCTGGTCCATGTTGCCAATTTATCTGTTCTTAAATGATGCTATTCAGTATGAAGACGTTTACATTTATACCACTTGGTGAGTGTCACTGCTGGTGGACCAGGAGTCCCCGAGGGCACATGTAGCCAAGTTCGATCAATTTCGGTTGATCGTTTCTTCAACGCATTCTAAAATTTCTGTTATCAAAATGTCTTGACATTTCTAAACGTGGGTCCTGTAGCATCATATCCCGCCCATTCTGCTACGTCTTTCGGTACGCCTTTTCGACATAGTAACTTTCATACTTTTTTGGCATATTCCATTTTTTAGATTTGAGGATCACTGACGAGGGTTAAGTACCCGAAACGTGCATGTCTGGTCCATGTTGCCAATTCATCTGTTCTGAAAATATGCTATTCAATATGAAGACGTTTACATTTACACATAACTGCTTTTATCTCCCTTTAGGAAATGCTAACTCCAGGACAACATTGTCTGTGCCATTGTGATGCTATGCCATAATCTTTCTGATTTTCTATTCAATTCGTATATGTGTTTGTTCTTTATTCAAGAAATATGACAAATGTGTTTAAATCTCAGTACATGTATATTAATGATGAATCTATATAAACCTCTAAAAGGAAAGGTTTGTCAAGAACATGCAGCAATGGCTAGGAAGGAATAAGTCTTTTTTTCTTTATCTTATAGATATGTGTTCAATGTGTACTTCCTCATTTATAGTCAAAATTAATAGATTATCACTGCTAATTCCTGAAGGGATTCGGGGTTTCATCGGATGGGGTTTGAGAAATATATTTGTGTGATAGCTCAGTCGGCTGTTAAATCGAAGGTACCTGGTTCAAATAAAAGTTAGGTACTCTTAGCTTTTCAATGGAAAGAAGGGAGGAGATCTCCAACAAGACCCCTTGTATCAATGGAAGATACATTTATAGCGTAATATTTCCTTTAAGCGAAACGTCTTTATGTTATAATTACAAAATTTTCCCACAGCAAATATAGTCATGTTTACAGTATCGATATAAGTAATGAATTTCCTCCTATACATGTATAATCTGCATTTTGACAGTTATCTTGCATCTTAGCCAAATTATTGCTGATGTGAGAGCTTCATGAACTTAGACATGTGGGCATGTTCTAACTGTTCCAACAAATTTTGGCCAGATTGCGAGGCAAAATAAAAATTGCTTGTATGTGAAATGGCAAAGTCTCTCCATCAGTCCAGCAAAATTTTGGTTAAAGTGTTGTTGTTGTTGTTTTTTTAATTCATGTTTACATTTTAATTATCTGCATTTTAAAAGAAAAACCTTATTACATAAAATGCATAATTGTAGTTTTTAGCTCAGTAGGACAAAAGTCTTAAGTGCTATTGTAATACTCATGGTACAATGTACCCTTAGCGTCATTGTCGTCCATTGTCAAAAATTTAACCTGTATGGGCTATAACTTTTAGAGCTTGATATTTCACAGGTAGATACCTTTTAACAATACTTTTCTTTTGTTGACCTTTTTTGCCAGGTATGAATCACACAACCAATTGGCAACCTGTGTTGTCTATCAATGAATTTGATCGAGTCCACTTTTTCTATGTGTATTACATTAATTTATGCTACATATCATCCTATAAATATGATAGTTATTTTAGGTTTATTTCTAGTTCATAAATTACCTAAAAGCAATAATTTTGAGATTATTTGGAAAGAGGTGAAAAATAATTTTTGTGTGTAAAATATAAAAATGTTGTATATCTCCATTAATGAGATTCCATCGTGTTAAAATGTGTATATAATAAATATGATTTACCCAATCTAAATTTGGTCTTAATTTATTCATGAATGTATGTAGTTTTAAGATACTATTAAGTTTTATTTATCAAAAATTTGTGCCTATTGTGTAATAACCCCCAAAAGTTGACGGATTAAATTGCAAATTTGGCGCTTTGCCATTAGATGCCAATTTGGCATACATTTCTCACATCCAAAGACTAATGCTATCATTTCACATTTAGTGTTTTTAATATGTTAAAAACTTGATTTTTGATAAACATTGATCACATTTTTGTACATGTTTTTTTCTAAAATTAGTCTTAGAAAAAATCAAATTTTGCCTCAAAATCAGATATATTTGCGCGCCAAAACTAGTGCACTCCGTAACCATGGTTACCAAACATAATTTCATAATATTACTTACATTTGTTAAAAATATATATGGATAACTTAAGTATGTGCCAAATTTCATCTCAATTTGAGACCATGAGTGCCACGCTCAATGGGTGATATTTTGGTTCTTACTGAGAATTGCTGTTAAGTACTCACTTCCTTGCGTCGAAGGTGCGTTGCACGTACTTGCAACGTACGTGCAACGTGCGTGTCGTACTTCTTGTTGAATTCTTAGACAGCACGCAGACAGTACGCATCGAAAGTTCTGTGTGCAATAAAACTGCTACGTCCTGTCTGCGTGTTCCCCGATCCGCAGGGAGGACGTACGGGACACGTACTGATAACGCACGGACACCGTACGGCTACTCAAGGTTTGCCTACGTTTTTTGCACGCAGACAGCACGTACGGCGGGTTGTGACCACCGCTTTACCGTGAAATGACGCTCCGTGTCCGTTTAGACAATTTTCGTTTTAAATATTGACAACATATTTTCTATAACACATTTTAAATAAAATAAAAAGATTTTCCTCAGTCGAAAATGAGACATGGCAGATATATTTCCCCCGAATTTGCAAAAATAAGTATATCTCGGCAAATCATTCGCGATGGTGTCTATTTTATATGGCCTTCATTTCTCAATTTGATATGAATTTTTTTTTTCAAACGGAGCGTTGTATTTCACATTATAATAGTTTGTTTGGTTGATTTTTGTGTGTGCTGTCAACAAAGTTGAGATGAGCTTATGCTTTAACCCCGGTGTCCGCGTCCGGTTAAAGTTTTTAGGGTAGCTCAGTATCTGACAAAGTACTGATGCTACAGTAACCAAACTTGCAGAAGTGATTCATCTTTGGATGCTAAGGTGAACCAATGCATCGGATGCTGCATCTGACCTACATTTTCCGGTTGAATGACTTTGTCAATGTTTGGATAAAGTTTTTGGGGTAGTAGTTCTACCGAATTGAAGCGGCGGGTGTTGCAGGAGATGCTTACTCTTCCTGGGCACCTGATCTCACTCCCATATCGGGAGTTCGCTTCTTTTCATGTGGTGGAGGTTTTTGTTTGTTTGCTTTGGTTCCTGTTTTGTCCTGATTTTGTATGCCTTCGGTTTCTGATTTTCTGAATTATCGATTTTGTGCTGTATACAGGGATATGGTCATTATCCATATTTGTCATTAGTACCTGACAAAGTACTGATGCTACAGTAACAAAACTGGCACCAGTGATTCATCTTAGGTTGCTGAGGTGAACCCATGCATCGGAAACAGCATCTGACCTACTTTTTTCGCTTGAGTGATTTTACTTTTAATGGCCAATATTGAGCAAAGTATAAGTGCTACATGTACCAAACATGCATATTTGATGTATCTTTGATCAAGCTTTCATAAAATGACCTTGACCTACTTTTTCCGCTTGAGTGATTTTACCTAAAAAGGCCAATATTGAGCGAAGTATAAGTGCTACATGTACCAAACTTGCATATTGGATATATCTTTTGGAACATTTTTGGACATAATAATTTTCATACTTTTTGGCCATATTACATTGTTTAGACTGAGGATCACTGACGAGGGTTTAGTACCCGAAACGTGCATGTCTGGTTCATGCTGTAAATTTATCAGGTTTTAAATGATGCTATTGAATTTAAAGACGTTTAACATTTGATCAAGCTTTCATAAATGACCTTGACCTACTTTTTCCGCTTGAGTGATTTTGCCTTAAAAGGCCAATATTGAGCAAAGTATAAGTGCTACATGTACCAAACTTGCATATTGGATATATCTTTGATCAAACTTTCATACAATGACCTTGATCTACTTTTCCGCTCGAGTGATTTTGTCTTTAAAGGCCAATATTGAGTAAAGTATAAGTGCTACATCTACCAAACTTGCATATTGGATATATGTTTGATCAAACTTTCATAAAATGATCTTGACCTACCTTTTCCGCTTGAGTGATTTTGCCTTTAAAGGCCAATATTGAGCAAAGTATAAGTGCTACATGTACCAAATTTGCATATTGGATGTATCTTTGATCAAACTTTCATAAAATGACCTTGACCTACTTTTTCCGCTCTAGTGATTTTGCCTTTAAAGGCCAATATTGAGTAAAGTATAAGTGCTACATGTACCAATCTTGCATATTGGATGTATCTTTGATTAAACTTTTATAAAATGAGCTTGACCTACTTTTTCCGCTTAAGCGATTTTACATTTAAAGGCCAATATTGAGCAAAGTATATGTGCTACATGTACCAAACTTGTATATTGGATGTATCTCTGATCAAACTTTCATAAAATGACCTTGACCTACTTTTTCCACTTGAGTGATTTTGCCTTTAATGGTCAATATTTAGCAAAGTATAAGTGCTACATGTACCAAGCTTACATATTGGATATTTAATCAAACTTTCATAACATGACCTTGACCTACTTTTCCCACTTGAGCTATTTTTCTTTTTTAAATCCAATATACATGTACTTAGATATGTTCAAATTGAATTTTGCTGCCGCGGATGTGACAGTTCTACCGAATTGAAGCGACGGGTGTTGCATGCAAGCAGGAGATGCTTACTCTTCCTGGGCACCTGGTCTCACTCCCATATCGGGAGTTCGCTTCTTTTCATATGGTGAAGGTTTTTGTTTGTTTGCTTTGGTTCCTGTTATATCCAAATTGTGTATGCCTTCGGTTTCTGAATTATCGATTTTGTGCTGTAAACAGCGATATGGTCATTATCCATATTTGTCATCGTAATCTTTGATTACACTATGTTTCTTGTTCAGGTTTTTTTTAATTTAAAATATTTTAATTCGTTGATTCTGGCTTACATTTTATAAATGCCGTACCCTTTTAGATACTCTGTCGTTTCGATTCAATATGCATATGAAATGACCACTTATGCCCTTTGCCGTGTGGAGCTCGTAAAAAAAGTTCCTCGCGAAGGGTTTGACAGTAAGTGTTTTGAATACTTTCCCTGACATGGTCGCCATAGCACTTTATATATGGAAATGGCCTCAGACAGTGCAGTTCATGCTTTTCATGTTTTCTTTTCGTACATGATCATCGACGGCGGGTGCGGCTAGCCAACAGGGGATGCTTACTCCTCCCGGGCATCTGGTCCCACCTCTAGCTTGCTAGGGGTCCGTCGATGCTCAATTTGGTGCTCTATTGAGAGTGCTATTGAGATTATCGTCAGGATCTTCTTTAACTCATTCGTGTCACACTTATGCCCTTTGCCGCGTGGAGCTCGTAAAAAAGTTCCCCGCGAAGGGTTTGACAGTAAGTGTTTTGAATACTTTCCTTGACATGGTCGCCATAGCACTTTCTATATGGAAATGGCCTCAGACAGTGCAGTTCATGCTTTTCATATGTTTTCTTTTCGTGCATGATCATCGACGGCGGGTGCGGCTAGCCAACAGGGGATGCTTACTCCTCCCGGGCACCTGGTCCCACCTCTAGCTTGCTAGGGGTCCGTCGATGCTAAATTTGGTGCTCTATTGTGAGTGCTATTGAGATTATCGTCAGGATCTTCTTTAACTCATTTGACTTTGATTTTTTTTCGCAAAATACAAGCAATATCAAAGTCGCGAATATATAAGACGTCATATTATATTCAGTATGACGTCAATTTATTGTCCAAATATCCGTTACGTTACGAGGATAATATACATTTGAAAGACATTTTTGTCTGTATTATTTGCTTTCGTGCATGTGGGAATAAATAATCAATATCATCAATAACAACAGAACAAAATCTATTGAATTGTGTCGATTTTACTCAAATAATTCTTGTATTATAGAAGTTAATAGGTGTTTAAACGACCTGCTTGCATATTACCAGTCACTGATTTCCTTCCGTTTTCAATGTGGCCACATGAAAACAACAGATTCATACTTTCACAGCATTTACAAAATACTTATACGGATATACAGAAAAAATATGAACTTGTTGTTTTCATGTGGCCAAGTCTAATTTTGCTATCACATGTGAAACTATATTGATTTTTGTTCATTTCCGGTTTCATAGGATATTTTAAAGGGGGATAACTCCAAGAAGAAAAATGAATTAAATATTTTCCATGTTGAATCTATTGAAGACAAGCTTCTTTTTTCCAATTTTAATATAAATTCCAATATTTTTTATTCTTAGGAATAAACAACAATTTTGGGCCTAGAAACCCCCTTACCGCCCCTTCCCATTTGTCCTATATGATATATGTATAAGAACGCGGTTGCAGCACCAACAGCAAAACACCAAACACCCAAAGTGAAAACACAGTGAAGATACATACAGCAAGAGACAAGAAACAGCAAACGAGAATCAAACATTGAACATGAAAGACAACACATAAACCAACGAGACCCATGGGCAATCGGTGCCGACTTAGGACGGCCATCAGCCACGTTAGTAACATATGGTGTAGTTATCCTGGATTACGTGCGCATAACCCTCCCACTTTTCCGGTTACCCAAAGGTCTCGAAGAACGCACAATTGTTGTGTCAAATAACCTCCTCATTGTAAGATGACCACACAACGCAGGGGCTCAAGGAACACAGATGGATATGTATAAAAGTAGGGTAGGGGCGTACGAAATACAGTCCGTTCTTTGCGGGCTGTAGCGAGCTCATGCATGTTATTACCCGAGGAGTCCGACCGACACTCAGAGGACAGGTGGTCGGGGCCCTGTCTTCTCTAAAGAGGTTTGGATAGGGCCCGTCATGGCGTCCCGTCGTCACAGTCGGTCAGAGTGCAAGTCTTAAGGATGCGTGTATGTATATTGTAATTAGGCATTAAAACAAGTTTGTGTTTTCACTGTATTTATTATTCCGTTATAGGCCACATTCGAGCAAGTTCTCCAGGCACCAGCCATTCAAATTCTTTTTTTTTCAATTTTAAACCTTTACGTACTGTTTTGATTCAACGTGTAAGGGAAAATTGTTTATATGCATTTCTTTTCACATCAGGGTTCCAGGGGCGAGTTCTGTTTTTGATTTGGAATCATTGAACATGGAACTAAAAGAAACCACGCAAGAGGCAAAAAATGGTTAAATCGTTATGTAAAAATATTACTCTTAATTTTAACCCTTTTGCACTAATGTTTCTATTCCTTAATGTCTTTGAATATATCAAATGAGTTTAAGAATGTACAATGAAGGAAATGAATAACCATTTTTTTGGAAATTTGTTATGCTTAGTATTTCATACAATTTGATATGTATATATATGAATATATTTAAAAGTTCAGAAAAAATCATCAGAAAGGTGGGGAGTTGTGGTGCAACTGATCACACAAAGAGTGTTGTCAAGGTAACGTTATACCTTAATGCATTGGCTTTCATTTTTTTTTCTTTTTTCATGAACAATTCTAGCTTCTCATAACGAAGCAACCGAAGTGAGAGTAACAGAGGTGATATGAAAATGCGTATGCACCGGAGCGTTAGAATTCTTTTGGCAAGATATAACAATTTTTGTTTTCAAATTTTAGGACTGACTTGACATTTGCTATTAATATGTCTTATTATTTAAATAATTGAATAAACTTTCAGAGACAAGGAAAATATTCAGTGTTGCAAGAGAATATAGTCTGTCAGTGATTCACAGAAAACACATTTAATGTTCAGGATTTTCGAAATGATCGAAATTGTGGTTTTCCCTTTTTGTCATACGTATGGTGTCAGTGGATAAGTCTCCACTATATTGAAGTGAACAGCAACAAAGTCATAATGTGTGAACAGAATAATGCTTGTCCTTGAAAGGAATAATGACAAATATGGATAATGACCATATCCCTGTTTACAGCACAAAATCAATAATTCAGAAAATCAGAAACCGAAGGCATACAAAATCAGGACAAAACAGGAACCAAAGCAAACAAACAAAAACTTCCACCACATGAAAAGAAACGAACTCCCGATATGGGAGTGATACCAGGTGCCCAGGAAGAGTAAGCATCTCCTGATTGCATGCAACACCCGCTGCTTCAATTCTGTAGAACTCACATCCGGTTACTTCCATTTCGGAAGACATAAGAGTACAATCTTTGGTTGGGTGGTTAAAATGGTCTATGACAGAATATCATCCACCATTCTGGATAGTGGGACATCATAGTGTATGAGTTCCCCATATCGACCGTAGAACTTCCTCAGTGACGATGTTAGTCGGTCACAAATATATCCCTGATTTAGAAGCTTATCTGAAAGACGCCTAGCTCTCAGAACAAAATCCGTATATTTGGTACTTGCTCTGGCATAGCGTATCAACTGAGATATGAACACGCCATAAGCAGGCGACGAAGGGATGTTGCTACTCAAAACGGAACGTTTGTCTTGCTGAAATTGAAGTCGTCACTTCAATTATCGTCAGGACCTTCTTTAACTCATTAGATTTGCCTGAAATTTTTAATTTATACAAATGAGAATATAAACTTTCATATGAAAAGAATGATTTTGCATTATACAATTTTGAAGAATATAATTTATTCTCAGGGACACCGTACCAGTATAAGCGTTACAAAATTCATACTTACTATATCATTGGCTTATGAAGGTTTCCGACTAACCCCAATGGAGCCTTTGACAAACATTGAGGCTCCAATGGGCGTCCATATTTTAAGCACACGTTATTGCATAGCTTTTTTTTTTTCTTTCTTCCTGTATACTGTCTGAGTAATCTCAACAGCGTGCGTGTCGGTGCAAGTAAGTAAAAAAGTGCTGTGATTATAAATTAATCTTTTTACAGTTAAGAAGGAGGATGAAAGATTTCGGGGGTGTAGCACAGGGCCTGTCGGTTATACAGATAATAACTCTAATACATAATATCTCTATAACTGATAGGCCCTGTGGTCTATAAATGAGAATGTATACTTTCATATGAAAAGAAAGATTTTGCATTCCAACATTTGAAAAATTAATTACTTTTAAGGGGCACCTTTAAGTCATGGAAAATAAAAATGATAACAGCATAAAAAGGTTGCAAATCATTACTTTTATGGAAAGTTTCATATTATATAACCATATGGTCATCAAATGTCAGAGTCACACCTCAAGTTCAATATCATACGCAGCACCTGAAAAAAAGCCAATTCATTAAAGGTCGGGGTCGACCTACGTATTTTACCATGTGGTAAACGATTATGCGTATACGGCATGTGGGCGCGGCCTTACAGTAGAGATACCAAACGCTGCAGCATGTAAACAAACAATCACGTTATAACACGTGTCAGCTACTGTTGGTGTAAATGAATACAGATAGTTTGTTCATAAATATAATTCATAGTTCAAGTACAATTCTTATAAATGCTAATTAATATCTCACCAAATTATTAACGTTTCTTAAAAATGTCTTTTGTATATCTTTTCCAAATATTGTCCCGGAAATTAAAAGTCAGTTTCTTGTAGCACTTTTTTCCGAGTCTGCTTCTAGGGAGTCTGTTGTTTGGAGGGTTCCAAACTGACGTAAATGATCTGTCCACATTTTCATTCCAATGGCAAACTGAAAGATTGGAACGGGCATTGTACTGGCTGTCACTAAACGAGATCCTTATATCTTGATATACATTGACAACATTGTTGAAACTCTCTACGTAGAATGTGTCCTTCGCTAATATATAGTTTCCTGGGTACTTGTAAATAGTCGAATTTCTTAGTATATCCTTTAATAACTTCTCTGCTTTGGGATCTGTAATAACTATTCTTGAAATTTCGAATTTGGGTTCTTGCATCGTGATGTTGAATGACATGATGAATGGTTGTCCTTGTAATGTTCAACAATATTGTCAATTGATGATCTAAGAGTTGTAATGTCGCCATTACAATTCCGGATACTCCAGTGAATATGTGTTGCTATAGGCTCAACTTTGTCACTTAGTTGGAATGACCAAGATTTACCCTCCAGGTAAGCTGGTCCACTCGCTGCCTTTTGTGATAGGACTTTCAATGATTTTATACAATGCAACGTGTCGTTTTGTTTTGTCGCATCTGTCTCGTCACGTATGAATTTATTGATTGATAAATTTCTGTCATGTACGTGAACGCCAACGGAAACATCGTTACTTTGTAAATCCTCATATATCTTTTTTGTTCCAATTTTTTCATGTCTTTGTGTCACGCGATCATCACTTTTTGTAATATGTTGACATGAAATAACCTTGTGGGTCTTGTCTCCTAATGCAACAATGGTGGCGTCCTTGGTATTCTTTCTCCAGCCATGGCGCGCGTCAGTCATAATGTCCACTTCTCCGAGTTTTTCATCCTCGTAACTTGCAACTTCTTCCAAAATGGCAGTTGACATTGACTCTTTGCATTCATCTTGAAGAAATTTTCTCTCTTCGCTTTCCCAATTTTTCCGATGCCAGCTCCGTCAACGAATCGGTTATAATGTAAGGGTAACATTCCACTGCAGATTAGTCCGTGATTTACGCGACTATTTACTAAGTATTCCTTGTTTGGTAAATATGGTGAGGATGACCATTTGATATTATGCGTTTGCTGTAAGTTTTTGCATTCCAGATTGGTCATTACTACATGTCCACGAGTAGTTATTTTTTAATCTTCAATTGCCCGGTACATGATTGTGCATGAGCATCTACAGTTTCTATTATTTTCTCAAGTGACTTTTCGGCACAAAGAAATATTTTCTGTTTCATGGAAGATGTTTTGCTGTAACATACGTTGACCATGATCGGTTGTTACTAGTATCATTTCCTTCACCACTCTGTGTCTGATTAAAAAGTCCAAATAAATATTCAAGTGTTTGTATATTACCAAAATTCTCTTATTTTCACGGCGCGTAAGCTCATTTTTGATTTTCTGCATTGTGTCCAAAATTTCTATTCTCTTCTCATCATCACCAGAAAATTCAATTCGAAAAGACGGCGTTCGTTTTCTAACCCATTGTAATCTAATGAACTATTATAATACATAGGAATAGTAAGCATTTGAAGATATTCGCCAACTCGGGGTGAGGGGTACCTTAGGGACAGAATTTCATCTGAGAATTTTCAATGACTAAACAGTTAAATTATTAGCACATCATGTTTTTAAATCTATTTCCTATATTCTATCATAATTTCAAAGAATATTATTTGTTTAGGGTGTGGGGTGGAAAAACATAGAAATTCCACAAAAAAATGTTCCCCCAATTTTACCCAATTAGAACGGTCAACTTTTGGCGGAATTTTATAGGAAATGCGGCATGCAGCAGATGGGGGAAATCCAACCGGGAAAACCCAGTTGGATGGAGCCATGTCGGGGAAGTGCAGGTACTTGAGACCTTGGTTAGATATTATTACAACTTGTTAGATAATCGTTCATTACATCAAATGTGCATTGTATTGTCTGATATCCTGTCAGTGTCATTTATCTTACATACTATCAGCATCATATATCTGCAATATTCGATTAAAGAGTAGCCTACCTCCCCCCCCCCCCCTTGCGATCATCCAATGTAAATCTAAATGGAAATGCTAAACTTTGCACCAAAAGAAAAACAAAGGAAAGATGACGAGTTCAGATAGAGAAAATGAGTCTCAATCTTTGATATCATTACAAGTTACCGAAGAACAAAAACAAGCAATACGTGAACTGTTTGCAAGAGAACAATGGGAGTATATTGAAATTGAAAATAATGAAATTAGTGAAAATATTGAAAATACAGTGGAGCAACATACTATTGACCATGACCCGAATTCCGATGAGTGTCAATATTGTTTATGTCGCCCTTGCATAACAGATGAGAGAAATAGACAGTCATGGTAGGAAAATGAAAGTCATGCTCCGCATAAAAGAAATTATGCTCTTCGTAAAGACAAATATAAACGTTTCTGGACGAATCTTTTTCATCGAAGAGTTTGGAGCGATCGTCTAAGAAAACAAAGTGCACTATTGAGAGATAGACAGGATGATGATGTTTATCATAGAAGGGATTTATTACCAAAGTATGTGATAAAAATTGTAAGGGGATGGTTACCTAATGCGTCTGGGAAAGCTTACATGGGTCACAAATGGGATTAATACCATCAACGAAAGCGAGGTAAGCACTTGTAGTTTCTGCACGTTTTTCGAGGAGAATGTAAACAAAGCATGATATTTTACATCCGTAAGCTCCTCCTCACTGTCAATCACATTCAAATTTCACAATAGAAAACAATCGCTTCGGGACTTTTTCGGCATACGTTTTTAACGATTATAATACACTGCATGTCAATAAAATTTATACTAAACATTCATCATTTATAGATTAAGTATCAACCAAGTTTTGAACCGAACATAACTCGTACATCTCTTGCTATTTTCATTTTATTCCTCCCGACGTGAACGAGACTAGAACAATCGAAATTCGCAGACATTTTCCGATTGGCCGCTATTTATACCCCAACCCCGGTCTTTAAAATCTACCAGCAAGTCAATTTGTATTTAAGGAAGGGAGGAGATCTCCAACAAGACCCCGTTGCAGCATCAACAGTAAAACACCAAAACACCCGATGCAAAAACACAAGAGACGAGTACAGCACGAGACGGAAAAGAGACACGATATGTAAACATCAAACACAAAAGACTACACATAAACCGACGAGACAAATGGGTAACCGGTGCCGACTTTGGACGGCCATTTGTCACGCAAGTAGCAAATGGTGTGGTTATCCTGGATTACGTGCGCACAACCCTCTCACTTCTCCAGTCACCCAGAGGTCTCGAAGAACGTACAATTGTGGTGTAAAACAACCTCCTCACTGCAAGATGACATCACACAAACAAGACCGCGAAACGTAGAGGCCCTAGAGACACAGATGAATATGTAAATGGATATAAAACGAGGGCATGCGTAATACAGTCCGTGCTCTGCCGGCTGTAGCGAGATCATGCATGTAATCACCCGAGGAGTCCGACTGACATTCAGAGAGGACAGGTGGTCGGGGCCCTGTCTTCTCTAAAGAGGTTTGGACAGGGCCCGTCATGGACTCCCGTCGTCACAGTCAGTCAGAATGCAAGTCTCAAGGATGCGCTTGTACAAGACTGTAGATTGGTCAAGTACCAAGCCCAGTGTCCGTCTGGTGACATTAGGATCATATCCACGGTATAAAAGGCGTTTGATGATTCTGACGCATTTTCGATGGTTATGCTGCCTACCTTTGATCCTTTTTATTTTGTTTATCATATCACCATAAAAGACAGGTTGTGTAATAGGGCTGCGCGGTGCACCGAAATTTTCGGTGCTTCGATATTTATTCCGTCGGTTCGGAGCACCGATTGTAAATTCCGGATTTCGATCGGTTCAGGTCGAATTTTACTTTGCGCTTGTATGTGCAAATGGCGACCAAAAAACGTTCTCCGGTGTGAAAAAGTGAAAGCGAGAAGTCTAACACATGTAGCGGACAACTGAAGCTTTCAGAGCTGTTTAAAGCTCAAAATAAACTGAAATGTTCGTCCCATAGGCATGCAAACATCACTCGCTCCATAGGCATATTTATCGCGAAGGATCTCCGACCATATTCGGTAGTGGAAAACGAAGGGTTTAAAGTAATGCTGAATTCATTAGAGCCACGATACGAAGTGCCAAGTCGTAAACATTTTGCAGAGAAAGTGATACCCAAAATGTATGAAGAATCTAAAGCAGAAGTTGTCCAAAGTTTGAAAGTTGCCCCCTTTATTGCTCTAACTACTGATTCATGGACATCAAGAGCCACTGAATCTTACAACACAGTAACCACACACTTCCTAAATGACTGGAATTTGAAATCGGTTGTCCTACAAACTAGACGTATGGATGCAGCTCACACTGGAGAAAATCTCTCACAAATGTTGTGTCAGGCAGTGAGTAAATGGGACTTGAAAAGGGGTGATAAAATGCCTTCCCTGACAACTGATAATGCAGCCAACATTGTTAATGCTTGTAAGATGGCAGGCTTCTTCCCACATATAAGATGTGTTGCACACACTATTAATCTGGCAACACAGCGTGGACTACAAGTCTCTCAGATGGACAGATTCTTAGGGAGAATTCGCAGAGTTGTAACTTTCTTTCATAAGAGTACTACTGCTATGGCCATTTTACGAAACAAGCAGGTGATTTTGGAATTACCACATCATAAACTTATTCAGGATGTAACCATCCGATGGAATTCAACTTACGACATGGTTTCTAGGTTTTTAGAACAGTATCCGGCTATTGAAGCAACATTGCAGATGAAGGAAGTAAAGAAAAATGCAAAGGAGGTGAACAATTTATCAGATGATGATTTGGCTAATGCAGAGAGTGTCATGTCTGTTTAGAGCCCCTAAAAACTGCAACAACATTACTTTGTAGTGAAGTTTCTCCCACTGTGTCTCTCATCCATCCATTGAAGCACAAACTTATCCAACAGCTGAAGGTCAAGGACAGTGATAATTCCCTAGCTAAAGCTGTAAAGGAAGCTATCAGTAAAGACCTTGAGCCTAGGTAAAATGTGAAGTACTGTTCTTTTTATGCAAAATCCTAAAATCAATCAAATTTGAACATGTTTAAATGCTTTGAATAGTATGTACATTTGTACTATCATGACTATTGACTAAATAGTACATGTATGAAATTTTCAGTCATTAAGTTCAAAACAAGAGAAAATACAAGACATCAATCTTTTTCATTTTTCAATAGTGAAACTTTATTTCTATTCTTAAATATTTTCAGATATACAGAGTCCAGTATTGAGCAGTTCCTACTCCAGAGTTTATACTTGGATCCACGCTTCAAGTCCATGCCTTACCTTGACAAAACCGAGGCTCAGCAAATACTCCACACACTCACTGAAAAGGCTGCCACACTAACAGATCTTATGGTATGAATGAAATGAAAAATTCTATTCAATTTTCTTAAATTTCACAAACATGATAAATTTATCAAGATAGTATGATTGATTAAATGATTTGCTTACCTTTTTATCATACAAGTACCCTATATTAACTATTTTTACAGTAAATATAAGTCTGTCAGTTGATATGTCATAAATATATTAATTTCAATGATTCAGAAATCATTTATTATTCCAGCACATAAAAGTGGAGGAGGAGGTTAACAACAATCAGGATTCCTTGCCTTCCTTACCTGCACTCCTTCCTGATGATGGAATATCCATGGATACAAATGCCACAGAAAGTCTGGGAGCCTCTGAAGCAAGAGATTCCTCTGTTGAAGAACCACCCTTAAAGAAAACTAGATCTGCTATGTCCGAGTTATTCGGGGAGGTTTTTGTTACAAAAGTTGAGGAAGCTAAACCATTCGAAGTGAGGATTGAACAGGAAATTCTGGATTATAAATCCGAAAAAACTGTTCCTCTAGAATCAGACCCCCTTCAATGGTGGGGGATAAGTGAAGGAAAATATCCATTACTGTCAAAGCTAGCTAAACTATATTTATGTGTACCAGCAACATCAGTTGCGAGTGAAAGAATTTTCTCTACTGCTGGAGACCTGGTGACTGCACAAAGATCATGCCTCAAGTCTGACCAAGTAGATAGGCTTATCTTCTTAAAGAAGAATTTAAAATAGATTAACTGTCTGTACTACCGTACTGTTACTGTACCAGTTTGAGTGAAAGTATCACTCCTCATTTTTATACATTTTAGTCATTTTTATGTGACAGGATCACTCTAATTCTAATCTAGTCATTTTGCTGCTTAGTGCTCACATCTTTAAAGTGTTATGGACATTTCTTTTGTCATAATATTGACATCTTCATTTTTTAACTTGATCATGTACATGTCTACATGTGTATTGCTTGTTTTGAATAACAAAATCCTTAATTAAAGGATCTGGCATCTGAAATTTTTCTTCATTTTCATGTAAATTACAATAATTGTAGTAACCATGAACCGATTCGAAAATAATCGAATCGAGAGGTGTTGAACCGAAACTGAACCGAATCGAATGAGACCTGAATCGTCCCAGCCCTATTGTGTAATACCCATAGTAATGTACTCTGTTGCATGTATAGATCCGAATTTTAAAAGAAGTTGACTGTAATTTTTGTAAAATTTCCAGAAAGTCTTAACTAGCTTAACTTAAGCGGAAACCTTGACCTAAAAGTTCTTTGGTAATTTGTAAATTTCTACTGTGAAAATCCAAAATATCAGTACATGCTCTAGCGTACCGGATGAGCTGTGATATGTAAATGCCGTATGACGGTAATCTTGGAACATCACCGTCAAGCCAGGGGAAATTTACTATGTTGAATCCAAAATCATCCCGTTTGTCATATACACTTGTATGAATCTTTCCGTTTACAATTTTGATATTTAGGTCCAAAAAGGGTGTTTCTGTATTTGAAAAGTTTGCCTTGTTAAGAGTTAATTCTTGTGGATAAATTTCATTCTTATATAATTCAAAAGCAGGATTGTCAATGGTTAGAATATCATCCAGATACCTAGAAGTATTATTGAAACATTTTAGCTCGTCAAATTTTCTTTGCTTTTGAAGATTTTGGATAAATTCCTTTATATAAGTGTATAAAAATAAATCTGCAACCAGAGGCGCACAGTTAGTACCCATAGGAATTCCAACAACGTGCTTGTATAGATCCTCACCAAATCTAACATAGATATTGTCCAAGAGGAAGGACAAGGCATTATACAGGTCACTACATGTCCATGATTTGTAGTATGTCGAGGAAAAGAAACCCTTCAATTCAGATGTACAAATGTAAGTTTTTCGCTCTCGATCAAAACACCATTTAATGAGACTAGATAATCGATCATTAATTTTGTCATGAGGAAGTGTGGTGCACATATTAGAGAAGTCGTATGAAGAAAACGTATTGGCTTGGAAATTTCCAGATTTCATTTTTTCAATTACATCCCCTGAATTCTTAATAGACCAAAATAAATTTTCATCGTTCCTGTTTAGAACTGTTTCACAATATCTAGTTATGTGTTCTTTAATAGCAGTAAGTGCTGACGTCAGATTTCTAGACAAAATTGTAGTGGAGCAGTTACTAGAATTAGCAATAAATCGAAATTTGTAAGGAGACTTGTGCAGTTTCGGTATGCAATATAGTGTTTGGAGATCCAATTTAGAAATAGAGATATTGAATGAAGACAGTTCACTGTTATGTATGCTTAAAATGACAAATATGGATAATGACCATATCCCTGTATACAGCACAAAATCGATACTTCAAAAATCAGAAACCGAAGGCATACAAAATCAGGACAAAACAGGAACCAAAGCAAACAAACAAAAACCTCCACCATATGAAAAGAAGCGAACTCCCGATAGGGGAGTGAAATGTTAGATGCACTTTCATTGCTTTTGATATATGTATTAGTAGACGAAAGTTCCGAAATAAAAGTTGATATGTAGTAACGTTTTCAAATGATAATGGTGTTGTTGGCTGCTTTATCAGCTGGTGCAAAGACATATTTTTCATGTAATTTACTTAGTTTGGATTTGAAATATCTTTCTGATTTGGAACGTGGATTTTGAAAAAGATGAGGGTTTTTATGGAAGTTATCTATTCGAATATCAGTTATATCTAAAATGAGGTTTTTCCAGTCATTCAGAGCATGTGGTTCGACGACTCCTTCTGATTTACACCATCTTTTCGTATAATTATCTAAGGCTTCCCTAAGCACTTCACGGCATTTGACAAAATCTATCTTGGATTGTTCTTGGAATTAAGGAGTTCGATGGTGCTTTATTGTGAGTGCTGTTTAGCTTTTCGTCAGGATATTCGTTATCTAAAACACTAATTTAAAATATATAAAACATATAACAAAATGCCGCATTTCTTTCTTGTGACCCTTCACCTGCATCCAAAAAATATAATTCATCCCAGTTCGAAATAATGATCTTAATCATTATTTCTCGGGTGATTACATACATGAGCTCCTCGGGTGATTACATACATGAGCTCGCTACAGCCGGCAGAGCACGGACTGTATTACGCATGCCCTCTTTTTATATCCATTTACATATTCATCTGTGTCTCTGGGGCCTCTGCGTTTCGCGGTCTTGTTTGTGTGACGTCATCTTACAGTGAGGAGGTTGTTTTACACCACATTTGTACGTTCTTCGAGACCTCTAGGTAACTGGAGAAGTGAGAGGGTTGTGCGCACGTAATCCAGGATAACCACACCGTCTGCTATTTACTTGGCAGATGGCCGTCCTAAGTCGGCACCGGTTGCCCATTGGTCTCGTTGGTTTATGTGTAGTCTTTTATGTTTCTATGTTGTGAGTTGGTGTTCCTTGTCCCTTTTGCGTCTCTTTCTGTGGGTATCTGTTCTGTGTTTTTTGCATGGGTGTTTTGGGATTTTGCTGTGGGTGCTGCAACCTAGTGTTGTTGGAGATCCCCTCCTTTCTTTTATATCTACACTTATTTCGTGTTGCAGTGTGGAGTTGGTAATACAATTCCCCGTGACCCGATGTTTGAAGTGTTTTAATTCCATTTCGTTCTCTAACTTGACTTTGTTGTAGTGTCTTCCATGCAGGATCTCTACTCACCCTTCTTTGATCATCTCACTATGGCATTTTTAAGGTCGCATCGTATTAAACTTACTCCTTTGAGATTACCCTCTATCACTACAGTAACTTTCCCATCATCGACTTTTAACAGTAATAAACTTTTTTCCTCACCCAGAGTACTTCTTTCACCTCTTAAATTGAAATCCCGTAGACGTATTACACCTACTTCTCCATCTGCAGGCTCTACATTTAACAACAAACATAGAGGGTTCTCAGCAGTTTCTACGTGCAAAGGGAAAAGATGCGGTATGTGTCCGCTCATCAATTGCAATTCCACAATTAAATCAAGTGTTAACGGGCAGACTTTTAAAATTGAGATTGAAAACGACATCGATTGATCGTACCAAGATGTCATTTATGTTATAACATGAAACGCTAGGGGATGTGGCGCCCAATATGTTGGAGAAACAGGTCAGGCCTTAAAATCTCGTTTTAGAAGTCATTCGTATCAGATAAGAAACTCACATCACAAAAAACAAAGAAATTTCCTTTATAATCACTTCGTTAAATACAATCATTCCATTTCGGATATAACTATTACACCGGTTCAGTCTTTTTCTAAACTTAAAAATCTTAGTAAAACGGAAATTAAAAAACGCCGACTACAAGCTAAACTTGCCTGGATCACAAAACTCCAAACTGCGTACCCCCTTGGTCTAAACGATCAAATTTATGGACAAGGCAACATTTCCTCGACGTCAACTAATATTAATGTATTTTCAATCCGCCCAAACACTAAACGGAAGCATAGGTCTCACGGAAGACGACGAAACCGAAAACTCAGAATAAGATCTAGATTACACCGTACCCTCAACGATCTTCTGATCATTGCTCGCAACGGCGGCAGACATGAACTGCTTCATGCTCTCTCATCAGTTCCATCAGTTCAATTGAAATCTATCTTGGATGAAGCACTGGTTGCATTCTTAAGAAATACGGATTGATTCAGACTTAATATCATTGTTGCATTCGCACAGAATAAACTTTATCAAGTTGTTAAAAACATCCCACCTAAAAAACGATTCTTAAAAATTCCATTTATTAACAAAGGATTCGACCTTCTTAACATCTCTAATATTTTTCGGGATCATCGTGTACAAAGTGCTATTCCTCAATATTTTGAAAATTTAGAACCTCCTCTTATTTGTTACAAATACAAGAGACCTATTCGAAATTTCGTTTTTAACTACAACAAAGTTACATCAGATCCTAAAATACTTGAATCATGTCCTGCTTCTTGAGAATGTGCAACATCTGAATATCTATATAAACCAGCTGGTCATATTATTACAGGTGACTTTTCAATTATCCAAGACAGGCAGCTCCGTGGTCTTCTCAAAAAAGGACCTAAGTATAGAATCCCGTCCAAGATCGATTTTATCAAATGTCGCGAAGTACTAAATGAAGCCTTAGATAACTATACCAAACGATGGTGTAAATCGGAAGGAGTCGAATCGCATTCTCTGAATGACTGGAAAAACCTCATTTTGGACATTACTGACATTCGAATAGACAACTTCCACAAAAATCCTCATCTTTTTGAAAATCCAAGTTCTAGATCTGAAAGATATTTTAAATCCAAATTACGTAATTTACAAGAAAAATTTGTCTTCGCTCCTGCAGATAAAGCAGCCAACAACACCATAATCATATGAAAACTTTACTATATATCAACTTTAGTTTCGGAACTTTCGTCTACAAATACTTATATCAAAAGCAATGAAAGTGTCCCTAACATTTTGAGCAAACATAGCAGTGACATTTCTTCATTCAACATCCCTATTTCTAAATTGGATCTTCCTACAATATACTGCATACCAAAACTGCACAAATCTCCTTACAAATTTAGATACATTGCTAATTCTAGCAACTGCTCAACTACAAGTTTGTCTAGACATCTGACGTCAGCCCTCACGGCGGTAAAGGAACACGTTGCAAAATATTGTGAAACTGTTCTTAACAGGAATGATGTAAATTTATTTTGGTCTATAAAAAATTCCGGGGATGTGATTGACAAGATAAAATCTAGAAATTTTCAAGCCAATACGATTGCTTCATACGATTTTTCAAATATGTACACCACGCTTCCTCACGACAAGATCAATGATCAATTGTCCAAACTCTTTAAATGGTGCTATAATCGAGAGGGGAAAATTTATATTTGTACATCTGAATCAAAGGGTTTCTTTTCCGCTACAGAATACAAATCATACAAATCATGGACATGTAGCGACCTGTGTAGTGCCTTGTCCTTCCTCTTGGACAACATTTATGTAAGATTTGGTGAGAATCTCTACAAGCACGTTGTAGGGATTCCTATGGGTACAAATTGTGCGCCTCTTGTTGCAGATTTATTTTTATACACATATGAAAAGGAATTTATTCAAAATCTTCAAAAGCAAAGAAAACATGATGATGTGAAATGCTTCATTAGTACTTCTAGGTACCTGGATGATATTCTTACTATCGATAATCCTGTTTTTGAAAAGTATAAAGATGTTATTTATCCACAAGAATTGACTCTAAACAAGGCAAACTTTACAGACACTGAAACACCATTTTTGGACCTAAATATCAAAATTGTCAATGGAGAAATTCATACAAGTGTATATGACAAACGAGATGATTTTGGATTCAACATAGTAAATTTCCCCTGGCTTGACGGTGATGTCCCTAGATTACCGTCATACGGTATCTATATTTCACAGCTCATCCGGTATGCTAGAGCATGTACTGATGTTTTGGATTTTCATAATAGAAATCTACAAATTACAAAGAAACTTTTAGGTCAAGGTTTTCGCTTTCACAAACTAGTAAAGACTTTCTGGAAATTTTACAAAAATTATGATCAACTTCTTTTGAAATTCGGACCCATAAAAGCAACGGAGTATATTACTTTAGGTATTTCACAACCTGCATTTTATGGTGACATAATTAACAAAATAAGAAGGATCAAAGGTAGACAGCATATGTATCGAAAATGCGTCAGAGTCATCAAACGCCTTTTATACCGTGGATATGATCCTAATGTCACCAGACGGACAATAAGCTTGGTACTTGAACAATTTACAGTCTTGTACGAGCGCATTCTTAAGACTTGCACTCTGACTGACTGTGACGACGGGACTCCATGACGGGCCCTGTCCAAACCTCTTTAGAGAAGACAGGGCCCCGACCACCTGTCCTCTCTGAATGTCAGTCGGACTCCTCGGGTGATTACATACATGAGCTCGCTACAGCCGGCAGAGCACGGACTGTATTACGCATGCCCTCTTTTTATATCCATTTACATATTCATCTGTGTCTCTGGGGCCTCTGCGTTTCGCGGTCTTGTTTGTGTGACGTCATCTTACAGTGAGGAGGTTGTTTTACACCACATTTGTACGTTCTTCGAGACCTCTAGGTAACTGGAGAAGTGAGAGGGTTGTGCGCACGTAATCCAGGATAACCACACCGTCTGCTATTTACTTGGCAGATGGCCGTCCTAAGTCGGCACCGGTTGCCCATTGGTCTCGTTGGTTTATGTGTAGTCTTTTATGTTTCTATGTTGTGAGTTGGTGTTCCTTGTCCCTTTTGCGTCTCTTTCTGTGGGTATCTGTTCTGTGTTTTTTGCATGGGTGTTTTGGGATTTTGCTGTGGGTGCTGCAACCTAGTGTTGTTGGAGATCCCCTCCTTTCTTTAATGAAGCAAGATGAAAACCTTCTTCTAATGTTGTAGCTTGTACCATCTTTTCTCTTAACTGATTAAGGTCCGAAAACTCATGTCACAATTCTAGATGCATTCCACATGTATGTGCAACAGACAATTTCGTTTGACACAAAGGTAACTTGGAGCTTATGATCAAATCAAAGTGAAAATGGTTTTTCTGCCCCTTCCTAAAACATCAACATGTCCTCAAGGGATACATCAGTGATTCCAGCTATAAGATTATATCACTGACAAAGCATTCATTTTAAATGTTCACATTAGATGGCTGACATAAGTAGATTATTATCTTGTAACATGACATTGTACATTTTTGTTACATTTTAAGACACAACTTTTCGGCATAATACGTTCACACTTTTTGGTCATATTACATTGTGTAGCGTATCAAAGGTAGGCAGCATACTCATCGGAAATGCGTCAGAGCCATCATACGCCTTTTGTACCGTGGATATGATCCTAATGTCACCAGACGGACACTAGGCTTGGTATTGACCAATCTACAGTCTTGTACAAGCGCATCCTTGAGACTTGCACTCTGACTGACTGTGACGACAGGACTCCATGACGGGCCCTGTCCAAACCTCTTTAGAGAAGACAGGGCCCCGACCACATGTCCTCTCTGAATGTCAGTCGGACTCCTCGGGTGATTACATACATGATCTCGCTACAGCCGACAGAGCACAGACTGTATTACTCATGCCCTCTTTTTATATCCATTTACATATTCATCTGTGTTTCTGGGGCCTCTACGTTTCGCGGTCTTGTTTGTGTGATGCAATCTTACAATGAGGAGGCTGTTTAACACCGCAATTGTACGTTCTTCGAGAGCTCTGGGTAATTGGATAAGTGAGAGTGTTGTGCGCACGTTATCCAGGATAACCACACCATTTGCTTCTTGCGTGACAAATGGCCGTCCAAAGTCGGCACCGGTTGCCCATTGGTCTCGTCGGTTTATGTGTAGTCTTTTGTGTTTGATGTTTACATGTCGTGTGTCTCTTTTTCGTCTCGTGCTGTACTCGTCTTTTGTTTTTTACACCGGGTGTTTTGCTGTTGATGCTGCAACGGGGTCTTGTTGGAGATCTCCTCCCTTCCCTTGACCAATCTACAGTCTTGTACCAGCGCATCCTTTAGACTTGCACTCTGACTGACTGTGACGACGGGACTCCGTGACGGGTCCTGTCCAAATCACTGTAAAGAAGACAGGGCACGACCACCTATCCTCTCTGAATGTTTCAAGACGAACTTCATAGTCACTTCAACAAAAAAAAAAATTACAGATAAAAAGAAGCAATAAATAGTAAAATAGAAACATAACAGGTTAAAATTACTTTGCTAGATAGCTAAAATTCTTGAAAACGTTATAATGACAGGACAACGACATTGAACAGATACATAAATTTTAAATATATATATTTCTTATTCATGTATTGAGACAAAAGGAAAAAGGTAGACGTAGCAGTTCGAGATTTTCTTGTCTCATTCTTCGCATGACACATATTATAATGTCATATAACGTAACGGCACGTTACAGTTAGATTTGTAAAAAGAAGGGAGGAGATCTCCAACAAGACCCCGCTGCAGCATCAACAATAAAACACCAAAACACCCGATGCAAAAACACAAAAGACGAGTACAGCACGAGACGGAAAAGAGAGACACACGACATGTAAACATCAAACACAAAAGACTACACATAAACCGACGAGACCAATGGGTAACCGGTGCCGACTTTGGACGGCCATTTGTCACGCAAGTAGCAAATGGTTTGGTTATCCTTGTAAACATTTTGGTCTCGATTCTTGCTAAAAATCATTTTAATGATAATAAAATGAACAGAGTAAAATAAATTAACTATCAATAGGTTGCGACTGAGACGAGGGGAATCTCATCCTCATGCAAAACATTTCCTACATCAAAGACTTTGCAAGCGTTGTTGTGGATTGCAAATCTTTTACGCTCGGAGATTCCAATCGCAACTTCATGAGAGATTCTACATCTTATCTTAATATACATAATGCGATTCTGACCTCCGTAATAAAAGGACAAATTTTGAGGCTTATGATAAATATGGATATATCTAACACTAGTACAGTGTTTGGACAATACTGATAAAAAGATGAAAAACAATGTAATCATAATTAAATGCATCCCTTCTTTAGTTCATACCTTTGTCTACTTTATTTCTTTTCTTGTTCAGATTTTCAATGTTTTTTTAATGATGTAAATCCTGATCTTCAGAAGTAACTATGAAGTCCAAAACAACAAATCTGCGATAGAAGGACTAGATATGTCTGCAACATATTGCTTTAATTTGCTGAATGCTGAAATTAAAAATACTTAATATTACCAGTGTTCAAATCATCTTTTTTATAGAAATTGTTTAGTCATTACAACAGAGACAATATTTTATGAAATCGTATTAAGATTAGATTGAAAAACACAGTCCTGACAAAATAAGAGTTCATTTCCATCATCAAAGTATAATGGTAGAAAAGGAACTAGCACTCTCATATTGCATTCTATTCCCCTTCTTTGAACTTCTGCATACCTCTTTTTGAGGAGCTCTTGGTACCTTGTACATGTACACTTAACTATGAGAATAATTGAACACAAAATTTAACCTACGCACATTTCATGTATTTTGATGGAAGGATCAAAGATGTCCATAATAAATAACTATATTGCTTTTCTGTAATTGAAATTTTTTAACATTTGTACATTAAGGTGATGTAAATCCTATTAAATGATAAACAAAGGCATATACTCAATATGATTAAAGAATAATAGCCACAACCGTGTATCATAGTGATCATTAACCACACACTTTGAAAGAAACCTTGACCTTGGGTAAAACACTTACTGTCCTGCTCACTAAGTCCAGAGCACCCTGTTTTCCCGGTTTTTCTCTAAGATATGATACTGTCATCTTTCAAAAAGATAAAAAATTTTAGTACTTCTTTAGTCGTAACAGATAATACCATTGTTTTGGCTGTGCGTCAATTAAGTTAATAAGTGTAGCCCTTTCGGGTCTACAAATCCTGTACTTCGCGTTGTGTATTTTACTTGGTCGTTTTGTAACTCTGAATAAAAAGTCCTGGTAAAGTTTTACGGTTTATTAACATACGAAAGTAGCATGTTGATTAAAGCAGTATGAGAATGAATCTAACATACAAAATCATGCGCGCAGTATATATTAGGAGCCTGGGATATTTCACAATTATATGGAAATCGCCTTCGAAATTAATGACTAAATTGGAATTCAGACGTTTAAACAAAGTTGCCTAAACTTAGAACAAATCCTCGCCATTTCGTCTATTGTACGAAGACCTGTGACAGGCGAACTACTATAGCTTCCGTTACTGTCAGTTGACCAATGGACACCTCGTATTGACAGACGTAGGGTTATACGCTGGCGGGAATGACAATCATTTCTATTACATCAGTTTAGCATGTGATCGGAAAGTTAACGTTTGAAATTAGAGTTATCCTCTCCTAGACGATTGGAAATATCGTATAAACAAAATAGAAATTAATCAAAGATCAAAATACTTAATTTGCATAATTATTGTATGGGAGAGGCCATATGGTTACAATACTCTCCACTTAAGAAAATAACCAAGATTTCGGCGACCTTGATTTACAATCAATCAAATAATCTTTGACCTGGATAAACTTCTTGACACTCATCTAAAATCTTGATAGACCATATCATCAAATCTGAAATTCGATAATACTTGGATATTTTCTAAACGTATGGCCTTGACACCACAATAATGAATCATTCAACTATTTGCCATCGGGGATACTTGGTACATATTAATCAAAAACATAGAATAAAATGCAGACAATAAAATGTCATTGTATTCAGTTCCATTGTTCATCAGTAGTGACGACCCGATCATTCTCATCATAATAATGTTCATAACCTGTAAAAGAAACTCGTTTCAAAGGCCAATCGCATCATAAAATCAAATATCATAGTATCACTGTACAAATGCATGCAACATTGTTTAGATTTGAGGATCACTGACGAGGGTTAAGTACTCGAAACGTGCATGTCTGGTCCATGCTGCCAATTAATCTGTTCTTAAATGATGCTATTCAATTTGAAGACGTTTGACATTTAAATCACTTGGTGAGTGTCACTGCTGGTGGACCAGGATTCCCCGAGGGCACATGTAGCTAAGTTCGATCAATTTCGGTTGATCGTTTTTCAACGCATTCTAAAATTTCTGTTATCTAAATTTCTTGAAATTTCTAAAAAGTGGGTCCTGCAGCATCATATCCCACCCATCCTGCTACGTCTTTCGGTACGCTTTTTCGACATAGTAACTTTCATACTTTTTTGGCATATAACATTGTTTAGATTTGATGATCACCGACGAGGGTTAAGTACCCGAAACGTGCATGTCTGGTCCATGCTGCCAATTTATCTGTTCTTAACTGATGCTATTCAATTTGAAGACGTTTAACATCAAACATCAATTATGACATTTCATCAAATATTGCAATCATATCATAACACTAAACATTACATGCATTAAAGTTTTACTCTGCTTTTTCACTAAATGACTCATCACACAGATTCACTTATTCTTCTTATGGTCATCCTCACGGTATGACATCATATTCTTTGGTTCTTCTCCATCTATAGTTCGTGTTTGGTCATTCTTCGTGAACTGAATAACCTCCGAGGAGTAAAACGAATAAATTGGACCTCGATGTCATCGTGTAATTAATTGTTAATCATCGCGCGATCATCATCGGTTTCTTCTTTCGTTTTCGTCCTAGGATCACGGTCTCGTCTTATTCGTCCGGAACCAATTCGTATTTTCTCCATCCTCGACCTCCTTTGACGCATCTTGGCATTTGTGACGTTACCAAGATCTTCCCGTAATCCGGATGACACCATGTCTACACCATGATTACTTTTTACCTTGCGACCTGAGTTTGATCTATTACAAAATAACAGAATGAACATGTAAGGAGCTGTAAATGTTACACGTCTTCAAATAAGAACGGATAAATTTACAGCATGGACCAGAGATGCACGTTTCGGATACTTAACCCTCGTCAGTGATCCTTAATCTAAACAATGTGATATGACCAAAGAGTGTGAAAAATATTATGTCCACAAATTTACCGAACATCATAGCAGGATGGTCGGGATATGATGCTACAGGACCCACGTTTTGGAAATATCAAGAAATTTTGAAAACGGAACAAAAAATTTCCAATGCGTTGAAGAGAAGATAAGGGCCGTATTTAGCCCTGAATCTCGTACCGTATTTCTTCCGCATGACGATTCACATGTTGAAAAAAATATCATTATTGAAATATGATGTATTTGAAAACTTTATATATGTTTTACATTTTGGTGAAAGTACTCTTAAGATTCTAAAATTAAGGTCAAAAGAAAAAGGGGTACTCGGATAGGAAAACTGAAAAAAAAGACAAAAAATACGCATAAATGTAATAATATTTTACATAAAATGGATAAATGTCTTCAAACTTAATAGCATCATTTAAGACCTGATAAATTTACAGCATCGACCAGACATGCACGTTTCGGGTACTAAACCCTCGTCACTGATCCTCAGTCTAAACAATGTAAAGTGACCAAAAAGTATGAAAATTATTATTCCAAAAATGTACCAAAAGACGTAGCGGAATGGATGGGATATGATGCTACAGGAGCCACTTTTTAAAAATGTCAAGAAATTTTGTCAGAGACAATTTCAAATGCGTTAAAGAGACAGACGATCAACCGAAGCTGATCGAACTTGGCTACATGTGCCCTCGGGGACTCTTTGTCCACCAGCAGTGACACTCACGAAGTTGTTCAAATACTAAACGTCTTCAAATTCAATAGCATCATTTAAGACCTGATAAATTTACAGCATGGACCAGACATGCACGTTTCGGGTACTAAACCCTCGTCTCCTCAGTTTAAACAATGTAAAAAGAGCAAAAAGTATGAAAATTATTATGTCCAAAATGTACCAAAAGACGTAGCCGAATGGGTGGGATATGATACTACAGGACCCACTTTTTAGAAATTTCAAGAAATTTTGTCAGAGACAATTTCAAATGCGTTTAAGAGACAGACGATCAACCGAAGTTGATCGAACTTGGCTACATGTGCCCTCGGGGACTCTTTGTCCACCAGCGGTGACACTCACGAAGTTGTTCAAATGTTAAACGTCTTCAAATTCAATATTTACTAAGAGACATGAAATATGTTTATATATATCTACTTTTATTGGTAAATAATGAAATCCGGAACTCAAAATACGGTCTCGCTTTGTATTCAACGACTACAATGTGAGCCTGCTTTTTCGACATAGTAACTTTCATACTTTTATGGCATATTACATAGTTTAGATTTGAGGATCACTGGCGAGGGTTGAGTATCCGAAACGTGCATGTCTGGTCCATGTTGCCAATTTATCCCTTCTTAAATGATGCTATTCAATTTGAAGACGTTTACATTTTTGCGCGAAAAACACGCGGATGAAGAAATAAACCTCGCTCTTGCTCAGTCGTTCCCAATTCTTGTATATTTCATTCGATCATATTAAGAATACATTTTTAGCTAGAGTAAAGAGGAAAAATTGTCAAATTTGTCATATTCTATAGTCTAAAAAATCGATCTATACAAAAATGCACCCCTTTCGTTTTTGGTTTTTCGTCTCTTGGATAGTGTTGCCCCCGGAGATACAGAATCCCACTTTTCCAGAAAATTTGTCTAAGTAAAAGAGGCATTTTGTATATACGGGGATGGGGGGGAACAATGTTCAAAAAAGCATTTCCAATCTCTATTGATTTCTATAGGAAAATACAAGTTCTGACCCAAATATTAGCAAAATTATACAAAACAGATAAAAAATTACTTCATATTCTGACGGGATGCCATATAGGTATAAATTTTACGAAGAATTTTTTTGAAAATTTCCATTTTCAAACTCGAACTTTTCAGGGCTGATTTCACGTCTTATTTCTAACAGCTCCTTTGCTATCACAGATCTAACTAAGATGTCTACGGGACTATCATGTGCTGAAAATGCACAAATCTTCTTTTTTTTCATTTTTATAGGCAGGACAAGATAAAAAGAGTGAAGACATTCTAAAATGGACTCCAGACATCACTATCCACTATTGGCACGCTTTCGAACACATATGGAGAGTTTTTGGTAAGTGATACATATAATTGTAAACGTCTTCAAATTGAATAGCATCATTTAAGAACATATAAATTGGCAACGTGGACCAGACATGAAATCATAAATGATAAACCAGAATAGTGATACAATTGCAAATTCTTGGTAAAAAAGAGCTTCTGATTACATATTGATTTTATAGGTACATGCATATGTAATTTGGCTGAAGGATGATTAGACAATATGGGCAGGATTGTTACACCATGTAGTGGATGAGCATGAATGAGCTCTGTATTATGATTCAATGGACTACGGTCAGTGCTCCCATAGTGCGATGGAAACAGGGAAAGACCAAGGCTGAAGAAGGGATCCAAGGCTCATGAGGCCCCGTCTTATTGAATATTGTTCCCTGACATGGTCGTCATAGCACTTTCTATATAGACTTACTTCAGACAGTACAATGCATGTATTTCAGATATTGTTTTCATTTTTTTTACAAGAATATCGACGGCGGGTGCGGCTAGCCAACATGGGATGCTTACTCCCCCCGGGCACCTCTACCTTGCTAGGGGGCCGTCGATGCTCAACTTGGTGCCCTATTGTGAGTTGAAATTATCGTCAGGATCTTCTTTAACTCATTATGGTTCAATGGATTACGGTCAGTGCTCCCATTGTGAGTTGGAAACCGACAGGGAAAAACCATGGCTGTAGAAGGGATCCAAGGCTCATGAGGCATTGCGGAGGATTTTGTAAGACAAACGTTTGCTTAATAATGTCCCTTACTTCTTAAACTTCAGGTATGATGACCTAATAATTGTAAGAATGATCTTTCACAAGTTTAGAGAGTTTTTATTGACTGATTGTGTTTCGATGATATTTTTACACAAATTCACTGTATTCAACTACTTAACCAATGAGTGGTCCCACCTCAAGCTTGCTAGGGGTCCGTCGATGTTTGATTTTGCGCTCTATTGTGAGTGCTGTTGAGATAATCGTCAGGATCTTCTTTAACTCCTAATTAATTCTTTGTATAAGCACAGCAGAATTTGAAAATGACCATACACATATCCAAATGTATGCAGCAAAGAAGTATGCTTACACCCCACCTGTTTACAAAGCCAGAACTCAATTGGCTGCCATTGACTATAATGAACACATAGAGAGACCAGCCGCACTTACCAAGGAGGGCAAAAAGATGTATGAATAATTTTAATACAACATGTATTTTTATGTTTGGTTTTTAAGATACTCCTTTCTGGAGGAGTAGCTTACTATATTCGCGATTCTCATGTCTTCTCGAGGTGTAGACTTCCGTTGCGTGCAGAGCGAAAAATAGTTCCAGATTGTGTCAGCAGTTTCTCAATATCAAAACTTGCGTGTGGTAATTTTATATCAGAATCAATTGTTTTGATAGAATGAATATAACATAAGTTGAGATTTTCTAGATGAAATTTGATTTGTTATCGACTTAGGACTACTTTACATCTGTGCTTTATCGAGCGAACATGCTCCGCCTACCTTTTGAAATTCATGCGCGCACGTTCTGTGACTAGCTTGCAAGGTATTATTGATATGCAGCAATTCTGGCTTTTTCAATGCGTGTGTTATCATCAGATACTGAAACAACGTCTTGCTGACTCAACAACTAACTTTATTCTGAAGTTTAAAAGGCCCACCTCAAAGCCCCGCCTTTTACCGATTCGGGTCAGCTATCAATCATTATCTATCTCACGGACCGGTCAACTGTGTGTTATCGCTATTTTGAAAAAAAATCTTTATTTTCGTTAGTTAGGAAAATTATAAATCAATAAATACGTTATTGAGTTAAAGAAGATCCTGACGATAATCTCAACAGCACTCACAATAGAGTACAAAATTAAGCATCGACGGACCCCTAGCAAGCTAGAGGTGGGACCAGGTGCCCGGGAGGAGTAAGCATCCCCTGTTGGCTAGCCGCACCCGCCGTCGATTTTTAAGCACGAAAATGAAATCAATATATAAACTTCATGCGCTGTCTGACGTTATGTCTATATAGAAAGTGCTATGGCGACAATGTCAGGGAAATATATTCAAAACACTTACTGTCAAACAGGATAGAAAAATCTACTAATAAACAATTATCAAATTATTGAGATCAGAGAAAAACTACAGTTTGAAATTGATTATGAGAAAAGATTAATGGCCCCCAACGACTTCAACCAACATCGGAATTGTACGTTTTCACAGTAAAAACAAACCGGCCTTTATCGAAAAATAAGATGAATTTTGTTTTCTCTCTGTCTCTCTCTTTCTGGAGGCACAAATATATGTTTTATTGTCCAGAGAGAGCGAGGAAGGCGAATAACAAAAGTTCGACACTTTTTGAATATAACGACATTTGCCACTAATTTAGATACAGTGGTGATCGCGGGAGATTACACACTTTTACCTTAGTTTCCGAGGCTTAACCTAAGTTTCCGAATTTCGGAAAAACCCTACCTAAGTTTCCGAATCCTAACTTTACGAAAATTACCGCTTTACCCGAAGTTTCCGAATTACTAAAATTCGGTAGGAACTTTAGGGAAAACCGTGAAAGTTAGGTATTTTAGTTAGGTTTTTTTAGGAAAAAGCGTAATATTTCGGGTTTTTCGGGGTAATGGTAGTTTTAAGATTGATTTCAACAAAACGAAATTTCCATTATGTAAACAAAAGGAATGCAGCATGTGTTCGGGAATTAATGTGTATGCTAGGGTGTAATTGAGAAGGGTGGGTATATCCCTTGAAAATTTCCAAACATAGTCATATACTATTTCATTGGCAATTTGCACTACTAGGGATCTTTTTTTTTCTTAAGTACAGTGGCGGATTCAGGGGGTGCGGAGGGGGGGGTCCGCCGCCCCCCCCGGCACTGACCCAAAATTTTCCAAAAACAGGTATATCTTTTCCCATTTTCAGTTAAAATCGGCAAAATTCGCCCCTTCACCCCCTGTCACCGCTGGATCCGCCACTGGAATGAATACGCTCACGCTGTTATAACCCCCCCCCCTTGAAAATTGTCTAGAGTCGCACATACATCTTAATATTCAGGATTGTTATTGAATAAACCACAGGGGGCCGTAGCCAGATTTTTTTTTATTTCCATGAAATCATTCTGCAATCAAAATCACCCCCCTTCCCTCGCTACAGTAATCAGCTATGTACAACAATTTCCCACACATTCTATATGAAAGATATATGGAATCTGCGGAAAATCGCTGTACCATGTGTACGTGGTAGCTGACTAAATTGAAAGAGGGACACGTCAGTCATTGAAATATTAAAAAAAAAAATCTTGCTTCGGCCCCCTGTGTCCGTTAGAGTATTTTATCTAAGAAAAGATCCGATATTAGAAAAGTATTATAAGAAAAGATCGTTGAACTAAAGGAAAGATCTTATCTAAGAAAAGATCGATCGTTGAATTATAATAAACAATTCGAATTTCCTCTGATCGAGTAAGTTGTACTTTTCGCAGTGGAAATACTTCGGCATTTTCAAAAATTCTTAGAGATTTTTTAATTTCAAATTGAGAAAACTGTAATGTTATTTCAAAAGACAATAGGTAATATATTATACTCCTACATAAGAAGCCGATTTTACACTTTGTACCGGCTATAAACCGAGCTATAATGATCGAACTTGTTTGCAATTTCAGGCAAGTTCTGTGGTTTTCTTTTTTAATAATTCTTCATTGTGTGTGTGTGTCTTTTTTATTTTCTAGAATTTCAGCTGTCCTTAGCCGGGGACGTATATAATACGTCCCTGTCGTGGCTTTTAAATATTACAGCATTTTATACAATTGAGAAGCGTGGAGGGTTTTGTTTGTTTTGGGGGGGGGTTTAGACCATCGATCAGGGCCCCATTTTTTCTGCTCTTTAACGAATGCATGACCAAAGATAATTCAGCAGAGCCTTCGGGCTAGATTCTTTTTGGGGAGGTGCAAACTTTCTGGAAATTTTTTTCTTGGGGAGGGGTGAAGTCTTCCTGCCCCTCCCCTCATGAAAATCATATGGGGTTCCTTTTTTCCTTCTCAATATTTTATAATTTGTCAAACCAATCTGTTAAAATTTTTGTCTAACTACCATTACATGTACAACTCTATATCTAACAAATCCTTTCCAAGCTAGGTGTTCTAAATCTTATGAGAGCCCTTTGCACTAATTAATTGTGAAAGGCAGAATGAAAAATGTGGCCGGTCCGGGAATCAAACCCGAGACCTTCTGCTATTGAGGCAGATGCTCTTAGCAAATGAGCTAACCGAGCATGATAACCGTACCGTCAAACACTATTTTATCATCTTTTTTACAAGTACCGAGATACAAATGTTGCTAGACTCTGTCCGAAAACCTGTGATTGTCTGCTATCTTGAGGTAAAAACTCCTATGCAAGATCTGTCATAAATCACATCATCTAAATTATACCAAACTATTCATTCAAAGTATTCATACTGAATCTTCTACACAGTTTCATAAAAAAGTATATTATGATCTTGACCTCTTACCTTTATTTAAGGGCATAATACACCCTTGGGTCCTAAGAAATAATTATGTTAAATCATTACTTAAATGTATGAAAACCATGTAGAGGGGAAAAAGTTTTGTCACAAAGTTTTGTCAAGAAAGTCTATTGTTACCTTGACCTCTGATCTAGATTCAGGTCATTAAAAAACCCTCGAATGCTATGTATACGTAACAATTCTGCAAACAACACAATAAATTAAATTGATAACCAGGAGGACAGGAAATTGATTTGTTCAAGGAAAGGGCAAGTTGCATTTTGCAGATTGACCTTCAATATGTGACTTTTATTTTGAAGTTAACCTTAACATAGATACTGAATAACAGACATTCAATAAAGTGCATGGTGTATTTGCTTTGCAGTGAGTAAAGTAGAAATCAAAAGGAAGTGTAACATAATGAACTGATGAGCATGATCATGTATAAACTTAAAATCAAATAAATGATCTAATCACATCATAAATATAAATTTACATGTGTAAACATGATCTATAGACCTTTGGCTGATCCAACTTCTGTAAGTGCTTGGTAATTTTTTTGCATTTTGTGCTTACTGGTACATGTTTGTGTATATACAATGTACATTTTTGCAAAGATTTTTAACCCTTTCAATTTCATTGTAATTGTAATTATTATAGCTTATTCAGCTCAAGTATAATGTGGGTCAGTATTCATCACCTTCTAGGTCAAGGAGGTATAGCTCAAAAAATTAATGTTAGATACCAAAACCCAGTTGCTTTACAATTTATTTCCTTTCTTGCAACTGATGAAGTACATGTAGAATACTATCAATCTGACGATAAGAAATTTACAACTGTAACTGTCAAAAGACAACAAGTGTGAATGGCAGTAGAGGTAAATTACTGTCTACATTTGAGTACAAGAATAACACTGTTCAAGAACAAGCATGACACCTGTTACATGTTTGACCCTAAAACATTGCCTTGACCTTGAAAATGACCTTAAGCTAGACTATAGCCTCTAAACATACTTCATTCTGATGCATATCAATTAGCTATAGATACTGTAGCCATATATATGATCATGTATCTTCAATGAACACCCCCTCTCCCTTTTAACTAAAGCTCACAACTATGCGACAAATGATCTAAAAACCTGTAACATATATCATAGGGCTGGTACAATACTCTGGTTCTTCAATGCATCACGATAATTTTTTTTAAGTATCGATATATCCAAACACACCAAAGTTAAAATTTACAAAAAAAAATTTATTGAATTTTCTGGATTTTTGTCCTCCACGCCAAAAACAAAATAACTTTCAGAGAAAATGAAAGTAACATTCGGAGAAAGTGAAATATGGCTACAGGAAAGTGGATTACGTTAGAAATGCCAAGTACAGCACAAGATTGGTGTGGTTTACATTTGGTTTCCTGGTTTATGAAGTAATAGGAATCAATAAAATTCTGGTCAGAAAGCTAGTATTGAATACATATAATAACCTGTTGAATGAAAAAAAGCTACTTATATATGATGAATATAAATAGTATCAAATAGGATTTTTTGAGGTTTTATCACTTTACTTAGTATTGCGATACATATCATATCGGAAATCAGGTACTATGATACAAATCGGATCAGCTGGGTGCAGTATTGTCCATGCCCTAATAGATCATGTATATGAAAGAACATGCTGATTTCTTGAATTATACAATGTTTCAAAACATTTTGATGAAAAATAAATGAAATTTAAAAATTTTTCACTAAAAATGCTTCGTAATGATCTTTGACCTTGAACGTTGAAAGTGACCTTAGCCTGAGTCTCATCATGCTTTACTATCTCTGCAAGTTAAAAAAAAATGTTTGATGTATATCGAGTAAGTTACAGACAAATATGTGAAAGACTGACAAACAGACCGACAGTCAGAGACAGATGAACAAACAGCCTGACATAGTGATCCCTTTATGGCGACATTAAATTTCTCAATCTGAGTAAATCAGAAACCACATGTTTTTGCCATTCCACATACATGTATTACATGCCATATAAGTCTGTTAATTTTTCTTCATCTTGTCTTGATTCGGTTGTCCAAGATACACAAAATATGAAGGAAGGAAGCTATGCCGCACCAATCAATGATCACTCACTTCTGTTTGACCATGTTGTATGTGTTGACTCTCATTATCCTGAAATAAAATGAGTACAACTTTTAAATGAAATAGAAAAAATATAGAAGATAGCAAACATCTAAATCACATCATCTAACAATAAATCATAAAAGTTAATTCCTAACATTACCAAATAGATATCATTGTCTAGTTCTCACCTAGTCGTAAATTATATCGATATATGGTAGAGGGTTGCAATAATGCAATTAAGGTCAGGTCAAATGTAACATCATAAATTGAGAGGATTTGTCAGAGGCAACCAATAAGTATAATATTATGTTTCTACTATGTATATAGTTCCTGAGATTTTGGTTCAATCAGAAACTTAACCAAAATCATTAACTAGGTCAAAGTTCTAGGTCAAATGTTACCAGATAAATTGAAAGGTCTTGTCAAAGGCAACCTACATGTATAACAGAAAGTTTCTTCTGCATAAAGTTCCATAGATTTTGCTTTAACCAGAAACTTCAACCAAAATCTTTAATTACGTCAAAGTCCAACGTCTAGGTAAATTTTCTTAGATTTTGCTTTAACCAGAAACTTCAACCAAAGGCAGTGGCTCCCGATATGAACGTTCCTATCTTTAAACCTATGTCTTGGCGTACGAACATGTTTCTAATTGGTCTGTAACTGTCACGTGACTCTGGTCATGTGTCCAAAGCAAAATAATAAGTTGATTTTTGTAACTATATCAACTATATCAAGGTATACGAGTTTATTCTGCATAATCTGTAATTTAGCAACCGACAAGAGGCTATTTCTATGCTTCTATGTGATCACTGATCGGTAATAGACACACAATTGTCCGCTGTTGTGTGTACTGACATTCCGTCGCTCAAGCGGGATTTGGAAGTTTTTGAAAGTTTTGAGACGATAAGAAATACGTACGTGTAGATGCAACTCAGTACTTATTACTTAATTCACTTTTCATAATGTGTCACAAAAAGATACAATTTGAACACAAGATGCCTTGAAAACAAAAGCCCGAACCAAGTATATATGCAGAAGCTAACTATGATTTGTGTTCGTATGCCGAGACATAGGTCTAAAGATACGAACGTTCGTATTCGGAGCCACTTTTTCATTTTCAATGATTAGCGTGACGTTGCCGAGTTTAACACTAAACCTATGGACACCGTCACGGGAAAAATTAGCATGGGAAATGACCAATCTTAAAATTCGTTCGTCTAAAAGTGTTGAAGGATATATAAATCTTATTTAATTTTTTCCCGATAAAGAAGTCAAAATTGTATTTCAGTCTTCACGAAAACCCACTTGCCCAATGCCAAAGGCCAGAATAAATTTTGCCATGCTCGTAGAGTTTTACTTATAAACTAAACAAATATCTGGTAAAAATTGTTTTGACAGGCCAGTGGTTGAAAATTTTTGTAAAACTGGTGTTTATTTAGTTTCTGATGTAAGCCATATGGACAGTGATTAAATCATAATCTCTTAATTTTGTTATTCAGGCACATACCGTTCTACTATACAGCTATTAACTGATAGTCCTAACCCGAATAAAGATCGATCTATCAGTCAATTATTATACTGCCATCGACTTACTCAAGTAAGGACTATCGGTCAACGGTAGCATAATAACCGTTATGTTACACTTCTGTTGACTGATAGTCCCTACCCGAGAAAGGATTATCAGTCAACAGCAGCATAATAAAACGGTCCGAGCCCGAACCACAAAACTAAATAAATATTATAAATCATCAGATCATTTTACATGTACTACGTGTACTAACCTACCGTTGAATTTCCAGAATACCGGGCCAGTGGAATCTGTACGTCAATCGTTGATTATTGGATTGAGTGCAGTGGCTCCAATAGTAGTTTGTGATTCCTTCATTATGTTTGGACCATGTTTGTTGTTGTTTTTGATACGTACTATATACGTCCCTGGTACCATTCATCAGTACATGCACATGCATGTAACAATTCAACCATGCACATCTTGCAGGTTCTTGGAAACCTTGCTGTCAGTACAGACATTTTACCAGTCTGCTCTTCAATGTGTAACACGGCTATGAGCATTCTTCATCAAATTCCTGACTATTTCATGCGTTTCATCAAGGGAGAAGTATAAAACACAAAGTTTTACTGCTACGAAAATTTGGTGTAGTAATGTTTTGAAACCGAAAGTAGACCTAGAACATTCCGAATCCGACAAAATGCAGCTCTACGTATTTAAAAAAAATGAGAAAAAAAAGAGATAAAGCTGTTTATTATCATAATATGCAACATGTAAATTCTCGGTAATGAGTGAAAAAATGTACATGTATGTCTGTGTTTGATTGACTGAGGGGGGTGGAGGGCCAGGGGTTGAGGATGACCCAGACCACGTCTAAAGGCAAAGGAGAGGGAGCACTTGTCTAATTTTATATTAAAATTATCCTAGAATATATCTTATTTTCTAATATTTGAGGAAATTAACCTCGACAAATCGTTAAAAAATTACAGATCCGTGGTTTGCAATGATAGAAAACGAAAATAAATTTTATCGTCACTTTATGGTGCAAATGATGCTCGTTAGACAATCAAATTGAATCAGCTGTACATTTGATGCCTTCAAATGAAATACAATTTCGAAATAATATATTTATTAAAAGAAATAAACAATAATACTAAATATTCACGCAGCCTCGTTTTGGATTTCGGGTAAATACAATTATTTAGGTTATTCCGGTGAAATTCGGAAAGTTAGGAATTTTAGGTAACATCGGTAAATTTAGGGCGGAATTTTGCCCGAAGTTTCCAAATTACCAGTTTTTCCTAACGAAGTTTCCGAGGTGTGCCCGAAGTTTCCGAAAAACAGTGTGTAAACTACTACGATCACCACTACTGTAGTTGATTATTTAATGAAATTAAAATAATAAATCAAATTAGATCAAAGCCTTCGATTTTTCGACACTACACTACTATCCCTCATTCTAAATTGAAAGAAAGACTCGCAAAAATTATACGTCTGTTTGATGTGCTTGTGAATAGTGTCTTTTTGCGAGTTGTAGTTTTGTCTGTGTAACTTTCTTGTGGGATTGCAGGGTGGTTATGCTGGAGATCCATCATTTTTCTTTTTACGTTTAGAATTGACAATCATTTTTCCAACTCATAGATAATGCCAAATTGTTATGAAGTTCTTATCAATCTCTGGACTTACCAATTTTTATTGAATAATTAATATTACAACATGTACAATAAAACTTGTTAAATTTGAAAAATATTCCCTTAATATGGATTCTCTGTAAAAACCTAAAAAAACTCAAGACATGTTTGGCCACGACATGTCTCAGATTTTGGATTTTTTTGTGTACAAGGTAATTAGGATGTCCTCTGAACGAAATGACCTTCTACTTTTTTCTCTGACGTTCCGTTGCCATGGTAACCAAGGTTTTGTATAAAAACCCCTTTACACAAGGCATTTTGATGCATACCGTTACCATGGAAACGAATGTTGAATGGTTATGTAATTTTCTGAACAGATTATTTAAATCCTACTAAGTTAATATAATTTAATTTTTCAATGCTAATTCTTTCTGTATTTCATGTAAATTTGCTTCAATTTCAAGAAAAATTGCCTATTCAAAATGTGTCATTTTGGGCCAATTTAGGCCCGATTTTACCTATATTTCACCTACTTTTGACATGAGTAATAATGCAGTTGTACAAGATGTGAATTAAAGTGGCCTATTTCCTAAATAGAACTATCCTAGACCTTCATGGGAATCAAAGGAAATTTATGTGGAAATGAGATTTTTCGGTTTCTGTGCCTTTGAAATGGGTTACCATGGCAACATTTTGTATGCAGATGTATATACCTGTCATAAGCAAAAAGGTTATTTCTATAGATGTATGCCTGCTATCCTTACAAAACGTAGTATGTATATGTATTAAAGACAATTTGAAAATATCGTGACCTTGACAAAATGTCAAGGTCATTTGCTCAATTTTCATGGTCATTGAAATATATTTGCTATTTTCAGGCCAAATTTTGTGATTTTTCACTAAAAAGAGTAAACGATTTGAAACTTTGGTAAAACAATCAATTAAAGGTGAAAGTATGATAAATGCATTATTTGTTGGAATGAGTATCAAAATTATCAAAGTTCATTGAAGACCCAAATAAATGTCTTATATTTTACAAGAAAAATTTAGATATCTCAATTTTATGCTCTTATTGAAAGTATGTCATACATAGAGGTGAAATACAATTTAACTAAACTGTGATGAATTCTTCTTCTGTTGATCGGCTGTTCAACTGTAAATATCTTTAATCAAAATATCTAATGAAATAAGTTAGAGAAATCAATTCAAAATTGGAAATCCAGATTTTTGTGTAAATTTTAGTCTAAAATTAGAAATGACCTTGAAATTTGGACAGATGACCTTGAAATGATTTGAAGGTCAAGTGATAACGATAAATGTATTTTGTATACAGGTATGCTATTTCATAATCATCGGACTCAAAAATAGGGAAAAACAATGTTTTTAAATATGCTGAATACAGAAATATTAATTCCAAGTTGCTATAGCAACGGTTTTTGATTGGTATTCATGACAAAATGGTGAGCTTCACCATAAATTTTATTTCTCGAATTTTTTCAGCTATGGACATAGATTTTGTCAAGATGACATTAAATACCCATAACGCGTGCCAAATTATGGTTTTCAACCTTCAAAATAGTCAAAAACAGGCAAAAAATGACCCTAAAAATAGACCTTATTTTTGCTTAAATTTCACATATTTTGACCAAACATCAACGACTACCTTATAACCCCCTCTCCCAAAAAAGTTATTCGTGTAAGAGTTGAACTTACAAAGAATAATTTTTCTGTTCATAAAGTAAGTTTTGACCATGGTTTCGACATCGCGATCATCAAAAGACCAAGTAGGTCTGGCCGTGGACTGTGACCTAATTACATGTCGTTCTGAAATATCCGACCCATCAGCGCTATCTCTGTCAACAATGAGGTTTAAATTTCCTCGAAAACTTCTCTCGAAAATATCGTCCTCTCGGGGATCGCACATGACTGATTTTTTTTTTCTTTCTTTTTTTTTCTAAATTGTACAAATTTTGTTTTCAACAAAAAAATTTGCAAAATTCTCATTTCGTTTGAAATATTTCCGAACGTTTGAATCACTGGATGGATGAATAAAAGGCACCCATCCTACCGGCGACGCCAATGTAATCGTGCTTGTGTGACAAGGTATAGAAATAAATCAAACAAATTGAATCGACTTTCAATATTATTTATTATTTGTAAACAAAATATACTATCTGTAACGTAATAAAGTAACAAATGAGTTAAAGAAGATCCTGACGATAATCTCAACAGCACTCACAATAGAGCAGAAAATTAAGCATCGACGGTCCCCTAGCAAGCCAGAGGTGGGACCAGGTGCCCGGGAGGAGTAAGCATCCCCTGTTGGCTAGCCGCACCCGCCGTCGATGTTTAAGCACGAAACTGAAAACAATGTATAAAATCCATGCACTGTCATACGTGCATGCTATAAGTTTTCTAATAGCCCAATAAAACAAGTCAAAAATCAAATATAGTGCTAACTAGCTAAGATGCAGTTTCTAATAGACTAAGTATAAACTATAAATTAACCCGAACAAGAACTAAATATCAGAAATAACACTATTTCTATTTAAGCCAAAATTAGTACCAACCAACCAAAGTGGCTATTCAAAGAGAAACCTACATTGCTAGATAATCCAGCAGAATGACTACAATTCACTCTGCAGCTCTTTATATACTGACATATCACATGATAACGATACCAAAACCTGTTACAAAGGTGTCTTTTCATTGGCTGAGCAGTAAAAGTATTAACCAATCAAAATGTTCAATTTAAAATGATTACGGTAAAGTAGAAGTTATGAAAAGTATCTACGAACAGAAGACAAAATAGTAAAATGACACGAAAGAAAGGATAAATAATGACATTTACGAGTTAAATAAAGAATAAACAGGTAATTTAGAAGATGTAAATATGAAAAATAAGTACGCTCTGCCACACTTGATTCGCGATTCTCATGTCTTCTCGAGGTGTAAACTTCCGGTGCGTGCGCAGAGAAAAATAGTTCCAGTAGCAACCCCAGCCGAGCGCGCCGATAGCGGAGAATTCGCCGAAAATCGACACCTCACTTTTTAGAATTAAGATTACAGTAACTTCTACCTAACCAATTTTCATAATATATATACCATTTTGAAGCTTATAATCTAAAGTTTTTGAATATGTAATTGTTTTGTTTTGACGAGTAATTTGCAATACACAACTAAGAATTACGCATCGCCGATTTCGGCGCCTAAAACACTTAAGCTCTTGTCACATATGTTACACGTGAAAGGAGTTCTGCGGGGTCAAATCTCCATTAATATGCATGAAATGTACAGACCAAACAGGTGAGAAAATTACCTGGATGAAGCCACTTTCAAAATTAAAATATGTTGACCATGACCGGAGCTACAAGCGTGAAAAGTTAATCAACAAGTACGTGAATACTATAAGGTAGATCAATATTTTGAATACATATTCTTGTAGAGAAGAATCTAAATTTTCTTTTGGTATATATATTAATAATATTTTGTATTATTTAGCACCGCGCAAACGGGAGTCAAAGGTCAAGGTCATTCAAAAACTCGCACGGCGCTTCCACGCACCTGTTTACATTATGTAAACAAACGGCGCCATATTGGATTTTCCGTGCTGGCGCCTTGAATTTGATAAATTACTCAATTGAAAAATCGTAAATAACTCTAATAAAGTATTTAAACGTTATAGACAATGTTTATGAATGCATTATTAATCAAAATATGAATTTAGAAAGTAATTATATACAATTAAAACGCCAAACATTGCCGCGGCCGCGTCACTGCAGCATTGAAATATGAATGTATTAATATGTTGTTCACAAAATCATGGGAATAATTTGGGTTTAAGGGGTTGGACTGGAGAGAAACACTGGACTTACGTAGGGGATCCTTTGTCCAATTTTGTTTTAAATTTCGGATTAAAAAAAAACCCACAAGCCGTCTATTTTAATTAACAACCCACTGCCTTATTCCCGTACCCCCTCTCCAATGAGTTAAAGAAGATCCTGACGATAATCTCAACAGCACTCACAATAGAGTACAGAATTAAGCATCGACGGACCCCTAGCAAGCTAGAGGTGGGACCAGGTGCCCGGGAGGAGTAAGCGTCCCCTGTTGGCTAGCCGCACCCGCCGTCGATGTTAAAGCACGAAAATGAAAACAATATATAAATTTCATGCACTGTCTGTCGATATGTCTATATAGAAAGTGCTATGGCGACAATGTCAGGGAAATATATTCAAAACACTTGCTGTCAAACCCCTCGCGGGGAACTTTTTTACGAGCTCCACACGGCAAAGGGCATAAGTGTGACACAAATGAGTTAAAGAAGATCCTGACGATAATCTCAACAGCACTCACAATAGAGTACAACATTAAGCATCGACGGACCCCTAGCAAGCTAGAGGTGGGACCAGGGCCCGGGAGGAGTAAGCATCCCCTGTTGGCTAGCCGCACCCGCCGTCGATGTTAAAGCACGAAAATGAAAACAATATATAAACTTCATGAGCTATCTGACGTTATGTCTATATAGAAAGTGCTATGGCGACAATGTCAGGGAAATGTATTCAAAACACTTACTGTCAAACCCCTCGCGGGGAACTTTTTAACGAGCTCCACACGGCAAAGGGCATAAGTGTGACACAAATGAGTTAAAGAAGATCCTGACGATAATCTCAACAGCACTCTTAATTGAGTACAAAATTAAGCATCGACGGACCCAAAGCAAGCAAGAGGTGGGACCAGGTGCCCGGGAGGAGTAAGCATCCCCTGTTGGCTAGCCGCACCCGCCGTCGATGTTAAAGCACGAAAATGATAACAATATATAAACTTCATGCACTGTCTGACGTTATGTCTATATAGAAAGTGTTTTGGCGACAATGTCAGGGAAAAATATTCAAAACACTTGCTGTCAAACCCCTCGTGGTGAACTTTTTTACGAGCTCCACACGGCAAAGGGCAAAAGTGTGACACAAATGAGTTAAAGAAGATCCTGACGATAATCTCAACAGCACTCACAAAAAGGATCAAAGGTAGGCAGCATAACCATCGAAAATGCGTCAGAATCATCAAACGCCTTTTATATCGTGGATATGATCCTAATGTCACCAGACGGACACTAGGCTTGGTACTTGACCAATCTACAGTCTTGTACAAGCGCATCCTTGAGACTTGCACTCTGACTGATTGTGACGACGGGACTCCATGACGGGCCCTGTCCAAACCTCTTTAGAGAAGACAGGGCCCCGACCACCTGTCCTCTCTGAATGTCAGTCGGACTCCTCGGGTGATTACATACATGAGCTCGCTACAGCCGGCAGAGCACGGACTGTATTACGCATGCCCTCTTTTTATATCCATTTACATATTCATCTGTGTCTCTGGGGCCTCTGCGTTTCGCGGTCTTGTTTGTGTGATGTCATCTTACAGTGAGGAGGTTGTTTTACACCACAATTGTACGTTCTTCGAGACCTGTGGGTAATCGGAAAAGTGGGAGGGTTGTGCGCACGTAATCCAGGATAACCACACCTTCTGCTATTTCCGTGGCAGATGGCCGTCCTGAGTCGGCAACGGTTGCTCGTTGGTTTATGTGTAGTCCTTTGTGTTTGATGTTTCTGTGTTGTGCATTGACGTTCCTTGTCCATTATGCGTCTCTTTCTGTGCTTGTCTGCTTTGTGTTTTTGCATTGGGTGTTTTAGGGTTTTGCTGTGGATGCTGCACCCTGGTGAGATCCCCTCTGTTGTTTTATCGCTATTTTGAAAAAATATCTTTATTTTCTTTAGTAAGGAAAAATATAAATTAATCAATACGTTATTGATTACAGGATAGAAAAATCTAATAATAGATGATTATCAAATAATTCAGATCCGAGAAAAATTACAGTTTGAAATTGATTATGAGAAATGATTATTGGCCCCCAACGATTACCTTCAACCAACATCGGAATTGTACGTTTTCACAGTAAAAACAAACCGGCTTTTATCGAAAAATAAGATGAATTTTGTTTTCTCTATGCCTCTCTCTTTCTGGAGGCACAAATATACATTTTATTGTCCCGAGAGAGCGAGGAAGGCGAATAACAAAAGTTCGACACTTTTTGAATATAACGACATTTGCCACCAATTTAAATAGTTGACTATTTAATGAAATAAATCAAATTAGATCAAAGCCTTCGATTTTTCGACACTTTACGCTACAATCCCACATTCTAAATTGAAAGAAAGACTCGCAAAAATTATACGTCTGTTCGATGTGCTTGTGAATAGTGTCTTTATGCGAGTTGTAGTTTTGTCTGTGTCACTTTCTTGTGGGATTGGTAAGTGCAGGGTGGTCATGCTGGAGATCCTTCCTTTTTCTTTTCACGTGTAGAATTGACAATCATTTCTCCAACTCATAGATAATGCCAAATTGTAATTAAGTTCTTATCAATCTCTGGACTTCCCAATTATTGAATAATCAATATTACACTTAATCTTGTTAAAGTTGAAAAATATTCCCTTAAAACAAAGTAGGGGATCTCCAACAACACCAGGTTGCAGCACCCACAGCAAAACCCCAAACCACCCAACGCAAAACCACAAAGCAGACAAGCACAGAGAGAGACGCATAAGGGACAAGGAACGTCAACGCACAACACAGAAACATCAAACACAAAGGACTACACATAAACCAACGAGACCAATGGGCAACCGGTGCCGACTTAGGACGGCCATCTGCCACGGAAATATCAGAAAGTGTGGTTATCCTGGATTACGTGCGCACATTCCTCCCACTTTTCCGATTACCCAGAAGTCTCGAAGAACGTACAACTGTGGTATAAAACAACCTTCTCACTGTCAGATGACCACACACAAACAAACAAGACTTCTTTACAGAGAATTTATTGAATCAGTGTCTAATCTTTATGTGAATTAAGGAGGTATTGAACACTTGGGCGCCAAATTCAATTTTTATAAAAATTTCTGAAATTATATCATTCTTGTCTGTCCTTGACTATACAAACTTACATTTGATTCTATCCACGGGAAAATTTTCTACGAGACTTTGAAATATGCATTAATCGACGTTTTAATTGAATTTAGGATTAAAATATTACAAGACTTTATATTTTCCAATTTTTTCTTCCAAAATCATCCATTTTCAACGAAGTGACATCCGCTTTCCTGTAACGTAAATTTGTTAACGAATACACTGTGATGAAGGTTTAATTTTCTATTTTACACATGCTATGATTCAATGCAATACGTTAAGTAATGTTTTTATTGCATTTTGAATGCGAAGGTTTGTGACGTCATTTTCCCGATAACGTCGAAATGACGTCTTGGTTTGCTCATGGATAAAACTCCCAAAGTCCTAAATTTCGAAAATCGCCATAATTTCTTCAAATGACGTCGGCAATTATTCAAACTTCATCAGGATACTCAAATGTGTATAGCGTATCAAATGTTTTAAGGGAGTAAATACTGTACTTCTCCAAATAAGCGAGAAAACAAATAATGCCGCCGCCATCTTGGTGTTCAAACCCTCCTTAATATAAGCATCATCCCTCTTCTAAGTAAGGGATTAACTTACTGTCGTGTTCTGATAAATGCATCAAATTAGTGTAGAGTTATTTCTCTTTCTACAGTATGCGAGTTCCCAACATAAAATAATAATTCACCATAAATATTGTAGGGAGAGGTCATATGCTTACACTATGATATGAAAAGAAACAAAAGGACCTCCAACAGATCTCGGTATTATCACTCACAGCTTAACAAAATAGAAAAAAATGTAACTCGAATGCCAAAATACCAACAAACACATCAAATGACATAAAAGGGACGAGGAAATGTACAATGACCTGTTTGTAAAAATGTTTGTAGTGCAAAGAGTTGATGGTATATTGTAGGTTTTCGTCATGTTTCTGATAAATCTTGTGGTGTATACAGAGCTTACGGCAGCAAAATCATACATGTAACAAGCAATTGACATCCGAAATCTGCATTTAAATCAGCATCAGACGACATACATTTCTGCTGACAAGTGACCACATACAAAGGTAAAGACATCGCTGATACACTCATGACTTCAGGTCGAATGAGGAATACAAATATCAGAGAAAGGACGTGAGTTCTCTTCTATAAATATGGTGGAGGTTTTTCTATGTTTGCTTCGGTTCTTGTTTTATCCTGTTTTTTTGTGCATTCAGTTTATGATTTCCTGAATTATCGATTTTGTGCTATATATCGGGATAGATCATTATCCATATTTGTCACTCCAACAAAACACGGTTGTAGCACCAATAACAAAAAGGAGGGGATCTCGAACAGCAGTCGGTTGCAGCACCCACAGCAAATGTTTAACGTCTTCACATTCACTACCATCATTTTAGAGCAGGTAAATTTACAGCATGGACTAAACAAACCGCAACACACACAATGCAAATACACAGAGCAGACACCCACAAAAAGGGACGCAAAACGGAAAGGAGCAACAACTCACACTAAGAAACATAAAACACAAAAAACCACACACAAACCAACGAGACCAATTGGAAATCGGTGCGTCTTTGGACGGCCATTTTCCACGTTAGTAGTAGAAGGTTTGGTTATACTGATTACATGCGCACAACCCTCCCACTTTTCCGATTACCCAGAGGTCTCGAAGAACGAACAATTGTGATGAAAAATAACCTCCTTAATATAAGATGAACATCCAAACAGAATGCCGCATGGCCCCATAAACTCACAGAATATGTCCAAAGTGTACCGAAAGACGGCGGCACATAAAAGTGTATAGATACTGAAGGGGATTATGAAGAAACGTAAAATGTCTTCAAATTCAAAAGCATCGTTTAAACAATGCAAAATGTCTGATAAAATTCAAATCCTCTATTAAAAGGCTCAAAATATATGTGTGTCATCGGACTTTAATGAGTTAAAGAAGATCCTGACGATAATCTCAACAGCACTCACAATAGAGCACCAAATTGAGCATCGACGGACCCCTAGTAAGCTAGAGGTGGGACCAGGTGCCCGGGAGGAGTAAGCATCCCCTATTGGCTAGCCGCACCCGCCGTCGATGTTCACGCTAGAAAATGAAAAGAATAAATAAAATACATGCATGTCTGAGGCCACGTCTATATAGAAATTGCTATGGCGACAATGTCAGGGAAAAATATTCAAAACACTTACTGTCAAACCCCTCGCGGGGAACTTTTTTACGAGCTCCGAACGGCAAAGGGCATAAGTGTGACATAAATGAGTTAAAGAAGATCCTGACGATAATCTCAACAGCACTCACAATAGAGCACCAAATTGAGCATCGACGGACCCCTAGTAAGCTAGAGGTGGGACCAGGTACCCGGGAGGAGTAAGCATCCCCTGTTGGCTAGCCGCACCCGCCGTCGATGTTCACGCATGAAAATGAAAAGAATATATAAAATAAATGCATGTCTGAGGCCACGTCTATATAGAAAGTGCTATGGCGACAATGTCAGGGAAAAATATTCAAAACTCTTACTGTCAAACCCCTCGCGGGGAACTTTTTTATGAGCTCCACACGGCAAAGGGCATAAGTGTGACATAAATGAGTTAAAGAAGATCCTGACGATAATCTCAACAGAACTTACAATAGAGCACCAAATTGAGCATCGACGGACCCCTAGTAAGCTAGAGGTGGGACCAGGTGCCCGGGAGGAGTAAGCATTTATTAATAATCATTAATTCTATATGAAAAGGAGTAAGCATTTATTAATAATCATTAATTCTATATGAAAAATAACTTCATTTAAGGGAAAGATCGTGATGGGAATATCAGTTACATGGCAACATGTTGTACAACAATCAAATATCAAAATAACATTGCATGATGTATTGCAATTAGAGTGTTACATTTCATATAGAAATATCGAATGCGATAGTTTAGACTTATCCTTTACTGTAAACGAGCAATTGTTGTGTAAATTGATTGTTTCATATTCAAAAGGAATTGTCATTTTGTACTATAAATAAATTAATGATAATGTTATCAAAGTTCTTACCTTTATGGACGTTTAAAAGGGGCCTCATATCGCAGTAATGAGTTACATTTGAAACTTTATACTTCCCTGACATTGTCGCCATAGCACTTTCTATATAAAAATAACGTCAGACAGTGAATGGGTTCCATATACTTTCATTTCCATGCTTCATAGACATCGACGGCGGCTGCGGCTAGCCAACAGGGGATGCTTACTCCTCCCGGGCACCTGGTCCCACCTCTGGCTTGCTAGGGGTCCGTCGATGTTTAATTTTGTGCTCTATTGTGAGTGCTGTTGAGATTATCATCAGGATCTTCTTTAACTAATTTACAATTATATTCTGACAAGTTTGGATTTTCATAGTAGAAATTTACAAATAATAAAGAAACTTTTAGGTCAAGGTTTTCGCTTTAACAAACTAGACTTTCTGGAAATTTTCGAAAAATTATGATCAACTTCTTTTGAAATTCGAAACCATACAAGCAACAGAGTATATTACTTTAGGTATTTCACAACCTGCATTTTATGTTCAAAGGTAGACAGCATAACTATCGAAATGCGTCAGTGTCATCAAACGCCTTTTATACCGTGGATATGATTCTAATGTCACCAGACGGACACTAAGCTTGGTACTTGACCAATCCTTAGTCTTGTACGACATGCACTCTGACTGACTGTGACGACGGGACTTCATGACGGGCCCTGTCCAAACCTCTTTAGAGAAGACAGGGTCCCGACCACCTGTCATCTCTGAATGTCAGTCGGAATCCTCGGGTGATAACATATATATCAGTTCGCTACAGCCGGCAGAACACGGACTGTATTACGCACGTCCTCTTTTTATATCAATTTACATATTCATCTGGGTTACTCGGACCAAGAATTGTGCGTTCTTCGAGACCTTTTGAAAATCGGAATAGCGGGAGAGTTGTGCGCACGTAATCCAGCATAACCACACTGCTATTTACGTGGCAGATGGCCGTCCTAAGTCGGCACCGGTTGCCCATTGGTCTCGTTGGTTTATGTGTGGTCTTTTATGTTCAATGTTTCTATGGTGAGTTGGTGTTCATTGTCCCTCTTGCGTCTCTTTCTGTGTATTTTTTGCATTGAGTGTTTTGCTGTGGGTGCTGCAACCTAGTGTTGTTACCGTAGAGTCGAATCAGTAGCATTTCCAAATAAAATTTATGTTCAGAATTGTATTCGAGAAATGGTGCTGAGATTATAACCTCCTGTGATTTCGATCATATCTGTGGATGAAATGACAGGTTTCCGAAATAGCCAAATAGTATTTGTGATGTCAAATTGATAATGTGCCAAAACAAAGCTTCTTTCAGGAGACAGAGCTGGAAAGAAGTAATAAATACACTTGACAAACATCCATATCAGGGGGAATGAATTCAACTGCTCCACACTGCAACAGGAAATAAGTGTTTATATAAATAAAGGGTTCCAATTCTATACCTTCTTGAAGGACAATTTAAACCAATTTATTATGCACCAGACATGGAGGTTTCGGGTACTTAACCCTTGTTATTGATCCTCAATGTAAACAATGTAACATTATAAAATATTTGAAAGTTTTTTTTGTCCAAAATGTACCGAAAGACGTAGCAGGATTGGTGGGATATGATGCCAGAGGATCCACGAAAATTTTGTATCAGAAATTTTGGAATGCGTTGAAGAACGATCATCCGAAGCTTTTTTACTAGTTGCGATAAGGAGTTCTTTAAAAGTGGGATTGAGGCCCTTAAACACCGGCGACAAAAGTGTATAGATGCTGAAGGGAATTATGTAGAAAAAAAATGCAAAATGTCTGATAAAATTCAAATCCTTTTATACGGGGCTCAAAACATATGAATCAGCCCTCCTATCTGTCATCGAACTTTAATTCTATATGAACAATAATTTCATTTAAGGGAAAGATCGTGATGTGAATATCAGTTATATGACAACACGTTGTACAACTATCAAATGTCAAAATAACATCACAATGGTATTGTTATTAGAGTGCTACTTTTCATATAGAAATATCGAATGTGATATTTTAGACCTATCCTTTACTGGAAACGAGCAATTGTTGTTTAAATTGTTTTGTTTCATATTCCAAAAGCAATTGTCATTTTGAACTATAAATAAATATTGATAATGATATCAAATTTATTATCGTCATGGTCGTTTTAAAGGGACTTCATATCGCGGTAACGAATTACATGTGAATGACAAATATGGATAATGACCATATCCCTGTCTACAGTACAAAATCGATAATTCAGAAAATCAGAAACCGAAGGCATACAAAATCAGGACAAAACAGGAACCAAAGCAAACAAAAACAAAAACCTCCACCATATGAAAAGAAGCGAACTCCCGATATGAGAGTGAGACCAGGTGCCCAGGAAGAGTAAGCATCTCCTGCTTGCATGCAACACCCGTCGCTTCAATTCGGTAGAAATGTCACATCCGGTTACTTCCATTTTGGAAGATATAGAGTACAATCTTTGGTTGGATGGTTCAAATGGTCTATGACAGAATATCATCCACCATTCTTGATAGTGGGACATCATAGTGTATGACGAGTTCCCCATATCGACCGTAGAACTTCCTCAGTGACGATGTTAGTCGGTCACAAACATATTCCTGACTGAGAAGCTTATCTGAAAGACGCCTAGCTCTCAGAACAAAATCCGTATATTTGGTACTTGCTCTGGCATAGCGTATCAACTGAGATATGAACACGCCATAAGCAGGCGATGAAGGGATGTTGCTACTCAGAAAAGGAAAGTTCGTAATGCTGAAATTGAAGTCGTCACGTTTGTCATAGAGTGAGGTGTTCATGTGACCATCAGTGTCGTAGGACAACATTATGTCAAAATAGGATGCTGAATTATTTGTCTCTGTAGTTTCTTTGACTTCAAGCTCCGAAGGATAGATACTGCTCAGGTAATCCGCGAATTTTGGATTATTGATGGACAACACATCGTCTATGTATCTGTAAGTGAAGTTGAAATCAGAAGCTAAGTATCTTTTCCCTTCAGAGACCAAAGATTGAATGAATTCAGCTTCGTACGAGTAAAGGAAAATGTCGGCAAGGAGTGGGGCACAATTGGTACCCATTGGAATTCCGACAATTTGCTGGAAGACCTTTCCTCCAAACACCACAAAAATGTTGTCGATCAGAAAGTTTAACATCTGAATAATGTCTGTTTCAGTGTACTTATTTTCAGAATCTGACTTTTCTTTTACAAAGTAGGTTTTGTCATAGTTAACAACAATAAATTTGTATTTGCGATTACCGTTCTTACTTGTAAACGCATTACTTATAATTTTTGCGAGTCTTTCTTTCAATTTAGAATGTGGAATTGTAGTGTAAAGTGTCGAAAAATCAAAGGCTTTGATCGAATGGACTCTACTAAAATGAGTGGATTTCAGATGTTCTAAAAGTTCCTTCGAATTCTTTAAAATCCACATCTGGTTGATACCACTGCGAGAATATACTGTCGAACAATATTTTTGAAGCCCAGATTTGATTTCAGATAAAACTTTGGTGAGTAAGATCGATACAGATTTGGTAGAACATTTTGAGGAACCAGCGATGAAACGTTGGTTGTACGGATTCTTATGCATTTTAGGTATGCAGAATAAGTATGGTAAATCTAAATCTAAATTGGTAGTGTTGAAGCCAAAGGAAGCAAGAGCTGATTTGTGGTTATCTATTATTTCAGAGGCAGAAAGGTTTGTTGGGGTGTAAGTGGGATTTCCAGGTGTCGAATTTAAACCCAACTCTTTAACTAGACTGTCGAAATAGTACTTTTTGCAAGTAAATGTGTAATTATTTGAGGCTTTGTCCGCTGGTGTGTTGACATAATGTTCTTGGAGGTAGGTAAGTTCTGTGATAACATCAGGGTCTTTAAATATAGACACGAATCTGGTGTTCACAGTTGATTTTAATCGAATCTTACCAATTATAACGGTCAGTATTCCTAGACCTCTCAATCTCCATCTCGGTCTACATCATCATTACGTGACGAAAGTTAACTACACCATGACAAATCACCCTTCAAACACAGGTGCGTCTCAACGAAGAGTGTCACAATCGCTTTCCCCTGGACCAGTCAAGCGCTTCGCAGTCCGACCAACAAGAATCATAGTACCAATACTATGACGTCGAAAGGTTGATTCGATATTAACGTGTCAACGGAAAGAAATACTTCCTTGTCAAATGGGTAGATTGTAGTATAAATGAGTTAAAGAAGATCCTGAAGATAATCTCAACAGCACTCACAATAGAGCACCAAATTGAGCATCGACGGACCCCCAGCAAGCTAAAGGTTGGACCAGGTGCCCGGGAGGAGTAAGCATCCCCTGTTGGCCAGCCGCACCCGCCGTCGATGTTCACGCACGAAAATTAAAAGAATATATAAAATACATGCACTGTCTGAGGCCACGTCTATATAGAAAGTCCTATGGCGACAATGTCAGGGAAAAATAATCAAAACACTTACTGTCAGACCCCTCGTGGGGAACTTTTTTTACGAGCTCCACATGGCAAAGGGCATAGGTGTGACACAAATGAGTTAAAGAAGATCCTGACGATAATCTCAACAACACTCACAATAGAGCACGAAATTGAGCATCGACGGACCCCCAGCAAGCTAGAGGTTAGACCAGGTGTCCGGGAGGAGATAGCATCCCCTGTTGCCTAGCCGCACCAGCGTCGATGTTCACGCACGAAAAGACTATAAAATACATGCACTGTCAGAAACCACGTCTATATAGAAAGTGCCATGGCGACGCGGAACCCGAGGAAAATATACTGCGATCCACAGTACGTGAATTTCACAGACTTCGAACCCATGATGACAAAAGTCGTAAGAGACAAAATCGTCCAAATTGCTTTAACAAGTAGTTTGGTATATTGACGTAATATACCCGTCTCGTGTAGAGTACCTTTGTCTTTTTAATCCCCCCCCATTGTTTTCTTTTTCCCTCCCTTCTTTTCCCTGCATACGTTGCTAAGGTTGAATAATGCTGATTTGGTACATTTTTGGACATATTAATTTTTATGCTTTTTGGCCATATTACATTGACTGAGGATCACTGACGAGGGTTTTACTACCCGAAACGTGCATGTCTGGTCCATGCTGTAAATTTATCAGGGTTTAAATGATGCTAATTTAAAAACGTTTAACATTTGAACTACTTGGTGAGTGTCACTGCTCGTGGACCAAGAGTCCGAGGGCACATGTAGCCAAGTTCGATCAACGACGGTTGATCGTCTGTCTCTTCAACGCATTTAAATTTTTTTGTTACAAAATTCCTTGAAATTTCTAAAACGTGGGTCCTGTAGCTTCATATCCCACCCATTCTGCTACGTCTTTTGGTACATTTTTGGACATACTAATTTTCATGCTTTTTGGCCATATTACATTGTTTAGACTGAGGATCACTGACGAGGGTTTAGTACCCGAAACGTGCATGTCTGGTCCATGCTGTGAATTTATCAGGTTTTAAATGATGCTATTGACTTTAAAGACATTTAACATTGATTTGTGCTAGTCGACAAATAATTTTAATGACGACATCTTTCCCGCGGATGTATTCTCATCTAATTGTCCCCATCTTCTTTCCTAATAGGTACGCTCAGCTTGTTTGTATCATCGCTACGATCTTTTCCGTCACCTGCTCTAGCCAACATGATTCAACGTGTTAATTACAGAATAATGTTAAAAAAACAGCATCCGCTCCACTTGGGTCGAGAGTCCTGGATTCACACTTTTAGAATTCCCTTACAGAAAATGTCAATGGAACTCGGAAATCTATAATGCACTGATAGAAAATGACAGATTGCTAATGATCAACGCTTTGCGAACTAAGACAGTTACCAAAGTAAATACCACACTGCATGACATCAGGTGACTCATACCGCGATCTGTACTACCACCTGAAAAAGAATTACGTAGGATATTCACGTGTAAGAAAGGGTTTGATCGATTTCACTGGAATTATGTGGTACTGCTACCTCAGATGACATCAACACCATGAAGCGGCATATGCAAGTGTTAAACAGAAACAACACTAAACTTGCAAAAATTATGGCTATACAAGATGAACATCGATCTTCATTTAGAACGCTTTGGTAATATTATGCAAGCTGTTCAAAAGAATCACAGTCGATGCAATCGAACACGAATTCCTTATCCTTGAGGAAATCATGTTGAAACACTTGTTTAGATTGAGGATCACTGACGAAGGTTGTGAACCCGAAACGTGCATGTCTAGTCCATGCTGCAAATTTATCCCTTTATAAATGATGCTATTTTGAATTTGAAGACCTTTAATATTCTTGTATACCAGACTTCATTCAACCATCTAAAAGTTCCTATCTCACCAATGTCTCAGCCGCTTGAACTGTATAGAGTGTTCAGTTTCCCTGTACCAGTGAAAGAATCATCATCTCATGCTACCCAACTAATGGACATTCCTGATTACTTTTTACATAGCAAATAAAATCAGCATTTCACGACGTTATCCAATTATCAGGTTGCACAATGTACAGGTAGCAAGACGCGTTTCTGTTTAGCAAACGTTCCTGTTACAGCTTCTGCTGCCCCGTCATGTATATCCTCTATTTTTTAAAATCAGAAGAAATTCACATCAAAATCGAGTAACTTTAGATTTGTTTTGTATAAGTTGTACCCTACTTTTATATAACTTTCTCCATCAAGTGTTTTGCTGTACAAAATCCCAATGTCTGCACTTAGCTGTGGTGCTAAGCAGAAAAGTGTTAAAGGGTGTAATGGACATTCCATGTATGTGCTCAAATACATCAGACAGTTTGTATCTTCCGTCTAGACTTGGCAAATGTACAAATGGTTTTGATGAGGTATCTGTCGTTTATCCAGTCAAGTTAGCTCTTCTTCAAGAATTCTTTTTTCCTGATCCTCATTCCACTATCTTTGGAGATACCATTTTGAAAGTTTTGTAAATTTGAAAGTACCTCCTATAAAAATATTCAATCACTTTTTCGACCAGTATCTTGTGAATGATGAAAAGTATCATTTTAGCCTTAAAAGGATGGCATCTGCTGCGAAAAAAACAGGTGGCACAGTGTTCAAATCTCTCACGGAATCAATGTCAGGTTGAGTTTGCAGTAGACTAATTGCCTGATACTAGTGGTATTATAGCCATCATTGCGACTATTTAGTCAGTTCTTAGCATTTCTATTGTCTTTTGTTCCTTTTGCAAACTTCGTTTTGTTTCTGCAGCAATGTTACTTATGCACCAAACGAAACCTATATCTGCTTTTAAACTATCATCTGATCATTCTTTTACTTATACGTTTCCACCAGAACTGACAACTGCACGGTCTCTTTCTGAGCATATCTATACTTCATTTACCACTCTTTATCCATATGTTGCGTTCTCTGTACTAACCACTATCCTCATAATAGTACTCTGCTCTATCCTTTGGCACAAATTTAAACAAAGTAACGTTTGTCACTATTTTCGAAAAATTTCTTTTATATTCCGATAAGATTTTACTATAATTATAAGAGGTCATTTGAATATTTTGTGCCACTATATGATGTGCATTACGTCGCTTAAATTCATTGAGATAAAGGTGACATACTTTCTAAAATGCCCTAATTTTTGACAATGGTTACATATAGCATATCGTGCTGGACAAACATTTCTAGTAAAACAAAGGAGGGGGTCTCCAACAACACCAAGCTGTAGCACCCACAGCAAAACCCCAAAACACCCAATGCAAAAACACAAAGCAGACAAGCACAAAAAGAGACGCACAAGGGACAAGGAACGTCAACGCACAACACAGAAACATCAAACACAAAGGACTACACATAAACCAACGAGACCAATGGGCAACGAGTGCCGACTTAGGACGGCCATCTGCCATGGAAATAGCAGAAGGTATGGTTATCCTGGATTACGTGCGCACAACCCTCCCATTTTTCCGATTACCCAGAGGTCTCGAAGAACGTACAATTGTGGTGTAAAACAACCTCCTCACTGTCTTACCACACCATCTACAGATTCCATTCTGATGTTTTTATTTTTTATACTCTGCTCTTGTCATGGAGGGTAGTTCCTTCTAAATTGACCACCTTTTTGTCCAAAGTTAGTGGTAGTTCTATTCACTACACACAGTTCGTCTCGTACTGTCTCGCGCACTCGCCATACCACTTTCTATATAGACCTAACCTCAGTCACTGCATATATTTTATACTAGACAACGACCCGCGCAAGCGCGGGTAAGATTGTCATAGATATGTTGAGTGAAAGAAAATCCTGACATTAATCTCAACAACACTCACAATAGAGTACCATGATGAGCATCGACTGACCCCGAGTATGTTGACATACATTGTATTTAGATACGTTATGTATTGCTCTTGTATGCAATCTTCTGTTCGGATTTATATTGTTTGGCGCTGATATTTTAAACAAAGAGGGGGATCTCCAACAACACCAGGTTGCAGTACCCACACCAAAACACCCAATGCAAAAACACAAAACACCCAATGCAAAAACACAAAGCAGACAAGAACAGAAAGAGATTCATAAGGGACAAGGAACGTCAACGCACAACACAGAAATATCAAACACAAAGGACTACACATAAAACAACAAGACTAATGGGCAACCGGTGCCGACTTAGGACGGCCATCTGCCATGGAAATAGCAGAAGGTGTGGTTATACTGGATAACGTGCGCACAACCCTCCCACTTTTCCGATTACCCAGAAGTATCGAAGAACGTACAACTGTGGTGTAAAACAACCTCCTCACTGTCAGATGACCACACACAAACAAGTCTTACAGAGAATTTTTTTTTTTATTTCAATATTTTATTCATTTTCTACATATTATATGTTATTTACATAAACAATTCAGACATCACCATCCATTTACTCTCCATTCACACGATTGAGACAATTATTAATTTCAAAAAGAAGAAGATCACACATATAGTATTTTCTATTTCAGTCTAGCAGAGGCAAAAAATTATTCCATTTTTTGTGAAAAACGTCTAACAAACCATTGTTAATATGTATCTGTTTTAAAATTTTGATGTAATACTTTATTTCACTTTTTGCAGCTTCTGAATTTGGATTATTCCCCTTATTCCGCTTTGAAAAAATATGAGCTTTACAAATTGTTAATATTGTATTCAACTCCTTATTTTCACACATAAACAGAACATCAAATAAACTAAAGTCATAATTTGTATCAAGTTTATGATTTAACCATGATGAAATATTTGACCACAATTCTGAAACATAATTACATTCCTAAAATAAATGTTTTATAGTTTCAATGTTTTCTTTACAAAAAGAACATAAATTATTATTAGTTATTTTCATTTTAAACAATAAATCTTTTGTTCCTAGGATTTTATGTAGGATACGATACTGTAACCAGATAAGTTTATTATCCTTTAAATTGTGCATACTTTGATTGACCTTAGTCCACCACTTTTCATTTAGTCTTACAGAGAATTTCAATCTTGATGCTTATATTAATTCACATAAAGATTGAACACTGATTCAATAAATAAAGTCTTACAGAGAATTTATTGAATCGGTGTTCAATCTTTATGTGAATTAATATAAGCATCATCCCTCTTCCAAGTAAGGGATTAACTTACTGTCGTGTTCTTATAAATGCATCAAATTAGTGTAGTTATTCCTCTTTCTACAGTGTGCGAGTTCCCAACATAAAATAATAAGTCACCATAAATATTGTAGGGAGAGGCCATATGCTTACACTATGATATGAAAAGAAAGAAGAGGACCTCCAACAGATCTCGATTTTATCACTCACAGCTTAACAAAATAGACAAAATGAAACTCGAAATGCCACAATACCAACAAGCACATCAAATGACATAAAAGGGACGAGGAAATGTACCATGACCTGTTTGTAAAAATGTTTGTAGTGCAAAGAGTAGATGGTATATAGTAGGTTTTCATCATGTTTCTGATAAATCTTGTGGTGTATACAGAGCTTACGACAGCAAAATCATACATGTTACAAGCAATTGACATCCGAAATCTGCATTTAAATCAGCAGCAGACGACATACATTTCTGCTGACAAGTGACCACATACAAAGGTAAAGACATCGCTGATACACTCATGACCTCAGGTCGAATGAGGAATACAAATATCAGAGAAAGGACGTGAGTTCTCTTCTATAAATATGGTGGAGGTTTTTCTATGTTTGCTTCGGTTCTTGTTTTATCCTGTTTTTTTTTTTGTGCATTCAGTTTATGATTTCCTGAATTATCGAGTTTGTGCTATATATCGGGATAGATCATTATCCATATTTGTCACTCCAACAAAACACGGTTGTAGCAACCATAACAAAAAGGAGGGGATCTCAAACAACGGTCGGTCGCAGCACCCACAGCAAATGTTTAACGTCTTCAAATTCACTAGCATCATTTTACAGCAGGTAAATTTACAGCATGGACCAGTCAAACCGCAAAACACACAATGCAAATACACAGAGCAGACACCCACAAAAATAGACGCAAAAGGGACAAGGAGCAACAACTCACACTAAGAAACATAAAACACAAAAAACACACATAAACCAACGAGACCAATTGGAAATCGGTGCGACTTTGGACGGCCATTTGCCACGTTAGTAGCAGAAGGTTTGGTTATACTGATTACATGCGCACAACCCTCCCACTTTTCCGATTACCCAGAATTCTCGAATAACGAACAATTGTGATGAAAAATAACCTCCTTAATATAAGATGAACATCCAAACAGAATGACGCAGGGCCCCATAAACTCACAGATGAATATGTCCAAAGTGTACCGAAAGACGGCGGCACATAAAAGTGTATAGATACTGAAGGGGATTATGTAGAAACGCTAAATGTCTTCAAATTCAAAAGCATCATTTAAAATATGCAACATATCTGATAAAATTCAAACCCTCTCATACAAGGCTCAAAATATATGTGTGTCATCGGACTTCAATTCTATGAAAAATAAATTCATTAAGGGAAAGATCGAGATGTGAATATCAGTTACAAGGCAACATGTTGTACAACAATCAAATATCAAAATAACATTGCGTGATGTATTGCAATTAGAGTGTTACATTTCATATAGAAATATCGAATGTGATATTTAGACTTATCCTTTACTGTAAACGAGCAATTGTTATGTAAATTCATTGTTTCATATTTCAAAAGAAATTGTCATGTTGTACTATAAATAAATTAATGATAATGTTATCAAAGTTTTTTCCTTTATGGTCGTTCTAAAGGGGTCTCATATCACTGTAATGAATTACTTTGAATCTTTACAATTATATTCTGACAAGGAACCAAGAAATATTATATAATGCTAAATATATTACTAATGTCCTCAAAGTATAAAGATGTTATTTATCAACAAGAATTGACTCTCAACAAGGCAAACGTTACACCATTTTTTAACCTAAATATCAAAATTGTCAATGGAGAAATTCATACAAGTTTGTATGACAAACGAAATGATTTTGGATTCAACATAGTTAATTTCCCCTTGCTTGACGGTGATGTCCCTAGATACCTTCATACGGTATCTACATTTCACAACGCATCCGGTATGCTAGAGCATTGTACTGATATTTTGGATTTTCATAGTAGAAATTTACAAATAATTGAGAAACATTTAGGTCAAGGTTTTCGCTTTAACAAACTAGACTTTCTGTAAATTATACAAAAATTATGATCAACTTCTTTTGAAATTCGGAACCATAGAAGCAACAGAGTATATTACTTTAGGTATTTCACAACCTGCATTTTAGGATCAAAGGTAGACAGCATAACTATCGAAATGCGTCAGTGTCATCAAACGCCTTTTATACCGTGGATATGATTCTAATGTCACCAGACGGATACTACGCCCGGTACTTGACCAATCCTTAGTCTTGTACGACTTGCACTCTAACTGACTGTGACGACGGGACACCATGACGGACCCTGTCCAAAACCTCTTAGAGAAGACAGGGCCCCGACCATCTGTCATCTCTGAGTGTCAGTCGGACTCCTCGGGTGATAACATATATATGAGTTCGCTACAGCCGGCAGAACACGGACTGTACTACGCACGTTCTCTTTTTATTTCCATTTACATATTCATCTGGGTTACTTTGACCCCTGTGTTTTACGGTCTCGTTTGTGTGTGGTCTTCTAACAGTTGTTTTACACCATAATTGTGCGGTCTTCGAGACCTCTTGAAAATCGAAATAGCGGGAGGGTTGTGCGCACGTAATCCAGCATAACCACACCGTCTGCTATTTACGTGGCAGATGGCCGTCCTAAGTCGGCACCGGTTGTCCATTGGTCTCGTTGGTTTACGTGTGGTCTTTTATGTTCAATGTTTCTATGGTGAGTTGATGTTCCTTGTCCCTTTTGCGTCTCTTTCTGTGCTTCTCTGCTGTGTATTTTTGCATTGAGTGTTTTGCTGTGGGTGCTGCAACCTGGTGTTGTTGGAGACCCCCCCCCCCCCTTGTTTTACATAAAGTGTGCGGCTAGAAATTTACTGTAGAGTCGATTCAGTGGCATTTCCAAATAAAATTTATGTTCAGAATTGTATTCGAGAGATGGTGCTGGGGTGATAACCTCCTTTGATTTCGATCATATCTGTGGATGAAATGACAGGTTTCCGAAATAGCCAAATAGTATTTGTGATGTCAAATTGATAATGTGCCAAAACAAAGCTTCTTTCAGCAGACAGAGCTGGAAAGAAGTAATAAATACACTTGACAAACATCCATATCAGGGGGAATGAATTCAACTGCTCCACACTGCAACAGGAAATAAGTGTTAATATAAATAAAGGGTTCCAATTCTATACCTTCATGAATGACAATTTAAACCAATCTATTATGCACCAGACATGCACGTTTCGGGTACTTAACCCTTGTCATTGATCCTAAATTTAAACAATGTGACATTACTAAAATATTTTTAGTTTATTTATTAGTTTTTTTTTGTCCAAAATGTACCGAAAGACGTAGCAGGATTGGTGGGATATGATGCCAGAGGATCCACAAAAATTTTGTATCAGAACGATCATCCGAAGCTTTTTTACTAGTTGCGATAAGGAGTTCTTTAAAAGTGGAATTGAGGCCTTTAAACACCGGCAACAAAAGTGTATAGTTGCTGAAGAGAATTATGTAGAAAAAAATGCAAAATGTCTGATAAAATTCAAATCCTTTTATACGGGGCTCAAAACATGAATCAGCCCTCCTATCTGTCATCGAACTTTAATTCTATATGAACAATAACTTCATTTAAGGGAAAGATCATGATGTGAATATCAGTTACATTGCAACACGTTGTCAACAATCAAATGTCAAAATAACATCACAATGGTATTGTTACTAGAGTGCTACTTTTCATATAGAAATATCGAATGTGATATTTTAGACTTATCCTTTACTGGAAACGAGCAATTGTTGTTTAAATTGTTTTGTTTTATATTCCAAAAGCAATTGTCATTTTGTACTATAAATAAAATATTGATAATGATATCAAATTTATTATCGTCATGGTCGTTTTAAAGGGACTTCATATCGCGGTAACGAATTACATGTGAATCTAATCAATTATAACGGTCAGAATTCCTAGACCTCTCAATCTCCATCTCGGTCTCTTTCATCATTACGTGACGAAAGTGAACAACACCATGACAAATCACCCTTCAAATACAGGTGCCTCTCAACGAAGAGTGTCACAATTACTTTCTCCTGGACCAGTCAAGCGCTTCGCAGTCCGATCAACAAGAATCACAGAACCAATACTATGACGTCGAAAGGTTGATTCGATATTAAGTACAGTTCTCTATAAGAATCATGCAAATTGCAAACATCGTGCTACATGCACTTTCACAATTATTGTAAATTTGACCATATTCCAAATCTATGGAACGTTAGAAATCAAAATGTGAATTTTCAGTCATATCTGAATCACATGCTGTGAATGGCAACCCTTTTAACATTTACAATTATTTCTATATAAATCTATTGAAATGTGCTCCTTTTACCATGCTTATATCTGTTAAACCCAGATAGATGTGAATATCTGTATAATATGAATAAAAAGAATTTATCAAATAGATTTTGCTTTGTTAAACATATTTTTGTGCAAACCAGTCATTGCTTAGTTTATTCAGAATTTAAAACTGAATTTTCTGTTTAAAATCGAAATTTGAGTTATTCCCCTTTATGATTACCTTGACAACAAAAATGGCGGCGCCCATGGATGAAGGCGCAAAATTTTCCCTCAGCAGGTATTTTGATTCCCCGTGTGGCAAGAGTGATAAATTTAGTGATTCTTTTTTGTTTAATTTGACTGATTGTGATAAAAAGATTGCTGGTCATCTTAGAGAGTGCAAAGTCAGTCAAAATATTGTGAGCGAAGACCATTTGATCGCACTACGAGCCGGTACTGTACATTTGGAACTGGACGTCCAATACCGATCGTGGTGTAAATGTCAGCGGGACCCACTGTACGATGCGGATTTTTGAGGCACAATGCTGGATCATTGTGCAAATCACAGAGAGGAATATCTAGCCAGATGTGCGAATTGGCACAGCTCATTTAAGATGGGGCCATCTCTGCAGAGTTGGCACAGGTCAGTCTGTTTTATTTCATTTTTTTTATTAGAATAATTTATTGGTCGAGCAGACAGTACTGAGATATTTAAGATATTTATGAACAATTCACTAGTTTGCTTACTTGGCTGATTCAGAGGGGGGCGGGGTCCGGAGCCCCCCCCCCCCCCCTTTAGAATTTTCAAAACATCTGAACATAGCTTTATATACATATTTCAAAAGATTAAGTCCAATTCCCCTTTTGTTGTCATAATATTTGAAAAATACATCATGAATTTGTATTATAAGAAATCTTTCATTTTGATAATATTTTGCCGTCAGCTTTAAAAATTTTTCTCTTGCTCGCCATAATTTATTACATACATGTACATTGTTTTCAAATGATGCTGCACTTTCTTATATACATAACACCTAGGTCAATAAACAAGGGCACTAACAGGGGTCTAGAACTCCCATTTCCCGTTGCCCGGGGCAAGTGAAAAGTTTGGTCGGGAAAGTGCAAACTTAAGCATGTGTTCACTTGCCCATGGGCAAGTAGATTAGGCCAAGCAAAAAATAAAAAGTTGGTTCTCAGGCTAAATTTTTTCAAATCATATGCGACAGGCAGGTTTTTTTTCATAAAACATTTTCAGAACAACTACAAATTGTAATGTAATGATATCTTTTATGCTAGTAATTTGTTTCCTCAGCGTGTGATTGACATTTCTGTCCAGTTTTATTACTTCAGCTTGTACCCATTGAATGACCGCTTGAAATAACATGAAAATTTTACCGACAAACGCAAACACAAGTACATGTACATTTAGACAAGATAAGATATAAGTGGACGTTGGAGATTTAAATCTCAGGTGCAGAACAAGAATACAAAATGTCATAGAGAAAATCAATATTTTATCTGGATGAAATAGAACACTTTATTGAACCCTTCGGGTGAACTGAACATAAGAATTTTGCGCATCTGCCTGGCCATGTAAGCTGTCATTTACGCGTTGCTGGTACCGTCACCTTCTCCTTGAACTCCTTGGATCCGCCACTGATGTCCATGCTGACGTCTGTCTGATAATGCTATAAGATATTTAGCCGTCTCGTCTGCATCGTAGATGAGATCAGAGAAACGTTAGCTATGTTTTCACCTTCAACGGAGTCGTGCATCGGGGTCCTTATTTCGTAAATTCTCTTGAATTGGATACGTTAGCCCGGGACCTGGGGACTTCCATCTCTCTAGTCTATTTTTTTTTTTTTTTTTTTTTTTTGGTTGAAAAAAAATGAATGTGGGGGTAAAACACGTATGCGGTGGGGCCTGAGAACCTTTTTTTTTTCTTGGCCTTGGCTGAACATTTTTCCCTCTTAATTCAGATTTCTTTTTTATCTCCTACTTCTACCGGTAACACAGGGTTTTGATTTATTCTGATTTCTGAAGAATCAAGCACTCAATTTTTAGCTAGATATGCCACATTTCAACATGGCCTTTAAAATAAGTTGCAGTATACCTTTCCTTCTCTACATGTAATTTTTGATGGGCAAGTGATTTTATTGATCGGGCAAGTAAATTTTACGTCATGAGTTGCCGTTGGCAAGTAGGTATTGAAAAAAATTCAAGACCCCTGACTACGAAAACAATAAGAAACAGAATAGGACACGAAAAATGAATCAGTAATATACCACATCAAGTCATTATCTTCCGCCCGCAGTGTTATTATCGGAAAATAATGACTTGTGCACTAACCAATCAGAATCGATGTTACATTCTCGTTATATAATATTACATGATAGATATTCCTTGTTGATAAAAAAAAGTATTTATTTGAAAATATTTTTTAAGACTGTATTACTGATAAAACGAGACATGTATATCTTTTTCTAAGTTACTAATAATGTTGAAAATAAGAATTTATAATTGATTTATATTCATAAACTTTTACTGTCAATCATTTGTTATAGAAATGGACCAGATCACAGAGACAGAGGATTCCTCTATAACAGAAATTTCGATTAAAGTAAGTAAAAGAGCAGTAAAGTATAATTTTCTGTTTTTTTTCCAAGAGTTGTAAGAGTTGCCTACTTCACATGAATAATGCATTATTTATACATTATAGGCCATCAATGTACTGGACTCAATAGAAAAGATGAAAACTACCATTGGACAACATTCTGAAGATATATCATCTACAATAGTAAGCTTTATAAATATTTTTTATGCCCCCGGAATCAAAGATTCGGGGGCATATAGTTTTTGGCCTGTCCGTCTGTTTGTCTGTTTATCTGTTTGTCTGTCTGTTTGTCTGAAAAACTTTAACATTGGACATAACTTTTGAATGGGAAGTGATAGGGCTTTCATATTTCACATGTGTATTCCTTGTGACAAGACCTTTCCATTGATACCGAAATTTTTGACCTCGTGACCTTGACCTTTGACCTTTTAACCCAGTGACCTCACATACATGTACTTAACAGAAAATAGTGTTCATACTAACAAAGATGCCACCGGGGGCATTCGTGTTTCACAAACACAGGCTTTATTTTTTATGCCCCCGGAATCAAAGATTCGGGGGCATATAGTTTTTGGCCTGTCCGTCTGTTTGTCTGTTTATCTGTTTGTCTGTTTGTCTGTCTGTTTGTCCGAAAAACTTTAACATTGGACATAACTTTTGAATGGGAAGTGATAGGGCTTTCATATTTCACATGTGTATTCCTTGTGACAAGACCTTTCCATTGATACCAAAATTTTTGACCTCGTGACCTTGACCTTGACCTTTGACCTACTTTTCAAAAACTTTAACATTGGGCATAACTTTTGAATGGAAAGTGATAAGGCTTTCATATTTCACATGTGTATTCCTTGTGACAAGGCCTTTCCATTGATACCAAAATTTTTGACCTCGTGACCTTGACTTTGACCTTTGACCTACTTTTCAAAAACTTTAACATTGGGCATAACTTTTGAATGGGAAGTGATAGGGCTTTCATATTTCACATGTGTATTCCTTGGACTTATATCGCTTGCGATTCAAAAATTTATTGAAAATGGTTTCATAACCATACTGGAGCTTGTATTGCACCTACATGTATTATCATGAAACTTGTTTCCCATGAATCCTTTTGATTTTGGGGTCCAAATATCAAAGGTCAAGGTCATTATCATAGGAAAATGGTTTCCAGACCATATTTGAGCATGTATTGCACCTGACCAGAAATGTATCTTATGAATCAAACGAAGATGACCCCTATTGATTTTGGGGTCCAAAGGCAAAGGTCACAGGAATTCCATAATTGAAAATGGACAATATTTGAGTCTATATAATACCTAGTATGATTATGAAACTTGCCGCAAATGTTACCAATGAATCAAGGATAGCCCCTATTGCATTTTGGATGTTTCCCATCAATAAAAAATGACCCCTATTGATTTGTGGTCAAGGTCAAAGTTATAGAAATATGATGATTGAAAAAGGTGTCTGGACCATATTATAGCCTGTATTTCACCTATTATCATGAAAGTTGCCAAAAATGTTTCCCATGAATCTAGGATTATTGAATTTGGAGTCAAAAGGTTAAAGGTCAAGGTCATAGGGCAATTCATGAATATTGTAAGTCTGCATATTCATGCTTACATTTAAGTTTGCAACTCAGCACTTCGTATCTTTGATGCATTTTAAGCTCATTCTGCATACGAATCGTCATGCGGGAGAAATATGGCATTAGATTTAGGGCTAAAAACGGCCCTCATCTTATCTGCTCAATGATTTTGATTGGCTACTACTTTGATACTATACACCAGAACTTTCTCTAGTGACATAACTGCTCAAAACATGTTTGTGAAAAATTAAAGAGTATAGGGTTTACAGATGGATAATGAGTAAGTTAATTTTCTATGAATGTTGGTAATGTTTTCAAATTTGCATCTTATTTTTTCAGAGTTTGTAAAGAACCATTGTGACATTTTCCCAACAATCCAATTGGAGTGATGATTGTGTGGAATTAAAATTGCCAAAAATCAACATTATAATGGAATCTTTTAATGTCAGTCCCCTAAGGTCTCAGTTAAAAACCAACATGAAAGATGTCAAGCCATCTACCGTGAGATACTATAAACGCAAGGCAGAGGAATCCATCAATTTAAAGTTGTATCATAATAAATTATTGTGATTGTACATTTTTTGTTTTATCAAACTGGGTTTAGCAAGTATACAAGGTCAAGAAATGCATAAATTACAATTTACCTTCCTTTTTAGCCCATTTTTTTCTGGCTGATGAAATATTTTGCATAAAAATGTTCTTATACAAATGAAAGTCATATCATGATATTTGATTGTGATTGTAAATCTTTTGCTATATCAAGCTGGGCTTAGCAAATATCGAAGGTCAAGATATGCAAATAAAAAACCCCAGAGTATCCCCCTTTTTTTAGTACAACTTTTCTGGCTGATGATATATTTCCACACAAATGTGTTTGAATCACATAAAAGTCATATCTTGATATCTTATTATGATTGTAAAGTTTTCACTATATCAAGCTGGGTTCAGCAAATAATTAAGGTCAAGATATGCAAAAAATAGCAAAAAACACAATTAAAGAGTTGTCCCCCTTTAAAGTCAAATTTTTCTGGCTGATGAAATATTTTGCATAAATATGTTTTTGAAGCAATTAAAAGTCATATCATGATATTTTATTATGATTGTAAAGTTTTTTTTTTTCAAGCTGGGTTCAGCAAATTTTTAAGTTCAAAATTTGCAAGAAACAGCTATTAACACATTTAAAGAGTTATCCCCCTTTTTAGCACTATTTTTCTGGCTGATGAAATATTTTGCACAAAAAATGTTTTTGAATCAATTAAAAGTCATATCATGATATTTTATTATGATTGTAAAGCTTTTTCTATATCAAGCTAGGTTTAGCAAATATTAAAGGTTAAAATTTGCAAAAAATAGCCAAAAAAAGCAATTAAAGAGTTATCCCCCTATTAAGCACTATTTTTCTGGCTGATGATATATTTGCACAAAAATGTTTTTGAATCAAATAAAAGTCATATCATGATATTTTATTATGATTGTAAAGTTTTTGCTATATCAAGCTGGGTTTAGCAAATATTTAAGGTCAAAATTTGCAAAAAAATAGCAAAAAACACAATTAAAGAGTTGTCCCCCTTTTAAGTCCAATTTTTCTGGCTGATGAAATATTTTGCACAAAAATGTTTTTGAATCAATTGAAAGTAATATCATGATATTTTATTATGATTGTAAAGTTTTTGCTATATCAAGCTGGGTTTAGCAAATATTAAAGGTCAAAATTTGCAAAAAAAACAGCAAAAACACATTTAAAGAGTTATCCACCTTTTTAGCACTATTTTTCTGGCTGATGAAATATTTTGCACAAAAATGTTTTTGAATCAAATAAAAGTAATATCATGATATTTTATTATGATTGTAAAGTTTTTGCTATATCAAGCTGGGTTTAGCAAATATTTAAGTTCAAAATTTGCAAAAAATAGCAAAAAACACATTTAAAGAGTTACCCCCCTTTTTAGCACTATTTTTCTGACTGATGAAATATTTTGCACAAAAATGTTTTTTAATCAGTTTAAAGTCATATCATGATATTTTATTATGATTGTGAAGTTTTTGCTTTATCAAGCTGGGTTTAGCAAATATTAAAGGTCAAAATTTGCAAAAAAAAAAATAACAGCAAAAAGACATTTTAAGAGGTATCCCCCTTTTTAGCACTATTTTTCAGGCTGATGAAATATTTTGCACAAAAATGTTTTTGAATCAATTAAAAGTCATATCATGATTTTTTATTATGATTGTAAAGTTTTTGCTATATCAAGCTGGGTTTAGCAAATATTTAAGGTCAAAATTTGCAAAAAATAGCAAAAAACACATTCAAAGAGTTATCCCCCTTTTTAGCACTATTTTTCTGGCTGATGAAATATTTTGCACAAAAATGTTTTTGAATCAGTTTAAAGTCATATCATGATATTTTATTATGATTGTAAAGTTTTTGCTATATCAAGCTGGGTTTAGCAAATATTTAAGGTCGAAATTTGCAAAAAATAGCAAAAAACACATTTAAAGAGTTATCCCCCTTTTTAGCACTATTTTTCTGGCTGATGAAATATTTTGCACAAAAATGTTTTTGAATCAGTTTAAAGTCATATTATGATATTTTATTATGATTGTAAAGTTTTTGCTATATCAAGCTGGGTTTAGCAAATATTTAAGGTCAAAATTTGCAAAAAACAGCAAAAAAACATTTAAAGAGTTATCCCCCTTTTTAGCACTATTTTTCTGGCTGATGAAATATTTTGCACAAAAATGTTTTTGAATCAATTAAAAGTAATATCATGATATTTTATTATGATTGTAAAGTTTTTGCTATATCAAGCTGGGTTTAGCAAATATTAAAGGTCAAAATTTGCAAAAAATAGCAATTTCATGCATTTTTGCTATTTATATGATTACCACTCTTTTCCATAAGCTATATTTCAAATTACTTAACTCTTCGTTGATTTCATTATTATATATCTTGAAAATGTGAGTATCAAATTTAATGAATAAATAGTACAATTGGAATTTCTTCAATATCTTACTTGTTTTTGTTTATGCTCAAATGTGGCATTTTTCACATTTTTGCAGCTTATAAGGCTGGCAAAACAAGTTTGTCGTTACCATAGCAACCACGAGTAAAGTTTGGTATAAACAAGTTTGAATTAATAATAAGTGCTTGGAAACCTAATACCATGCAAAGTTTCATCACATTCTATTGACCCCCATGTAGCACCTATTGCATGATTTTTACAGAGAACTGTACTTAACATGTCAATGGAAAGAAATACTTCCTTGTCAAATGGGTAGATTGTAGTATGAAGACAAGGAACCCGAGGAAAATATACTGCGATCCACAGTACGTGACTTTCACAGACTTCGAACCTATGATGGCGAAAGTCGTAAGAGACTTGCTTTAACAAGTAGTTTGGTATATTGACGTAATATACCCGTCTCGTATAGAGTACCTATGTCTTTTAACCCCCCCCCCCCCCCCATTTTTTCTTTTTCCCTCCCTTCTTTTCCCTGCATACGTTGTTAAGGTTGATTAATGCTGATTTGGTACAGTTTTGACATACTAATTTCCATGCTTTTTGGCCATATCACATTGACTGAGGATCACTGACGAGGGTTTAGTACCCGAAACGTGCATGCCTGGTCCATGCTGTAAATTTATCAGGTTTTCAATGATGCTATTGAATTTAAAGACGTTTAACATCGACTGACCTCGAGTATGTTGACATACAGTGTATTTAGATACGTTATGTATTGCTCTTGAATGCAATGTTCTGTTCAGATTTATATTGTTTGGCGCTGATATTTTAAAAAAAGAAGGGGATCTCCAACAACACCAGGTTGCAGTACCCACACCAAAACCCCAAAAACATCCAATGCAAAAACACAAAGCAAACAAGAACAGAAAGAGATTCACAAGGGACAAGGAACGTCAACGCACAGAAACATCAAACACAAAGGACTACACATAAACCAACGAGACCAATGGGCAACCGGTGCCGACTTAGGACGGCCATCTGCCACGGAAATAGCAGAAGGTGTTGTTTTCCTGGATTACGTGCGCACAACCCTCCCACTTTTCCGACTACCCAGAGGTCTCGAAGAACGTACAATTGTGTTGTAAAAGAACCTCCTCACTGTCAGATGACCACACACAAACAAGACTGTAAAACGCATGGGCCCAAGCAACACAGATGAATATGTTAATGGATATCAAAAGAGGGCGTATGTAATACAGTCCGTGCTCTACCGGCTGTAGCGAGGTCATGAATGTTATCACCCGAAGAGTCCGACTGACATTCAGAGAGGACAGGTTTAAACTCACTATATGTAGTGGCGGATTTAGGGGGTGCAAAAGGGGCGACCCCGGCACTGACCCCACATTTTCTCAAAACGGGTATATTTTTGCCCATTTGCAGTAAAAATCAGCATGTTTCGCCCCTTTTCCCTTCGACAAAGGGGGCGCTGGATCCGCCGCTGATATGAATTTCAAATAATATGATTTTCATTGTCACCGGTAAGAGGATGACCGTAATATATTACTGCCATCTTAATATTTTAGTATAATAAACGACTAAGCAACGTCTATTGATATCTTTATATATTTTTGAATTATAAAGCGGTTAAAATCGCGTTTAATGATTTATTAGGTTTCCATTGTGAATTTAAGGAACTTTAAAGTCATAGAATGACAAATATGGATAATGACCATATCCCTGTATACAGCACAAAATCGATAATTCAAAAATCAGAAACCGAAGGCATACAAAATCAGGACAAAACAGGAACCAAAGCAAACAAACAAAAACCTCCACCATATGAAAAGAAGCGAACTCCCGATATGGGTGTGAGACCAGGTGCCCAGGAAGAGTAAGCATCTCCTGCTTGCATGCAACACCCGCCGCTTCAATTCGGTAGAACTGTCACATCCGGTAACTTCCATTTCGGAAGACATATGTACAATCTTTGGTTGGATGGTTCAAATGGTCTATGACAGAATATCACCCACCATTCTGGAGAGTGGGACATCATAGTGAATGACGAGTTCCCCGCATCGACCGTAGAACTTCCTCAGTGACGATGTTAGTCGGTCACAAACATATCCCTGACTGAGAAGTTTATCTGAAAGACGCCTAGCACTCAGAACAAAATCTGTATATTTGGTACTTGCTCTGGCATAGCGAATCAACTGAGATATGAATACGCCATAAGCAGGCGATGAAGGGATGTTTCTGAAATTGAAGTCGTCACGTTTGTCATAGAGTGAGGTGTTCATGACCATCAGTATCGTAGGACAACATTATGTCCAAATAGGATGCTGAATTATTTGTCTCTGTAGTTTCTTTGACTTCAAGCTCTGAAGGATAGATACTGCTCAGGTAATCCGCGAATTTTGGATTATTGATGGACAACACATCGTCTATGTATCTGTAAGTGAAGTTGAATTCAGAAGCTAAGTATCTTTTCCCTTCAGAGACCAGAGATTGAATGAATTCAGCTTCGTACGAGTAAAGAAAAATGTCGACAAGGAGTGGGGCACAATTGGTCCCCATTGGAATTCCGACAATTTGCTGGAAGACCTTTCCTCCAAACACCACAAAAATGTTGTCGATCAGAAAGTTTAACATCTGAATAATATCTGTTTCAGTGTACTTATTTTCAGAATCGGACTTTTCTTTTACAAAGTAGGTTTTATCATAGTTAACAACAATAAATTTGTATTTGCGATTACCGTTCTTACTTGTAAACGCATTACGCGAGTCTTTCTTTCAATTTAGAATGTGGAATTGTAGTGTAAAGTGTCGAAAAATCAAAGGCTTTGATCGAATGGACTCTTCTAAAATGAGTGGATTTCAGATGTTCTAAAAGTTCCTTCGAATTCTTTAAAATCCACATCTGGTTGATACCACTGCGAGAATATACTGTCGAACAATATTTTTGAAGCCCAGATTTGATTTCAGATAAAACTTTTGTGAGTAAGATCGATACAGATTTGGTAGAACATTTTGAGGAACCAGCGATGAAACGTTGTTTGTACGGATTCTTATGCATTTTAGGTATGCAGTATAAGTATGGCAAATCTAAATCTAAATTGTTCATGTTGAAGCCAAATGAAGCAAGAGCTGATTTGTGGTTATCAATTATTTCAGCGGCAGAAAGGTTTGTTGGGGTGTAAGTGGGATTTCCAGGTGTCGAATTTAAACCCAACTCTTTAACTAGACTGTCGATATAGTACTTTTTGCAAGTAAATGTGTAATTATTTGAGGCTTTGTCCGCTGGTGTGATGACATAATGTTCTTGGAGATAGGTAAGTTCTGTGATAACATCAGGATCTTTAAATATAGACTTGAATCTGGTGTTCACAGTTGATTTTAATCGGTTAATTCTAGACAAAAGTAACCCTCTGATGGATTTTATCCACTCGGAAAGGGTGTCGAGCTGTACATTCTCTTTCTTTGCCCAACGTCTTGCATATTCCTCACAAGAGTCCATGATAATTTTGACATTTTGGTTCCATGTAAAGGACATACTTTCTCTGTATTTGGGACCCTTTTTTAACAATTCTCTAAACTTGTCGTTCTTGACTATACTAAGGTCACCAGTAATAACGTGTCCACAAGGAGAGTAGTTGAAATCCGATGAAGAACATTCGCAGGGAAGTGGATGTAGTGAGGGATTACTTATATCAATACACTGCAGAAATCGTTTGTAATTGTAAATTTTAGATGCAACTGTTGGTGTGTAGCTATAGGAAATACAAGGAGTTTCTTTTCTTTTGAAATATGGTGGGATTTTTTCTGTGACAGTTTTGTGATTCAAAATTTGACCAAGATTCAAGCTATCAATACCTTTGTTTGCAAATCTTACTTTAATGAAAGGGCGGTTTGTTTTCTCCTCTGATTTATCTGATCTAACTGCTTGAAATAAACGAAAAGTAGAAATGTCCAATATGACTCCTTGTAGTCTGTATTCTGGGAAACGTGTATCGGTATATGTGAGGTCCTTCGTATAATCGTAGATTTCGTGCAACTTCCGTAAAGGAACAGAGTATAATTTGGAACGAATGTAATGAGGCATAGAGGCTCATTCAAAAATGGAACCAAGTCATCGAAGGAGAAACTATGTATCTCAGGCCTATTATATTTTCGAATGCCATGACTTCGAGGTCTTCTTTGTTGTCTGTTGAATAAGCTAGTCACATTTACCGATTGACAACCGGGACTTGTTAAGTTTCCTATAGTGCTGATGTTATCGTTGCACCCATAGGGCGCTGCAGTGTTAAGATTTTTTTATCCAGAACTCTTCTCTGTTGCGACGGAAAGGTGTGCTCAAATTGGGATTGTTTTTGGGGTGATATATTTTCTCCAGGATTCTGACTCTCATAGATAAAACCGAATGATCGGCCTGGTCAAAATTTCGATAAAGGAGTTGACTTCCTTTATTATTTATTTTTGACCGGTGTCCTGACATTCTGGTTCGGAGCTTACCTTTGGTTTCACCCACATAAATCAATCCATAAAGTGAGCACTCTATTCCGTACACAACATTAGATGTCATGCAGTTAAGGTTTTCAAAACTATGCGTGTTAAATGTTTGTTTTGTGAGATTACTTGAGAATGAAGTGTCTGTTATTAGGATGTTACAAGTTTTGCAGTTCTTCGTGCCGCACTTAGAAACTGAGCTTGACTTAAAAGTTGAGTCTACCTTTAAAAGTTGAAAAGTGACTTAAAAGTTAAGTCAACTTTGAAGTCAACGAAGTTACTTTCCGGAGGGAAAGTAGTCACAAACGCTTTCCTTCGTTAGCATACTATAAGAACGTAAGGGTCATAACATTTAAACACATTACTTGTATACAAAAGTGTAAAAAACATATGTAAGAAACTGTCCACATCTGAGTTTGACATTGATCCAATCGAAAACGTCATTGAAAAAATTAGAATGGGAAAATGCATAGCGTATTTAAAAAGAAATACATATTTCATACTATTAGTGTTGTTTGGGGTCTAACCAGACCGTTCTAGTTCCCTCCGAGCGAAAGAACAGACGGGGGCGAGACAATAAATCGTGTCTGAGAAAGTTTTCCTACGACGGGATTCGAACCCGGACTCTTCAGATTGGAAAATTTGGCTGGGTGTCCGGCGCTCTACCAACTGAGCTCTGAAACCCCTTTCTCGAATATTCTCTAGTTGATGGTAAGTACCCGATCCCGATTTGAATTTTAGAATTTCAAAGACATAATTAATGATTACACAATAATTAGAAATAATTCCTTTTAAAGAATTATCAAATTCACATTGTCATATCATATGATATACCTTCATATCACACAATTTATCAATGATCTCTTCGTTTCGACGGAGAATCGGCTAATTCGTTCCTTTAGTAGTATAGATATTGTTTTCGTATTCGTGCATGAACATCGGGTGCGGCTAGCCAACAGGGGATGCTTGCTCTTCCCCGGCACGAGGTCCCACCTCTGACTTGCTAGGGGTCCGTCGATGCTCAACTTGGTGTGCTGATGAGAGTGTTGTTGAGATTATCGTCAGGATCTTCTTTAACTCATTTGTGTCACACTTATGCCCTTTGACGTGTGAAGCTCGTAAAAGGGTTCCGCGCGATGGGTTTGACAGTAAGTGTTTTGAACATTTTTCCCTGGCATGGTCGTCATAGCACTTTCTATATAGACCTTATCTCAGTCAGTGCATATATTTTATATATTGTTTTCGTTTTCGTGTATGAACATCGACGGCGGGTGCGGCTAGCCAACAGGGGATGCTTGCTCCTCCCGGGCACCTGGTCCCACCTCTGGCTTGCTAGGGGTCCGTCGATGCTCAACTTGGTGCTCTGTTGTGAGTGCTGTTGAGATTATCGTCAGGATCTTTAACTCATTTGTTTTAGAAAGTCCTTTTGAAATTCATGTGCATTCACTGATGTCACAGATGCTTTCGTTTGCGATAGACACTCGATTTTCGCTTGTGCCAGCTCGTAAAAAGGTTCCCCGCGAGGGGCTTGACAGTAAGTGTTTTGAATATGTTTCCCTGACATTGTCGCCATAGCACTTTCTATATAGACATAGCGTCCGACAGTGCATGAAGTTTATATATTGTTTTCATTTTCGCGTTTAACCATTGACGGCGGATGCGGCTAGCCAACAGGGGATGCTTACTCCTCCCGGACACCTTGTCCCAACTTTAGCTTGCTAGGGGTCCGTCGATGCTTAATTTTGTGCTCTATTGTGAGTGCTGTTAAGATTATCGTCAGGATCTTCTTTAACTCATTTATGTCACACTTATACCCTTTGCCGTGTGGAGCTCGTAAAAAGGTTCCCCGCGAGGGGTTTGACAGTAAGTGTTTTGAATATATTTTTACCTGACATTGTCGCCATAGCACTTTCTACATAGACAAAACGTCTGACAGTGCATGAAGTTTATTTTTGTTTTCATTTTCGTGCTTAACCATCGACGGCGGGTGCGGCTAGCCAACAGGGGATGCTTACTCCTCCCGGGCACCTGGTCCCATCTCTAGCTTGCTAGGGGTCCGTCGATGCTTAATTTTGTGCTGCGAGTGCTGTTGAGATTATCGTCAGGATCTTCTTTAACTCATTTTACACATCGTCGTAATTGCGAAAATGTACTCGGTTCCTTTCCGAGTACCCGACTTCTGTTGTCCAGTCTCAGACCTTTTACTGACAGTTGAAGGCCACTTTTTCAGCTCGTTGCATACTCCTCTGCGGTTTCTGCCTCAAATTGTTTAATTGACATGGTAGATATGTCAGAATGTTGATAATGTTGTTTTCACCTCCTCGGGTAACGTTTGCCACCATGAAGCTGCGCCTCCTTCTATGCTGTACGCGATGGCTTGCAGTGTACGCTCCTCTGAGATGTTGTTGAAATTCTGCCAAGATTCCAACTGACTCAGCCAAATAATGGGAGATTTAGTACCGCTGAACTTTTTCAATGCGATACTTGACGGCTTACTTTCAGATTCTAGCCTTGGCTCAGGAACACGGTTGTCACGGATTGTTTCTTTTTGTCTTTCTTCTATGATTCCATCGGCGAAGCTTTCTGATTCTGCGCTGTTTTCGCTATTTGACGTACTACTTCTCGTCCGATGGATAGTTAAATGGTCTGTTTGTCTTTGACATCGGCAGACCGGGACCGGGAAGTTTCCCACAAACTTATTACCGTGATTCTCCACCAACTGATCGGGGCGGAGGCAGATATGACCGTGCTAATTATGCATAAATTTCATTAGGACATTTTCTAAATGACACTTAAATTATATATGTTAATCTTTATAATTCGGCTCTTTTAATTGTGTAATCCTTCCTTCCTTCTTTCCACTTTGAAATCAATTAAGATATTAATTACTCTCACTTGCTAATCGATGCTCAATTTGGTGCTTTATTTTGAGTCCTGTTGAGAATATCGTCATGATCTTCTTTAACGCATTTGTGTCACATTTATGCCCTTTGTCGTGTGCAGCTCGTAAAGAAAAAAAGATCCCCTAGAGGGGTTTGACAGTAAGTGTTTTGAATATTTTCCCTGACATGGCATGGTCGCCATAGCACTTTCTATATAGCTATACCCTCATGCAATATATACATGCAATGCATGTATTCTATATATTGTTTTTATTTTCATGCATGAACATCGACGGCGGACGCGGCTAGCCAACAGGGGATGCTTACTCCTCCCGGGCACCTGGTCCCACCTCTAGCTAGCTAGGGGTCTGTCGATGCTCAATTTGCTCTTCTATTGTGAGTATAGTATAGTATAGTTTATGAGCCAAAAAAAGAAAAACCACATAGTTTATATGCATGAGACATATGTATAAAAATTCACAATAGTAATAATAACAGAGTGGTCGAACTATAGGAGGAAAGACATGTATGTAGATGGTAAAAAAAGCAAAGAAATTACAACATGGTGGATCTTAGCTCATAAACACATTTTTAATATTTAACTAAATTACATAATTGTTTTCTGTTTTGTATGAAAAATAATTGAACTAGTTGTACATGTACATATATTGAATAGTAAGGCTTGATATATTGTCTTCTAAATGCGTTAAAGAAGATCCTGACGATAATCTCAACAGCACTCACAATAGATCACGAAATAGAGCATCGACGGACCCCTAGCAATGACAAATAAGGATAATGACCATATCCCTGTATACAGTACAAAATCGATAATTCTGAAAATCAGAAACCGAAGGCATACAAAATCAGGATAAAACAGAAACCAAAGCAAACAAACAAAAAACTCCACCACAAGAAAAGAAGCAGACTCCCGATATGGGAGTGAGACCAGGTGCCCAAATTTAAAGTTACACCTAAATAATTAACGGATGCAACAACTTAAATTTCAGAACCTTTATGAAAACCACTTGTCATCTCTACTCAATCTACCTGCATTTAAAGAAAACACAAGCTTAGTTTTTTTTCAACATTTATAGAAATATTCAAATTAGGCACGGTTCATTTGATATTCTGGGGGGTATAATTGGGTTTTTCTCGAACAAAAAATAATTTTGCTCTCAATTTTGATGAAAAAAAAAAGAAATTTGCTTATGGTGTGACAGAAAAAAAAAATCTTTCTCTTTCAAATAATCTGAGTTTAAAGAATTCCCATAAAATTTCGCTAAAAAATCTTGAACAGTTTTCAAATTATATCAAACAATTTTGGCTCGCTTCGATCGCCATGGTTTTCTATCAAAACATCATTTACTAATAGCATCTTTAGTTCATATATTTGAAGATATCAAAAGTTATACGTCATGTATGTGAATGAAAAAGGGCGTCCTTAAAAGCTTAAATATTATTATCAATATTTATGTATTGCTATTTTATCCCGCAGAGTCGAATTTTATGCTTGGAAGGATAACTTAAGTTATTAACCAATTTACAATTCTTAGTAACATTTAAACACTCGTCTAGGAGACCTTCCCCTCATACCCTCTTATACGTGTTTTTTATATTTGTACCATATATGAAATATTGAGAATTGTATTGTAAAAATCTTTTATCTCTCTGTTTAAAAGATAATTGAATATACTTGCATAAAAATAAACTACTATATTAATAGAAATTATTTATAATTTTACTTAAAACTCTAAATTTAGAGTTTTAAGTAAAAATATGAATAATTTCTATTGATAAAACACAAACATTCTTAATATGCGCATCACTTTAATTGTTAAAAAAAATTTCCTTGCTCCATCTATGCAAGAAAAAAATATTTTACGGGGCGTAAAAAAAAGCCCCCCTCCCCCTCTGAATATCAAATGGACCATGCCTTATCAGAATAAATTTGTTTCCAGACAATCACGGCTCTCGGGTAATAAAACTGTATCATCCGCATACATTAACAGAAACAATGATATGTCTTGCTAATAAACAGGTTCAAATACGTTATTTATAAGATCCATCTCAAAATCATTAATATATAATAAAAAGAAAAATTTGTTGAAATATTAAAAAAACTATCAATATCAGTTACTTTACCATTTTGTTTTAGATTTTTTAAAACATTACTTACTTCGTTTTCATTAATTGTTTTCGCTAAAATTATCATCACTAGAAAAGAAAGGAGGGGATCTCCAACAACACCAGGTTCTGCTTGTTCACCGACATGTTCAATATTACAAATGTTTTTAAAATGTGAATAAAATTCATCAGCTGACAAGGAACTTAATTATTTGTACATTTCTATTTCTTTTAAAAATTTCATGGAACTCTTTTGGGTTATGCTTTCTTACAAAATTCAGTCTATTCCGTTCATAACGTAAGTAATGGTTTCTCATTTTATTACAATGACGCTTAAAGATAATTGTACAATCAACAAGATTAGCTCTATTAAAGTTATTTCTATCAGAATTAAAAATACGAAGCGCACTCTTATAATCCATATACATGTATAACCTATCATATCTGGAGTCAAACCATGGTTTGTTATAAACAGGGTTTACATGTGATCTCAAAGATCTCTATTTCAACCAAAGTGAATTAAAAATCATCAAAAACGTCATCTACAACATCAACTTATTTGTTTACACCTTTATCTGTGTTCACAATAGATGACTGCATTTCATCAACAATACTTTGTAATTCAGGCAATTTCCCATTCAAATTAATACGCATATTTTCTATTTCATCTTCATTCCATATACAGATATACTCAAAATTAAAATTAATATCATTATTCGTTACATTATCGATACCGACTTTCTGTAATACATCCACTGTAAAATCAATAACTGCATGATCAGACCATTCGTTAAAGAAATTTACGTCCGTATGTGAAATAAATTCAAAATCATCCTTCCTTATCAAAATATAATCAATAAGACTTGTCCCAAGATGGTTGTAAAATGTGCTGTTACTATACCCTTGCAGATCCGCATACCGGTAGATATACAAAAATCAAGTAGGTTACGACCAAATTTATTAGTTACTGTGTCCTCAGATCTCCGAGTAACCAATTCAACATCACTTACGTATGAAAAAAAAAACCAGATGAAAGGCTGTCAATCAAGTCTCTGGACAAAACATCAGATTCAATAAAATCACTACCCAACCCACAACGACTATTTAGTCCACTGTAATAATGACAACCCCTTTGTCTGTGAATTCTGCAACATCACTCATCAGACAGTCATATAAATCAACATTATAAACATCATAATATGTATCATATTCATGACAGACAGGAGGGGATCTCCAACAACACCAGGTTGCAGCACAACCCAAAAACACACAATGCAAAAAAAGTGACAAGGAACGTCAACGCACAGCACAGAAACACAAAGGACTACACATAAACCAACGAGACTAATGAGGTACGTAAGAAAAGCACAAGTACATATCTTTTTAATGAAAATTTGCGATCTTAAACCACAAAATATTTTCAACAACATTTTTAATTAATTCAAAATTACAAACAATAGCATGTTTATTCAAAACAATAAGGCCATCTACTTTGCCTTTCTGATGGGGGAATGAAAGATTTGAGTAATTGGAGTACAAAGATAGGGTTCAATTCTAATTCATCATCAACTTGCCAACATTCCGACAAAACTATAACATCAAAATTTACAAGAGTATTACAAAAATCAGGATCTAGAGGTTTCCGGACAGCACCGCGATTCACATTCCACGAACCTTATGTAAACGTGACGTTTATTGTTCTGCCTCCGCGCCTTCCTATGCATCCTGGATACGGAAATGAGTCCGAAGCTCCAACACCCGGCCTGTACAGCATATTGTCTATATACAACTTGTTGTACACGAGACGACACGTCTTGCCACTCCCGCGCCCCTCCCTCATCACCTTGATAAGCTCCCGACGTTGATCGCTAACCTCGGCGGGGAAGTGCTCTTTGATATAAAAGCGGGCACCACGTAACTCCTTGGATCGTTGCCTAACCATCTCCCTCTGCTTATAACCACCAAACTTCGCTATGATAACCCTGGGTGAGGTAGAACCATTCAAGCGGTGCACCTGATCATACTTAATATCATTCACTTGACCAGTGTCCATATGAATGTTATCAACAAGAAATTCTGTTGAGATTATCGTCAGGATCTTTCTTTAACTCATTTAATTGGGATACTAATTGTTGTTATATTGTTTATATACTATTTTGTCAATGTGTAAAAATAGTTGGATATCAGCCTTCGCACTGATCGGTTCCCAAACAAAATAAAGTTATCACGTAAAATACAGTCAATCGGAGTTTTCCTTTTTGTTAGGTTATCGATACAACCGTTTGCTGGGGTGCAAGTACTGCGCTATTAGACATCTTGAGAGGTCATACTTGTTTCAGCTTACTTTGCATTCTGATGCCTTTGCTTATGTGATTTAACATAGTAAATTTCCCCTGGCTTGACGGCGATGTTCCTAGATTACTGTCTTGTGGTATCTATATTTCACAGCTCATCCGGTATGCTAGAACATGTAACATTGAATTATTTATTTCTACCAGAATTATGTTGGCAAAAACGCGCCCGCCTCAAACGCGATGTATAAAGAAACCACTAATACCATAGCATACGGTCGATATGGGGAACTCGTCATACACTATGATGTCCCACTCTCCAGAATGGTGGGTGATATTCTGTCATAGACCATTTGAATCATCCAACCAAAGATTGTACTTTATGTCTTCCGAAATGGAAGTAACCGGATGTGACATTTCTACCGAATTGTAGCGGCGGGTGTTGCATGCAAGCAGGAGATGCTTACTCTTCCTGGGCACCTGGTCTCACTCCCATATCGGGAGTTCGCTTCTTTTCATATGGTGGAAGTTTTTGTTTGTTGGCTTTGGTTCCTGTTTTATCCTGATTTTGTATGCCTTCGGTTTCTGATTTTCTGAATTATCGATTTTGTGCTGTATACAGGGATATGGTCATTATCCATATTTGTCATAGACCATATTGAACATATCCAAAATTTAACTTTTGATTACCTGTATCATGCCTTAATTTCCCATGGGATATTGAAAATTTCCATGGGAATTTTTTATTTTCCCATGGGTTTTTTTTTCTCCCATGGGATTTTTCTCTCCCATGGGAATAAATAATTCCCATAGAATTTTTTTCTCCCATGGGAATATTCTTAATTCAAAAATATTCCCATGGGAGAAAAAAATCCTATGGGAGAAAAAAATTCTAATGGGAATTTTAATTTCCCATGGGAGAAAAAATCTTCCCATGGGAGAAAAAATCTTCCCATGGGAAATTTAAAACTCCCATGAGAGAAAAAAAGGCAGGCTGTCTTGCACGACTTAATGGGACAACAAGCTTATAAATACATAAATCAGCAGTTATTTTTCTTTCTTCTAAGCTCTAATTATTACTGTCTGTGAATCTCAAATTAGAAGTTATAAGAGAAAAAGTAATGTTCCATTTAATTCATTTTAGGCATTTTTGTTAACAATGATCAAATTTTAAAAGAGCATATTCAATACCAATTTTTCTACCATAACAGTGTCATTATCCATCATATGCATATAAACTCAGTATAATTAAGAAATAACAACTAGCTAGCCGTGGTTTATTGTCCAGTAATTCCCCGAGTTCCATTTACCAATCACATTATCACCTAGCCGCGAAATGGCAAGGTGATAATTTGAATGGTTCATGCGACGAGGGGAATTACTGGATAATAAGCCACGGAAAGCTTTGATTGTTATTTCTATTCAAATATATTCTGATTATAACAGACAACAAATAGTTTATGTAGTTTTCAGAAAAAAAAAGAGTGTGTGAGAGTATGCGTGTGAGAAGGCGTGACTTAAATGACAATGAATATGTTGAAGAACAGACCACCGGCGAGTTCTATAGCATAAATAGGGAGAAAATCTCAAAATGAATGGAACGGCAAAGCCAAAATGATTTTTTTAAAATGAAAATACATGTAATAAGCTTGATCATGCATTAAGCTGGTATCAAACGATACAAGAAAGCTAGATCTATCAAAAAATGTTCACATATTTTTATTTAATTCAAGTGTTTCCTGAAAACATTTTCTATTTTTGAGTCAGCAGCATTACTGTCCGCGCGGCTCACTTCGGAAACCTCCTGTCCTGTGGTATCTATATTTCACAGCTCATCCGGTATGCTAGAACATGTAACACTGAATTATTTATTTCTGCCAGAATTATGTTGGCAAAAACGCACCCGCCTCAAACGCGATGTTCAAAGAAACCACTTATACCATAGCATACGGTCGATATGGGGAACTCGTCATACACTATGATGTCCCACTCTCCAGAATGGTGGATGATATTCTGTCATAGACCATTTGAATCATCCAACCAAAGATTGTACTCTATGTCTTCCGAAATGGAAGTAACCGGATGTGACATTTCTACCGAATTGTAGCGGCGGGTGTTGCATGCAAGCAGGAGATGCTTACTCTTCCTGGGCACCTGGTCTCACTCCCATATCGGGAGTTCGCTTCTTTTCATATGGTGGAAGTTTTTGTTTGTTTGCTTTGGTTCCTGTTTTATCCTGATTTTGTATGCCTTCGGTTTCTGATTTTCTGAATTATCGATTTTGTGCTGTATACAGGGATATGGTCATTATCCATATTTGTCATAGACCATATTGAACATATCCAAAATTTACCTTTTGATTACCTGTATCATACCTTAATTTCCCATGGGATATTGAAAATTTCCATGGGAATTTTTTATTTTCCCATAGGATTTTTTTTCTCCCATGGGTTTTTTCTCTCCCATGGGAATAAATAATTCCCATAGAATTTTTTTCTCCCATGGGAATATTCTTAATTCAAAAATATTCCCATGGGAGAAAAAAATCCTATTGGAGAAAAAATTCAAATGGGAATTTTAATTTCCCATGGGATATTGAAAATTTCCATGGGAATTTTTTATTTTCCCATGGGAATTTTTTTTTCTCCCATGGGATTTTTCTCTCCCATGGGAATAAATAGTTCGTGTGAGAAGGCGTGACTTAAATGACAATGAATATGTTGAAGAACAGACCACCGGCGAGTTCTATAGCATAAATAGGGAGAAAATCTCAAAATGAATGGAACGGCAAAGCCTAAATGATTTTTTTAAAATGAAAATACATGTAATAAGCTTGATCATGCATTAACCTGGTATCAAACGATACAAGAAAGCTAGATCTATCAAAATGTTCACATATTTTTATTTAATTCAAGTGTTTCCTGAAAACATTTCTATTTTTGAGTCAGCAGCATTACTGTCCGACCGGCTCACTTCGGAAACTGGATTAACGAGATTTTAATAAGTTTTTCATGCAACAATTAAAATAAAATCTATATCATTGAATAGATCTCGCTTAGTCGTAAATTTTGGTATAGGGTTTATGCAGTCATATTATACAGACAAAATATGTTTCCCATGACGTCGCAAAATTCAACATTGAGCCTATGGAGAGCGCCACGACGTCATGGGAAAAATTAGCATGGGAAATGGAAATCTAAAACTTGTTGTTTAAATAGTTTGATTGGATGTACTTACTATCATATAACATATACCAAAATTTACGACTAAGCGAGATTGATTGATTGGTATCAACTTAGTTTATATTTTTGCATCATAAAGTAGTCAAAATTGCGTTTATTCAGTTCTGAGGTGAGCCGCGCGGACAGTAATACTATTTAGTCTATGATATAGACAGCCTTTATACAAATGAGTTAAAGAAGATCCTGACGATAATCTCAACAGCAAGTAACAAGAAACTTGATCTACCAATGAGTTAAAGAAGATCCTGACTATAACCTCAACAGCACTCACAATAGAGCACAAAACTAAACATCGACGGACCCCTAGCAAACTAGAGGTGGGACCAGGTGCCCGGGAGGAGTAAGCATCCCCTGTTGGCTAGCCGCACCCGCAGTCGATGTCTAAGCATGGAAATGAAAATATATAAAATCCATGCACTGTCTGACGTTATGTCTATATAGAAAGTACCATGGCGACAATGTCAGGGAAATATATTCAAAACACTTACTGTCAAACCCCTCGCGGGGAACTTTTTTACGAGCTCCACACGGCAAAGGGCATAGGTGTGACACAAATGAGTTAAAGAAGATCCTGACGATAATCTCAACAGCACTCACAATAGAGCACAAACTAAACATCGACGGACCCCTAGCAAGATAGAGGTGGGACCAGGTGCCCGTCATGCAATTCGAAGTATGTTAAAAATCTAGTTAGAGAAGCATAAATTTTCCATTCTCTCCAGTACAGCTTGAAGTACAACTTGCATGGTTATCTTTCATGAGCATCAGAGGAAATTCGCTAATTTCCTCTGAAAAAATACGTTTTCTTCAAAACTAATGGGTGAGACACCGAACTCCCAAATACAATTTTGGGGGCCTCTTGACCCTCCCCAACTAGGCATTAACCATTTGTGGAGGCGGACAGGGGATACTTCTCACCCTTCCCACCCCCTTGCCTCCCTCTCCCGCCCCTCCTTTGCACCCTTCACTACCTCCCCTCCCTCCCTCCCTTTCCCTCCTTACTTCCCCTCCCGCCGCCTTCCTTCCCCTCCTTTTCACCCTGTCCACCCCTTCTTTTGCGCCTCGAATCAGCCAGGCCTATGGGCCGACACAATCCACTCACCCATCCCCCACTTCCGACTCTGGATCCGCCTTTATTAAAAGTCCCCATTTATATATGTATCTTTTATTAACTTTGAATCATCTACAGCAGCCGCTGTTTTCAAAATATATATATATATATTTTTAAATATGTCAAAAGAAATGAATTTATGAATCGCAAGCGATAATAGTCACCTAGCTACCGGCATTAATCAATGTCCTTCAACTTTGCCTTGACCTTAACTTACACCAAAAGATGAATCCAACATCAAAATAAGCTCAATGTGTGTCATAGTAAAAGGTCTGGAAAACAGGAAAATTTAATGAAATTTGCTATGAGGCCATTTGTAAGAACAAATAAATCAAACCCAACTTCAACATATTCTTTATCATACAGACATGAAAGACTGGAAACTGAGAAGTTCATGAAATTTGCTAAGTTCAGGGGCCATAACTCCTGTAGAAATGGGTCTATCAAATTGAACACGAACTTGATTTATATCACACTGAGATATTTTCACATGCCCAAAATGATTTCAATATCTGCAATACCATGGACGAAAAGTCCGAATATTGAGAATTTCATGAAATTCCAAGGGCCATTACTCTTGTGAAATTGAAACCAAACTCGAACTTCATCTGTATAACACTAAGATGTAATCACATATAAAAATTATTTCAATATCTACAACAACAGCCGAGAAAAGTCCTAAAAACTGAGAATTTCATAGGATTTGCTAAGACCATGCAGGGGCCATAACTCTTGTAAAAATAAACAATCGGAACCAAACTCAAACATGAGCTGTATAACACTAAATGTATTCATAAATAAAATTTTATTTCAATATCTGCAATACCTTGGACGAAAGGTCCGGAAAACAACGAATGTCATTATTTTTTTTTAGTCCAAGGGCAATATTATATAACTCTTGTAACAATAGGTGAATGGAAACCAAACTCAAACTTGATCTGTATCACATTGAGTTAAACCCACATGCCAAAAATGACAAATGTACATGTATGCAACGATAGCGAAAAAAAAGTCCGGAAAACTAAAGTGTGACGGACCGACAGACAGACAGACGGACGGACAAACGGGATGGAAATTATAAGTCCCCTCCGGCGGGCCGGTAGGGGACAAATAAGGAGAATACTAGTCCTGAATTCAAAAGCATATGGAAAACTAAGGTTCAGTTAGTCGTTTCATTTCCTATGCATTTTATTTACAAAGTATCACCAAGAGATCAAGATTCAGACACAGATTTATAAGTTTTTGGATATATTATCTTATGAATTTCTAAAAGACATCGTTATTAGTATATGTGTTCACTTTAAATGATTCAGAAAATAAAGTTAGAAAAAGACATCTGTTTTGACATGTCAGAGTTTCTTATGAAATCCATAAAATCGTTCTTATCACAAGATTGATTATCAATTCAAACAGTCCTGTTCAAAAGTGGGCCATATTGCACCATTTTCATCCATTATTCGCTAAATTTTCCGGGGTGGCACCCGGATCCCCTCCCACACAGTTATGTTCCTCGGCGCTTTGCGCATTGAAGTTCTCTCCCGACCCGACAATAAACCCTCTAGATCTGCAGCTGAACATGTACTTTTATGACGGACCTCCTCCCGCACCTTACCCCTCGGTGCTTCGTGCAATTACCTCAGTCCCGCCCCGAGAAAAGACTGGATCCACAGCTTGGAAGGGGGGGGGGGGGTCTAGACAATTAAAGAAAATGAATAACCTTAAAAAAAGTATGTTTCAACTTCGTATATAGAGAATAATTAAATTGTCCTAATTTGTGTTTTGTTATGGTATGCAACACACAGCAAGTGCGATTTATCGTACATGTAATGCGCTTGCTGTGTTTTGCATACGCGTAACAAAACACAAATTATGACAGTTATTCCGAATTTCTATACACATGCGCCACAGTTTTGAAATCACGTTTTTCTAGGTAAAAATGTGACGTTAAAACTCAGGTTAAATTTGCAGGTTGGAACAACCGTCGCCGCTTTTACGTGCAGAAATGAAACACGTTCGTATATCAATAGTTGCATCTGGTTGTGCATATATTCATATGTGGATATGTAGTCCGAGAACCTGACCCGAACCCAGGTTTTGACGGTTATTTTTTAGGTTGGGCCCCAACCGTCAAAATAACCGTGAAAGACTTGGTTTAGATCAGGTTTTCTGACTAGTGGGTTTGAAGACTGGATAAAACTTTATGCAGTACCGGTAATCAGCCAACGTATACTTTGCGTTCCAAAAAAAGAGAAGAAAAAAAAAACATGTGTTTGTGAAACACGAATGCCCCCGATGGCATCTTTGTTAATATAAGCATCATTTTCTGTTAAGTAGCAAGGTGGAAGGTTAGGGTTGGTGTCACAGGGTTACAAATGTTGTTATCAATTGCAAAATCATGTGAAATATCCAATCCCTATCACTTACCATTCAAAAGTTATTCCAAATTATACCGTTTTTGTTCAAAGTCAAGGTCACTAGATCAAAAATTTTGATTCTAAAATGTTAAGTACCCGAAACGTGCATGTCTGGTCCACGTTGCCAATTTATCTGTTCTTAAATGATGCTATTCAATTTGAAGACGTTTACATGTACCTATTTCTAAAATGGTTCATCCAAAGTCTTCAAAGACAGGGGTGTGTATACGGCATATATAAAAAGGCTTTTTGTAGAGCCTTTGAATTTGCCGACCCCCCCCCCCCCCGAACTTGCCAAAAACGCCGACTTTTCGAGTTTTAGAATAATGTATTACATTTATTTTTCATATACATAAGCAGTACAAACTCTTTGACTGAGGGCTTGACAAGCGCCCCACCCTCTTGGAAAATAGTATACATCCAGTCCATGCCTAAATCAATGTGAAATTTGAAATTATTCACCATGGCTCATTCTCCACGCGATTTTTTGTCGCTTCATCAGCGAGACAAACGTTTTCGTCTACAGTTGCAGCACAGACCATGCAGACAAGTTCACGCAAGAACCATGTAGAGATTGAAGTCAAGGTAAATTTAATATTTACATGTACTTATCAATGCAAATTTATCTAATTCATTTGGGAATTAGAAAGAATCTATCAACATTCATTCATTCATTCATTTCAATAATCTGCAAGTTTTAACTTTTTACTATATTAATCGAATTTGAATAACCTGATTTAATCAGTATAATATAATGTATAATATGTATATGATATTATAAGTTACATCATTATACGGATGGAAATTAGCCAATCTGATTGAAACCAGATCGTGATATGAATAATGTCGAAGGGTTCCAACTCTATACCTTCTTGAAGAAAATTCCAAACCAATTTCCATGCACCAGACACGTGTTGGAATACTAAATTCTCATCAGTGATGCTTCTAGCGGAGCCACCAAAAATCATTTCAGTAGCGCCCTCTTTATTTTTTGAATTTAGATATTTACATTACAGAGAGTGCGCGGCTCCAAATTTCCTGTAAAGTCGATTCAGTAGCATATCCAAATAAAATCTATGGTCAAAATAGCATTGGAGGTATGGTGCTAAGATTTTAAACTCCTTTAATTTCGATGATATTTATCGGTGAAATGGCTAGTTTTCGAAATAGCAATATATATATATATATATATATATATATATATATATATATATATATATATGATGTCACATTGATAAGAGCCAAACAAAGCTTCTTTTAGGCGACAGAGCCGGAAAGAAGTAATTAATACACTTGACAAACATCAGGTCACGGGGAACGATTTTAACTGCTCCACACTGCAACGTGAAATAAGTGTTTATATTAATAATGTCGAAGGGTTCCAACAATACCTTCTTGAAGAAAGTTCCAAACCAATTCAAACCAATACCATGCACCAGACACGTGTTTCGAATACTAAATTCTCATCAGTGATGCTTCTAGCAGAGCCACCAAAAATGATAACTGAGTGACATCCCTGTAGTCTTGATCTTGATCCCAGACACATTTTAGTAGAGGACCTAGGCTACTAGATTACCAATGACAAATATGGATAATGACCATATCCCTGTTTACAGCACAAAATCGATAATTCAGAAAATTTTGAACCGAGGCATACGAAATCAGGATAAAACAGGAACAAAAGCAAACAAACAAAAACCTCCACCATATGAAAAGAAGCGAACTCCCGATATGAGAGTGAGACCAGGTGCCCAGGAAGAGTAAGCATCTCCTGCTTGCATGCAACACCCGCCGCTTCAATTCGGTAGAATTGTCACATTCGGTAACTTCCATTTCGGAAGACATAGAGTACAATCTTGGGTTGGATGGTTCAAATGGTCTACGACAGAATATCACCCATCATTCTGGAGAGTGGGACATCATAGTGTATGACGAGTTCCCCATATCGACCGTAGAACTTCCTCAGTGACGATGTTAGTCGGTCACAAGCATATCCCTGACTGAGAAGCTTATCTGAAAGACGCCTAGCTCTCAGAACAAAATCCGTATATTTGGTACTCGCTCTGGCATAGCGTATCAACTGAGATATGAACACGCCATAAGCAGGCGATGAAGGAATGTTGCTACTCAGAAAAGGAAAGTTTGTAATGCTGAAATTGAAGTCGTCACGTTTGTCATAGAGTGAGGTGTTCATATGACCATCAGTGTCGTAGGACAACATTATGTCCAAATAGGATGCTGAATTATTTGTCTCTGTAGTTTCTTTGACTTCAAGCTCTGAAGGATAGATACTGCTCAGGAAATCCGCGAATTTTGGATTATTGATGGACAACACATCGTCTATGTATCTGTAAGTGAAGTTGAAGTCAGAAGCTAAGTATCTTTTCCCTTCAGAGACCAGAGATTGAATGAATTCAGCTTCGTACGAGTAAAGAAAAATGTCGGCAAGGAGTGGGGCACAGTTGGTCCCCATTGGAATTCCGACAATTTGCTGGAAGACCTTTCCTCCAAACACCACAAAAATGTTGTCGATCAAAAAGTTTAACATCTGAATAATATCTGTTTCAGTGTACTTATTTTCAGAATCGGACTTTTCTTTTACAAAGTAGGTTTTGTCATAGTTCACAACAATAAATTTGTATTTGCGGTTACCGTTCTTACTTGTAAACGCATTACTTATAATTTTTGCGAGTCTTTCTTTCAATTTAGAATGTGGAATTGTAGTGTAAAGTGTCGAAAAATCAAAGTGTCGAAAAATCAAAGTGTCGAAAAATCAAAAATCAAGTGTCATAATGAAAAAATCGTTGAGCAGTTACGGAGAAGTCGAAGGTGTTTATAAAATTGATTACGACGGACGGAAGGACGGACTAACGACGGCTTGCGCCGGTGAGCTTAAATTTGTAATTTTGAATTGATGAATTCCATATGCCACAACTGTAAAGATCAAAGAATTGAATATCTTGATACATGATATATATGCTTATGATAATGCAAGCACAAATTGATATAATTGTGTCATCCATATCATTTTGCAACATGTGACCCACAGCAGAACTAATCCTAGACTATTTAAGTACATTTTATAACAAGCAGAGTATTTCGTGTGATTGGTATTCCATACAGCATATCATACAATGCACAGCTATTATTTTTTCGGTCTTGTTTTTGTATCTATCTACCTTGCAACAAGTACAGGGACCATAACAAAAAGAGAACTGCTACAGGATGATAGAAATATGTTTAACGAACTAAGAGACAAACTGACTGCGCTTGAAAAGAAACTGGATAGCAGGACTTGCAAAGGCTATCCTAAAGGTAAGCACCTAAAGTTAATTCAGATAGTACATAAGAAAACTGCAACCATCTTTCGATAAAAATAAATAAGAAACGGTCAGTATCCATTCCGTTTGATGTCATTTTCAAGAACTAATACGATACCAAAATTATCAAATCCATAGAAGATCTGTAACTGAGCCTCAAAAAACGAGTGTCTATGATTAATACGATAAACCACCGTTAGTAGTGAATTTTAAGTGGGGTGACTGGTTCGCGGCGTTTTAAATTCTTTTTCAATTGAAATAGTCCGCATTTACATCCCAACCATCAACTTAAATCTGTCAAAAAGTTTTGACTGTCTGATCAATTTATTCAGTTGCACGATTTATGCAACGATGTTTCATATATTCTAACTATTCTAACGTTATCCAAACAAACTAATTACGCACGGCGTCTGATGACGGTACCTAGGTGTGAAACGTTTCCACACTTTGCAATAAAAGGAATTCTCCGTATATATATTTGTTACATTGACATTGTACTATGCGTATGAATGCTTAGTTTTCTTTTTTCGACCCCAAAAAATGTCAAATAGTATCAACTGTTTTTCAAACGTCAAAATATAGCTGATCTAGCAGCTATATAGCTAAATTACGTTTCTAACTGTTTCGACATATGCGCGGCGTTTTAATGTCGCTAATAACATGACCATGAGAATATGATAAAAGTAAAAGCTCGCGAATAAAATTGCCAATATTGAAACATATGTTCTAAAGTACCAATTTTATTGAACTAGATACGTGTTTCGGATATTGAATCCTCGTCAGTAGTACTTAATACCAAAAATTTGGAATAAAGCCGAAGTGAATTTTCTTGGTGTCATCTACAATATAAACTTTTAATTTCCTCGTGTCAAAAATGAGCGGCTCCAAATGTAATGTACGGTGTATTCAGTAGCGTATTTAAGTGAAAAATATTGCGATTTATAGTAATTTTGCAAGCTGGTATGGAATATTTACGTTTTGTTGAAAATTTGATGTGAAATAAAGTCTTACTCAAACAAGAATGGTACAAGAATTGTTAGCTTTCAAGAAAGTGTAAAGTCTCCGAGAAAAAAAGTGTGCTATGAGAAAATGCGCACATGTCCCTAAAACAGCATTAATGATAAATGTCTTCAAATTCTATAGTATTGACCAGACATGCACGTTTCGGGAAATTAGGACTCGTCAATATATATTTGATACTTTCGAAAAGTTGTGATTGAGAATATGTGTTAAGATTGATGTGTCAATGTAACTGCAAAATGAATGAGTCGGATGGACGTTAATTAACTTAGGATGACACGAAATTAAACACATGCTAATGAAATGATATTTTTTAAAATTCATTTTTCATATTAGACAAACAACAATAATTACATATATAAATGCATGAAATGTTTCATTTTTTCCCTTATACTCAATATATTTTTCGTGAAATTTGTTCAATAATTGTGTTCTAAGCAAAATCAAATCCATCTGATCCAAGACCTACTGAGAGATGTTACATCTATATTTTGATATTTAACTCTATTCTTTCCTATCCAAATTCTCCATTTCGCCATCAGTAAATTTAAGTTAAAAAAGATTTTTTTTTTTGTTTTGACTGAATTGCAAATATTATGCTAAACATAGATAATTCAAAATCGTTATTAATGTACTCTGCCTCCATATATTAAAACATGACAAAAATACAGTCGACACAATACCTTGAAAAGCAAATGAACAATGTCGTCTATATTATTTTTACACAAATGACACTTCCCATCAGATGTATACATTTTTTTTATAACCTACCATCTGTGTATGCTATGAATGATTTTCCAATGTAGATCTTTAAATTATGGTGGCATATTTCTGCCTCTTACATGTGAGATATTTTTCTGTAGAATATGTCGACATGCGACTTTCTTATGTTAACATGCTACTTATTTATGTCTACATGCAACTTATTTATGACAACATGCGACTTATTTATGTCAACATGCAACTTATTTATGTCAACATGCAACTTATTTTGTAAACATGCGACATAATTATCAACATATTTATCTAGCATGTTGACATAAGTAAGTCGCATGAGGACATACTCTATAGAAAATATCTCGCATTTAGGAGGTTTTAATACTAATAAAGATAAGAAAATAATAAAGCTAAAAAGTAAACAAATCAAAGAAATATATCTTTTAGATTAATCACCAAAGTGTGAAACGAAAGAAAAATGCATTTTTGATAAAGAAATTAATTGAGAAAAGGCATGGATGCTGCTGCTGCTGCAAAAAAAAAAAACCATGTATCTAATAAAGTTAATATAGTGGCATACTTCTACCTCCTAAATGCGAGATATTTTCTATAGGATATGTCCTCATGCGATTTATTTATGTCAACATGCAAGATAAATATGTTGATATGCAAGATAAATATGTTGTCATGCAAGATAATAATGTCGCATGTTGACATAAATAAGTTGCATATTGACATAAATAAGTTGCATGTTGACATTAATAAGTTGCATGTTGTCATAAATAAGTTGCATGAAGACATAAATAAGTAGCATGTTAACATAAGAGAGTCGCATGTCGACATATTCTACAGAAAAATATCTCGCATGTAGGAGGCAGAAATATGCCATCATACATATGATATGGAAGAAGCGCTAAAAAATTGAAACGTCAATTTGCTCAAAACTAAACGTTTAAGGCGTAAAATCGAATAGCAAAATCGTAGTGCGTAATTAAATCGTAAAAGATACGCCAGGATTGTAAGGGTAGGCAGGTCTGTGTCAACATCAATCATACCTAGCCGCCTCTTCTTTTTTCAAGCATGATAACATTTCTTTCTATTTGATTTTCCATTCCATAAAAAAACCTTAATGTGATCATTTCTTTAAAGTATTTTTGAGGAATTCTCCTACTTTCTAGGTCGAAGCCTACTGATAATGATAGAGATTTTATAGTGAGTACCTTGCCGTAAAAGGTCAGGAGCCTTGATTTCAAAACGTGAATTGAGTTCTTAATTTTTTAAAATGTTTTTAGCCAAATTTCATCATTTTTTATATTAAAGCCGTGATATATTTTAGCGTTTTTACAAATGAATTTGTCCATTGAATTGTATTGAATGTTGGTGTTTTATTCTTCCATCGTCCTATATATAAACAAACTGTCTTTTTATAATTTATTCTTAATTCCTGACGCTTTCTCATAGGTATTAACGATTTGAAAACCCTCTCGAATAGAATTTTAGGTTCTCATTAATAATTGCACGTCATCCGCAAAAATGTTTAATTTCACTTCATTTTTATCTTTATCCGGTAATGAAATACCTTTTATATGTTTATCAGCTCTGATAGCGCATGCCAATGGTTCGACCTGAACAATGTACATTATTGGAGAAGCTGGACAACCTTGTCTTGCATATCTACTTATATTAAAAAAAATAGACATGTATCCATTTGTAAGAATGCCAGTTTTTGCCCTGCAAGTTAGCATTTTTATCCAGTCCCTAAATTTCTCTCCAAAATTAAATTTCATAAAACATTTATCTGTCCATCCCGACTCTACCCTGTCAAATGCCTTCTGCTGATCTAACAAAATCATAATTCCTTCGATTTGTTCTATATCACCAATGAGATCTTTGAAAAGAAAAGATATTTGCATTTATTCTACAGAAGATATTGGTTCTACTTATACCCGATGGGGAAGAACGACATGTCCTAAAAACAACGCGGAACTTGTGTATTCTGGTAAGTTATATCAAACGAACAAAATAAAACAGCAATCAGTATTGGAAGATACCCCCTAGCCTACAATTTTTTTCATGTCAGAATTGATCTAGTACATGACTCTTTTCTGCCTGTTATTTGCCCAACATGTTTCGGTACATTGATTACGTACCATTCAAAGATTAACTCGAGGAATGTCAACAATTCATTTATAAATCTGAACAATATTGTATACATAAAAATCTGATCTAATTTTGATACACATTCTTATCAAATTTAATCTTATAAAATCAGTTTTATATTCCAATGATTAGAGTCATTTTGTCAGTTTAACTATATTAGCGGATAAGTAAGTAATGTTTACATTTTATATCAACATATTTAGAGAATATTTGCGTTTTATTCAGTCAAACAAATCTTAACATCTTGGACAATATCTGTGACAGGTTACACGGGAGGTTCGCACTATACTCACAAAGGAGGCGCAGTCGAATATCTCTGTATGCCAAAAAAACCAGACTGGAATGGAGTCGTATACACTAACGGATCCGACGGTTCCAAGGGGTTTGTTTATGGAGCTGAATACAGAGTTCATGGCCACATAGGAATCGATAAATCTTTCATTCTGCATGATGTACCTTGTGCTGTTTGCAGAGCGACTGGAAGTTCCAGTGTCTTGATGACACCTGGTTAGTGTAATAACAAATATGGATAATGACCATATCCCCATATACATCACAATATCGATAATTCAGAAAATCAGAAACTGAAGGCATACAAAATCAGGATAAAACAGGAACCAAAGCAAACAAACAAAAACCTTCACCAAATAAAAAAGAAGCGAACTCCCGATATGGGAGTGAGATCAGATGCCCGGGATGAGTAAGCATTTTCTGCTTGCATGCAATACCCATCGCTTCAAACAGATATATTAACCTATTTTTATATATGAATCCTGAATTTAATTGTAGTATTAAGTATTTCTTTCCATGAATGCGCAAGGACTGAACAATGTGTTTGCTTGACTTTCATCAACCAGGGTAAACCCTGCAAATGATAAGATAACATTCTTTTGAGAAAAGTAAGGATATCAAAGCAGCACATTCCGACTTCGGGTTGTAACGGGTTGATACTTGTAATACATATATCGTAACATAGATTGTTAAATGTAATGGTCATTCATTGTTGTACCAAGTATCATATCCGATACCTCCCCTGTTCGAGAGATAGAGGCGTTTAAAATTGTTAGCTGTAGCCTCGCCTCTTCCTGAATATTAATGAACAGGAGAGCTTCTATGAACAAAGTGATTTGATACATATACCGATTTAGTAGGCTATTTCGATGTTTATTCTAAACAATGAAAGGTGGGCTAAAAACCGTATGTTGGTCTCGTTGGAACATGTTTAAAGTCTTAAAATTCATTAGCATCATTTTAGAGCAGATAAATTTACAGCATGGACCAGACATGCACGTTTCGATTAATAAACCCTCGTCAGTGATCCTCAATCCAAACAATGTAATATGACCAAACTCTGTGAAAATTATGTCCTAAATATACCAAAAGACAAGAAAAGGCTGCGATATGATGCTTCAGGACCACGGTTTCGGAAATTTGAGAAAATTTCGTGAACAGAAATTTTCAAATGCGTTTGAAGAAAGGACCAACCGAAATTGATCGAACTTGGCTACATGTGCCCTCGGGGACTCTTGGTAGTATGTGTAGTCTTTTATGTTTGATGTTTCTGTGTTGTGTGTTGACGTTCCTTGTCCCTTTTGCGTCACTTTCTGTGCTTGTCCGCTCTGTGTTTATGGGATTTTGCTGTGAGTGCTGCAACCTGGTATTGTTGGAGATCCCTTCCTTTGTTTCAAACGGAAACGATAAAATAATTTTATCAAAGGATTTTGGAACCATTATATCTATAACTCTGACTTACTTGTCTAGCAAGATATCAGCTATTTCGTTGTATGTGACGAGATCCAATTGGCCTTATATATACTTTCCATATTTCTCTTTCACACTCTGTCTTCTTTTTCCTCTTCCTCTATCCAAATCTGAGTGTCAGTACGTTTTCCCCTCTTTTCTGTTGTGAGTGTATGCTACTTGCCATGTTTTTTTTTATTTGTACAACACAACAAGCCGTATCGCGCACGCGTGAGGGCTGGTCTTTCCCAAACATGGGCAATTTTTGTGGCGCCACAAAAAATCGTTTTTAAATTCATTTATTATGATAACTTGAGGGACATTTGGTTAACAATTTTGAAATTAGCTGAATGTTTTTATCCTCTACCATCCAGGAAAAAAAATAGAGAATTGCCCCATATCTTCTTATAAAGCATATTTTCGTCTGAAGGCGAAACGTGCTGCTTTAAAGCAGACCTCACATACGATGAATTCAAAAAACGAAAACAAATTAGATTAAATGTATTCTTTCATAGGATCAATCAGGAGGCAGCTCAAGACATGTCTCGATGCGTCAACCTTCTATTGTGAAGGTCTAGGTTTCGGTCAATTTCGGTTGATCGTTTCTTTAAACGCATTTGAAAATTTCTGTTTACATTTCTAAAACCTGGGTCCTGTAGCATCATATCCCAGCCATCTTTGTACGTCTCTCAGTATATTTAGGAAATGCTTTTCACAGATTTTTGGCCATATTATATTGTTTAGATTGAGTATCACTGACAAGGGTTGACTATCCGAAACGTGCATGTCTGGTCCATGCTGTAAATTTATCTGCTCTAAAATGATGCTAATGAATTTGAAAACGCTAAACATTGTCTTGGTCATGGTGGGGTGTTGTATTTACTGCAACAAATCTTTTTTAGATATTTCATTTTCATGCGTGAACGTCGACGGCAGATGCGGCTAGCCAAACAGGGAATGCTCACTCCTACTGTACACCTGGTCCTACAGCTTGCTTGGTGTCCATCGATGCTCAATTTGGTGCTCTATTGTGAGTGCTGTTGAGCTTGTCCCAAGATCTTCTTTAACTCTTTGGTCCCTTTGTATTTATCTTTTCTCTGCTATTTAGCTATACATTGCTAGATCTCCTTATTTATTCTCAATCATATGTATTTTCTATCCGATCGAGATTCATTTTTAAGGCAAAACAAACTGTGAAAAATCTTGGACCAAACAATACAGTGGGTACTTGATGTCTGGATACCATGGTCATGAAGCAGCTTCACAGTACGTGTGTGTTGATAAAGATGCTGAAACGTTACCAGGCACCTCTTCTAATAATGAGGGAAAGCTTCTGTATGCAGTGGAGGCACGATGTCGCCCCCTACCATGTCCACCTTACGTAGAGGGACGGGAGCTTGCATGCGTAGTATGTTCGAAATAAAATGTGCATAAATGTATGTTGTTACACAAACCTGCATCATTTTGCTCTATCAAATAAAGGAAAGTGAAATAATATCTTACTTTTAATTTGATTAGGGATGTAACGATACACTAGATCACGATACGATACGCAACACGATACAAGTGCATAATGACCATATCCCTGTATACAGCACAAAATCGACAATTCAGAAAATCAAAAACCAAAGGCATAAGAAATCATGATTAAACAGGAACCAAAGCAAACAAACAAACACCTCCACCACATGAAAAGAAGCGAACTCACGATGTGGAAGTGAGACCAGGTACCCAGGAAGAGTAAGCATCTCCTGCTTGCATGCAACACCCGCCGCTTCAATTCGGTAGAACTGTCACACCTGGTTACTTCCATTTCGGAAGACAGAGTACAAATTTTGTTGGGTGGTTCAAATTGTCTATGACAGAATAGCATCCACCATGCTGGAGAGTGGGACATCATAGTGTATGACGAGGTCCCCATATCGACCGTAGAACTTCCCCAGTGACGCTGTTAGTCGGTCACAAACATATCCCTGACCGAAAAGCTTATCTTAAAGATGCCTAGCTCTCAGAACAAATTCGTATATTTGGTACTTGCTCTGGCATATCGTATCAACTGAGATATGAATATAAACAGGCGATGAAGGGATGTTGCTACTCAGAAAAGGAAAGTTTGTAATGCTGAAATTGAAGTCGTCACGTTTGTCATAGAGTGAGGTGTTCATGTGGTCATCAGTGTCGTAGGATAACATTATGCCAAATAGGATGCTGAATTATTTGTCTCTGTAGTTTCTTTGACTTCAAGCTCCGAAGGATTTATCCTGCTTAGGTAAGCCGCGAGTTTTGGATTATTGATGGACAACACATCGTCTATGTATCTGTAAGTGAAGTTGAAGTCAGAAGCTAAGTATCTTTTCCCTTCAGTGACCAAAGATTGAATGAATTCAGCTTCGTACGTGTAAAGGAAGATGTCGGAAAGGAGTGGGGCACAATTAGTCCCCATTGTTATTCCGACAATTTGCTGGAAGACCTTTTCTCCAAACAACAAAAAAAAAATAAGACCAGAAAGTTTAACATATGAATAATGTGACAAATATGGATAATGACCATATCCCTGTATTCAGCACAAAATATCTGTTTCAGTGTACTTATTTTTAGAATCGGACTTTTCTTTTACAAAGTAGGTTTTGTCATAGTTAACGACAATAAATGTGTATTTGCGATTACCGTTCTTACTTGTAAACGCATTACGTATAATTTTTGCGAGTCTTTCTTTCTATAAAGAATGTGGAATTGTAGTATAAAGTGTCGAAAAAGGCTCACGACACGATACGTATCACGATCCACTTTTCTATCCAATGCAGCACTAACATATTCCTTGAATCCAAAGAAAAACTAAACATACTTGTTTATCCATTTACATCCCTTTAGTCTTAACAGCATAAGGAGAGTTCTAACAATTTACACTGTGATGGGATATACTATTGGTTTTATAGAATGTGCATTATAAGTAAATGATACAGTGTCTCGATTTGTTATACTGTGCTTGATTTTGTGAAGAAATACTGTATCGTTGTGTATCGGTTGAATGGACGATGTATTGTGATACGTATCGTAAAGCTTCTGTATCGCGATACGAGTACAAACGATATACTCTAATTCATTCTGTTTGTTTCACAGAATTTCTACAAGCATGTATAAAGACGATATACATTCCGCAAACCGACTCGCTTGACATACTTTAAAATGTATTCCTACGTAAATTTGCACGTAACAAGCTTTAGCGCACTTTTTGCGTATGACGTCATGCTTCCCTTTGTTCTTCGCTCTTGTGACATCATACTGTGACGTAAAACTACAAGATATGAGTTTGTAAATAGCGTTCTCAAAATGTAAACAACAGAGCAAGTAAGTTTATTATTGATTACACTTTGATTTTTCGTCATTGTAATAAATGCGAAGCATTTCATATTTTGCAGCGCAATAATTTCTGTTGGTCGTTGTTAGTCCTCCGTAGCAACTTCGCCTATAAAGCGATAAATGAGACCCTCTGAGTGGTATAAAAAGTTAAAATATGTCACATGGATTAGAATAGGGATAAACATTCTTTGTTTTGTGGTTCCGACAGGTATATGTTGGATATACTGTTGGAAACATATGTTATACCGTCGGGGACAAGCCCCGACGGTATAACTGCGTTTCCAACAGTATATCGAACATATACCTGTCGGAACCACAAAACACAGTAGGTTTATCCCCTAATTGTTACACCACTACAAATGATATACATGTATATGGTTTTTTCCCGAAATTGTCGAATAGGATATCAAGCATTGATTTAGATAAGAGAAAGTAAGGCATATTGGACTGATCAACAGAAACGAACATCACTACGGAATTTTTTTTAAACATTGCAGCCCCTGATCTCGAGGCCACAAAAATGCTATTAAGGCTGTATTGTTCGACGAAGTACAACCTAACATTCCATTCATCCATAGTATTGCTATGGCTTATTTACCCGAGTTTCAATGCAATAACCAAGTATGTTAGTAGTTCACTCAGTCTTTATTCGTATTCATTTGAACCTTTTTTAATTTTTGTGGCGTTGATTCATTGCATGGAGCCATTTATAATGAATTTCATTTTTTTTTTCACATGGTAATGTTACTGTAAACTGTATTCACGAAAAGAGTGCAAGATTTCGTGACGTTTTGTTCAGTTGATGCTGAGAGGTCGAAAATGTATCAGGCAATCACATCACTGTGTGGTTATATACGCCAATTTCTACAGAAGTAATTGAGTACAGGATTCCTATTTCTTTGAAATGATACAAGAGGTATCGCCAATCAGTTCATCAAAGGTACCGTGTCCCTGAAAATTAATTAATTTTACAAAATTTTATCATAAAAAATCTTTCTTTTCATATGAAGGTTTACATTCTAATTAATAATCATATTTTCAGGCGAATTTAACGCATACATTCGTACTAAAAGCCGTCTGAAAACGTCATTTACAATTTGGGGAGCGCCACCTTAAATGTATTGCGTTTATACAATAGAGGTATGTGGAGATTTAATTTTACAATTCGACAATATTATGGTCGCTACTGCTAATTTTCAAATAAAACATTTATGGCTCCTTTGTCTCTCAATCTAGACCCTTCGAAATAAATTTAACGTTTTCAATAAAATTTATTTTCAGGGACACTGTATCTTTAAATGCAAAACATAATCTTCGTAGAGGACTTTGATAACTTGATCGGGGGGAGGTCGAACGTTGCAGATGTCCGACTGCTACGAACATGGCAATCTGACAATCCAGAGTCGGCACTAACCCTCACCTAATTTTTGCTCATTGGTTTCGTTAGCTTTAAATTTAAACTTCATTTAAGAAATGAATATTATTCAGATGGTTGTTATGGGGAATTTATATAACCATATGGATTTTGATAAATTGAATGACGATGAATTTAATAAAATTTTCGTCAGCGATTGCTTTCAATTATCTTGAACACTCCGAGATGACGAAAATTTGAAAGCTATCGCTGACGAAAATTTCATTAACAAAGATTAGTTAACGAAATTTTCGTCATCTACTTTTCGAAAGCTTATTGGTAGCGTTCAAATTTTCGTCATCTCAGCTTTCAAAAAAGCTGACGAATAGTTAACAAAACTTTCGCATTTAGCTTTCAAAATTTCGTCATCTCGGCGTTTAACTTTCGACTGGTCGGGGCTGTATGTTGCGAGGAGATAATTACGTGTAAAAGGTGTTCTCAGGGGCAACCCATTTGTTAATATCGTCTTTCTATAGTTCCTTACATTTTGCTTCACCCATTACCTTTAACCAACATGTTGAAGGAAGACAGACAGACGAACAGACAGACAGACAGTGACAATCTATAGAGCGGAATTGCGATGCAATCCGGCAAACTATTGTAACGTGACCGAGGTAGGGGTCACCTACTGATATATAAAATTTACGGTAGGAAAACAATATAAATTCAAATATCAAAGTACTTTCCTTCAGTTACTTGACTGACTAGACGATTCGACAAATGATTGACCAATGATTGAGCAAATGATTGGTACATGAAACAAATCAAATGTATAATTACAGAGGGGAGATTATTTACACGACAATGACGACACTCTGTCACCTGGCTCTTGCCTCTGACGATTGCCTCTGGTACTTGCCTCTGACTACTGTATAGCCTCTGACACAGTACCTCTGACACTCGCCTCTGACAATAGCCACCGGTTACTGTATAGCCTCTGACACGCACCTTGCCTCTGGCACAATACCTTATTACCAAATGCTACCTATCGATCGCTATCAACCTTTAGCGTTACTATATTTAGAACCTTACACCTCGGTAGCTTGACAAAGAGTCTGTGTCTCGACGGACGCCACTTCCTTATATACTGGACGGATACACATAAGCACATACACCGATCCCGTCAATTTAAAGATAAAAAAAACATTACATTGCTCCCCTCTTAGCTTCATTCGTCCCGAATGAAGACAACAACAATACTAACCAAAAAAAGTCCAGTGAACACTAACAATAATACAAATGTATTTACATATTTACACACTGCTTACCACTTTACGCGGTCACAAAGTCTGTCATCCAGACAGGAGGACGTCGATGGCGTTTGCCAGTATCCATCGGCACAGAATCTATAACAGCTTCTTGAAATTAGCCTTCTTGCTCCTTGTTACTGATGTCAGATGATGGTATTGCGCCATCGTCACCATGCTCTGTGTCATCTGAGCTTTGTTTGGTGTTTTGGATCTAGCTCAACCTGCCAATATCCTGAGAAGAGATCGAGAGTGGAGAACCAAGCGAACCCTTTCATGTGGTCTAGTGCCTCGTCAATTCTTGGGAGGGGATAGGCATTTTTCACTGTGCATGCATTCAGCCGCCTATAATCAACACAAAACCTGAACGTGTTGTCTTTCTTTCTCGCAAGGACAACAGCTGAGGCCCAGGGACTAGTCGATGGCTCTATAATATTGTATTCAAGCATCTCGTCAATATTCCTATCTATTTCACTAGTGAGATGTACGGGTACTCTACGGAGTGGTTGCTTAATGGGTCTTGACGTCCCGGTGTCAATCTTGTGTTTGACCAGTGTCGCTTTACCTAGTTCTTTATTACTTTTAGCAAACATGGCACGATGCTTGTAAAGGAAATCTTTCACTTTTGACTGTTCGTCCTTTGTCAGATTACGAGACGACTCACTTGCCAATTTCTCTAGATCTTCATCTAAGATTTCACCTTGGCATTGGGGCACCTGTACTTCTTCAGCACTTTCCAATTGCCCTATATCTGTATCTTTGTATACTACCTTAGATGTATCTTCGAGATTGAGAAGTCTCACCGGTATTATTCCCGTATCATCCGTTGCCACTAGTACTCTGGCAGTTAGTGGTCTAGAACTTGTCAGTGACTTTACAGACGACTCGATAATACCTACCAAAGGCAATATCTCATTAGGTTGCTTGTCAATTTTCCCTTGAATTACCATCTCGCTCCTTGGTGGTATGCTTACCGTCTGACAAGATGTAATCCTGAAACAACCTATCCTACCTTCGAATGTCAAAGGTAATGTATGACTCATGTCTTTGGCAATGAATCTTGCATCACTGATATCGAGTAAATAGCCACACTCTTTAAGAGCATCTAATCCTAATATACCTTGTGCTAGAATGCTAGATACTACTGCTTGTATCTTTATCTGTTTCTGGCCAAGTGTTATGGTAACTTCTGTGAAACCATCTATTGGCATTTCTTTTTCGTTTGCAGTAAATACCTTCATATCTGTGTCATGCAATACCAGGTTCAATTGTTCGAAATGTTCCCTAGAAACGATTGTAACAGTTGAACCTGAATCAACTAGAAACTTACCAGGGACCCCATTAATAAGGACGTCTACGTATATACCAGCACCACCTGAACAATTACCTAGAGATGCAGACGCGTGCTTGTTACTACCTACTCCTGGTGTTGGAGCCTTGAACTCGTCCTTGTGTTCATTTGGGCCTTTGATAGCCTTAGGACATTTCTTTTTCACATGCCCTTTCTCGTGACAATTGTAACACTCTGGGTCCTCTAGCTTCTTCCTGCGTCTCTGAAACTGTTGACCTTGATTACCTTTTGCCTGGGACGTTGCAGTCTTTAACTGTTGTATTTCCTTACCCATAGTTTCCACAGAACTTTGCAATTTCTCAATCAGACGTTTCATGTCGTCTGACTCATTTGCTTCACTTGTAACCTGACGCTGATAGCCTTTACTTGCAGTTTTATCCTCTGCTCTAAGGAAAGCCTCTAGCTCTACTGCATGCCTTATTGCATCATTCAGATCCTTGGGACGAGCCTGTTTAATTCTAATTCGCATGTCAGAGTCTGGTAAGGCATCAAGAAACTGTTCCCTAGCAAGGGTTTCTATTACCTCTGACGGTGCACTTGCGTAAGCTAAATTTGTAAGTCTACGTATAGCTTGACCAAGTTCCGGGATGGTCTCTGTCGCACGCTTACGCCTTTCCCGCATTTGAACTCTGTATAATTCTGTTTGATTAGGTGGAAGGAACCTATCTTCAAGAGCTTTGATCAACGACGTGTAGTCATCCTTCTTGGAGTCAGGGAGATCACCAAGTACAGCTTGAGCATGACCCCGTAATGATGCTGCGAGGTAAAGCCCCTTGTCATCATCAGTCCACCTGTTAATTTTACTTACCGACTGAAAATGTGATTTGTAATCAAGCCAGTTACCACTACCATCGTAAGTGGCAGGTTTTACCTCTCTCCTTCTGTCAAAGGCAGGAGATTGTACATGACTATTTACCTGACCTGGTGTCGGTACATTGCTTGTTACAGTAGGTGTCTGTACATTGTTTGTTACAGTAGGTGTCTGTACATTGCTTGTTGCCTGTCCAGCAGGTGTATTATTACCTACATTACCTTGTTGTCTGTTCGTATTGCGCCTGTACGTGACACCACTAGATAACTGACCAATATTATCAGAGTTTGCAAAACCAACTCTGCGCCTGGTACTTTGACTGTTGGTACCAGGGGCATCTGGGACAGAGGATCTGCGCATTGTAACAATACCAGAGTCGAATGAGACATGACCCGGCCCGTTACCTTGTAAGTGAGTATTAGGAGTCGAGTGGCGCATACTATTTTCCTGAATACTACGTTCAATAAGTTGAATCTCAGCCTCTAACAATGTCACCTCACGTTGTAAATCGTCAGCAGACATACTACAACCAATTCTACCGTAAATGAAGAAAAAAAAATCAGCCCAGCGCTTGCCACCAATTTTATGTAACGTGACCGAGGTAGGGGTCACCTACTGATATATAAAAATTACGGTAGAAAAACAATATAAATTCAAATATCAAAGTACTTTCCTTCAGTTACTTGACTGACTAGACGATTCGACAAATGATTGACCAATGATTGAGCAAATGATTGGTACATGAAACAAATCAAATGTATAATTACAGAGGGGAGATTATTTACACGACAATGACGACACTCTGTCACCTGGCTCTTGCCTCTGACGATTGCCTCTGGTACTTGCCTCTGACTACTGTATAGCCTCTGACACAGTACCTCTGACACTCGCCTCTGACAATAGCCACCGGTTACTGTATAGCATCTGACACGCACCTTGCCTCTGGCACAATACCTTATTACCAAATGCTACCTATCGATCGCTATCAACCTTTAGCGTTACTATATTTAGAACCTTACACCTCGGTAGCTTGTCAAAGAGTCTGTGTCTCGACGGACGCCACTTCCTTATATACTGGACGGATACACATAAGCACATACACCGATCCCGTCAATTTAAAGATAAAAAAAAACATTACACTATGTTAAATCATTCATTGTGAAATGACGTAATCATTCGTAAATGACAAATGAGCAACTAAAGTCCTGCTCTTTAAGTTTATTCTGAGTCTCTGACCGTTATATGCATATCAGATATGTCAACTTGTTTCGTTATAACCTTTTGTAGATCTGTTTCAATCTTTCTCTTTCCCAAATGCATTGAACATTGTGTTTGTATTTTAAGTGTGCAATGTACAAAAAGGGTCTTATTCCGTTGCAATGCGTACAAAGACAGGCTTGTTCTCAATTTTTCCGTGGAAATCTGGTTTTAGAAAGGCAGAAGATAAAACTTTAGCCTCCTTTAATGGTAAGGTAAGTAAATAAGTATACACACAAATCAGGATATACGAATTATGGAGTTTTATGAGTTTTTAAGAAAGTTGCCCTCAAAAAGTAAACAAGTCACCTCTTGGTTCTGCAGGCTTCCTGGCAAAATTATAGGCACCTTGGAAGGACCGTGACAGTGTAGATAGTTAGGTGATATAGTTCGCTACCGAATGATTATAAGATTATCTTTCTCTTTATCTTGAATATATCATAAAATGCAAAATTACCTGAGGCGGAAGTTTACTTCATATTTTTTTCCAGCGTACATGAAAATGCGTACTGATTAAACCCCCTGATAAGGTGACATAACGTTGACCGGAGCAGAGTGGCTGAGCCATATAGACTGTAATATTATGTTTACGGACAATTATTACTTTGTACTAGGTCTGACCATTGCTTTACGTGATGTTTGATTCTTTGGCCGGGACTAAAGTCTACATTTTGGGTGTGGGATGAATTCCCCTGGGATGATTAAAAACTTTGCTCAATCCTTGCATTTATTGGTCAAGTAAAGGTGGACATTTTGGCTGTCCAGATCTAAGTATATAAACGAAATTTGGGAGAGAGTCGGCAGAACATTGCGGGCTGAGACTTTTTGGCTATACTTTAACTATATATCAAAAAGGGAAAATTGTTAGGTTTACTAAATTCTTATTTCGTTAAGAGAAAACGGGTGTTCTCCTTTGAACGTTTATCTTAAAGAATTATCATTCTTGTTTTTTTTTTGTTATTTAATTTAACGTTCAAAGTAATGTTCAGATCTAAATTTTATTTATATTGATTTTTAATACTTTATTTGATTTATATAACTTTACCTTATATATAATTTGAATTGCTGTACTTGTATTGTTATAGAAAAGAAAAGAAATTAATTATAATCATTTAATTCAAACCAGCAGACTTTGTTATTATTTATTTTCAGTAAAAGAATCAGGGTTGAATTTGAGACTGAGAATTGGTCTTTGAACAGCGACACACTTAATGAGGCTGATATTGAATTTATACACATCTACACTTACATATTTTACGGTGGTTGCCTCACAGTATTTACATATTAGAACCAAGAACTATGATGTGAAAATTCAAGATTTTTGCAGGGGCGGATCCAGAACCTCAACTGCCGGGGGGAGGGCACATACTAGTACAATATTTTTATGGGAATCACTTGCGAGGCCCGAAGAGCCGAGTGGGGAGGGCATGGGAGGGGGTTTCCCCCTCCCATTGGTGGGGTTCGGGGGGCCTCCCCCGAGAGAATTTCGAAAAAAAAAAGCAGCAATTTGGTGGCATCTGAAGCGTATTTGAACTGAATTTAGAAGGGATTAGTCGCGCATAATTCAGTCAGTGTCAACGATTATTAATATATTTATAAAATTTTCGACAATATCTGATGCTGTATTGTTTTAGCACGGCATGCAGAAGTCAACTTGTTCGGGATTTCTAAGGAAAGAGCGGATCAAGAAACTTTTTGAAAGGGCAGGAAGGTCAGCCAATTAGGGGGGGGGGGGGGGGGGTCCAGCCTAATATTCACGTAAAAGCTAGGAAAAAATCAGCAATTTTCCAAGTTCCAGGCGGGACCTGACCCCCCTAAACATCACTTTAGATCCGCGTTCGTTTGTTGATTTTTGTAAGGTGAAGAAAATAAGTAAATGATAAATTTCCTTGAAAAACAAGAGATCACGGGTACCCCATGCTCTGCATCGTCCAGATAGAAAGGTATAATTATTGATTGGTAATTCATTTCGATTCTAAAAATAATGCGGAACACACACGTATGATTTATAACGAGATAAGGAGGAGATCCCCAATATGACGTTTTTACAGTGATCACAGCGGAACACACATGTCAGATTTATACAAGATAAGGAGGGGATCCCCAACATGACGACAAAGTGATCACAGCGGAACACACACGTATGATTACATGATAAGGAGGAGATCCCCAACATGACGACGTTACAGTGATCACAGCGGAACATACACGTATGATTACAAGATAAGGAAGAGATACCCAACATGACGACATTACAGAAATCACAGCGGAACACACACATATGATTGCAAGATAAGGATGAAATCCCCAACATGACGACATTGTAGTGATCACAGCGGAACACACACGTATGATTTATTACAAGAATTTTTTACTCTTTGCAAAATTCTTGGTAGTAGTCGTTCCAAATCTGGCCAAAACAATTTAACTGTTTTGAAAAGACTGATCATTACCTAAAAAAAAAAGAAATCTTTAAAAATTGTCTATTTTATAGAAGGTTACTGTCGAAGATTTTGTAATTTAAGAAATAATAATTATGTGTGTTTTATGATTTGCATAGGACTTTTATTCCCGATTCATCCCTCAGATGGAGACAATCCTAAATCATTTGTATATGAATGTGATTTAATGTAGGTTGTTTCCGAAACGTGTTTGTTCACATACTATTACAGACGATGGACATGGCAGCAGTGCATCCGCCTTCCCGACTTTGTAATCTATCCCGGAGAAATTTTGGAAAATTTGTTCAAATCGGTGGTTTCTGGGGTGTTTTGGGGCTATTTCTGACTAATTTCATAGACTGTTAAAGGAAACAGCAGTTTAATGCTCCCCAAAGCATGTCAGAAGTGCCCCCCCCCCACTCCCGAATGAATCCGCCACTGTTTTAAAAAGTTTTTGCGTGACAGTCCTGTTTTATTTATAATTAGAAACAGAACTGACAATCATTAATCAAGAACGTATTTAGCTCTTAAAAAATCGGACTTTAGGACACTCCCTCCCCCTGAAAAAAATATACTTAGGCCGAAAGGTAGGAATGATTTCCTTGTATTATTATAGAGGGCCGAAACAAAGGCCGAATGGTCTAGGGCCGAAAGGTAAAAAGGCCGATATGAATTGTAACCAGTACAACAAATGGCGAAACGAAAAATTGAAGTTGACCAGGGGTACGGGGAGGTCTCCACAACTGCAGGGCATTATCATGATGAAGCAAAGAAATCTTATATCATTCAGGAAAATAAAAAAGAGAATGGCAATGACAGAGAATCAAAAATAGGTGAATCTGGTTCCCCACCTAAGTTATCAACTTCTTCGGAGACAGAATTGCCTCAGAATACGTGTGAGTAGCTTATAGCTCGAAGGAGCTCCAAAGCATCTAAAAAAAATCATATTTTGGTTACGATTAAGAGACCGGGAGATGTCGACGCCTGGAGCCGATCAAATATTTCGCCCGTCCCACATTACTCAATTTACTGTCCTCGCGGTTTACTTTGGAAACTAGATAAACGCAATTTTTACTATTTTATCATGCAAAAATTTTAATGAAATTGATATCATCCAATAGATCTCGCTTAGTCGTAAATTTTTGGATATGTTATAGGATAGTCAGTCTCTTTTAGCGGCAGCGGAGAGACTGGATTATTTAGTCTACCATTTCCCATGCTATTTTTTTCAATGACGTCGTGACGCTTTCCATAGGCTCAATGTTAAACTCAGCGACATCATGCAGAGAAATTTAACATTGAAACTGCCCCATCTACAGTGCTCCAAGTTGCGACTAAATTGGTCGCATTTGCGACTAAAAATTTGGTTTTGGGACCTTAATTTAAATGAACTCGCAAAATCGCAAACATAAAAAAAAAATTGGGCGCCGAGTTAAACAAATTATTTACTGATGTATAAGCAATAAATTTTAAACTGAATACACTGTCTGGGATCACGCTTGAGGCGGGTATCGATATGTCATGTAGGGTATGAACTCTACTTAAAATTTTACTAGCCATGTGGGCTCCTAAACTCAATTTTAGGGGCCAACACAACTTTTTACAAGCCCACACAGAAAACTAAAGCTTTTTGGGGAAACACTACCTTTCAGGACCCCCCCCCCCCCCCCCCTTAAAACTGACCAAACTATGACTGCTTGCGGCGGGACATTTAATGTACAAAACACGCATATGCGGATTATGCCATTATCAACGAACATTTTGAAGAAGTCAGACAAATACAAACTCAAGGATTGTAGGCATCAAAAGATCTAGATGAATTAATTTGCTATATTGGCTTTAAAATACAACCATCCCCAGCCCATCCCCCTCCCCCTTCCCCGCTATATAACATCCCCTGTTAAAATGCCAAACTCGTATATACCTTCACAGAAATCTTTTATATAAAGTAGTTTCATATACGGTAAAATTTCCATTATAACGCCAAACCCACATACTGCCATTGGCCCCTGATGTAAAGGTACAAAGAAGCGTTATTCGTCCGTTAGTACCGCCAAACGAAGTAATTATCCAGGTAATTAGGCGTACTCTTATAGATACAATTAAATTATCTGTTTATTTTTGTTAAATAAACACTGTCCCAGGTAAGATTATTATTCAAATGAGTTTGACCGTGCGGCTGAAATTTACACATAAGATATACACCCTTCACAGCGGAATGATACATGAATACAAGAGAATCAAATCGTTGTTTCTTCTCTTCATCATCGTTTATATTAACATCCTGCGAAACCATCAATTCAATTTGTTTTGACAATTGAATTTTCCGCCATCGATGCAGCGCAGTAAATTACGTAAAAAGACGACGGCAAATAATTTAATGGCTAAGAAAGAGCAATGAATCTGAAGATTTATTGACCATGAAATAAAGAATGTATTTGTAAATTAAGTACGGATATCAAATAGGCGATCAACAAACACACTCGTGTATTTTGACCACTTATATATATTTCTTTTATTATACTGACGGACGAATGTTTATGGCGTTATTGATACTTTATATAATTCATTCACCACGTGGGCGAGTAAGTGTTAATTTTTAATCGCCCACAGGAAAAAATACTCGTCTTGGGCGAGTGGGCGAGTGTTAACAGGGATTTTTCAAGTCCGTTTTTGGGTCCGATTATCGGACCCATTCCCAACGCCAAAATGACCTGTATTTTGCCAATTTATGATTGAAATTTCCCATTTTGAACCTCTTAATTTTTTGTTAAAATGATGACTGAAATACCTAGCAGAAATACGACATTAACAATCGATATGTAAACTGGTCATAAATCTTATATCCAGTATAGGTTAACGTTTTAGTCATCAAATTGTATCTCCAGTATTGGAAATCCCAGGACCATGTCGTCTCACAACAGCAAATCTGATACTAAAAATTACAAAAGGGAGTTCCTCCAGTTCTTTGTAGAGGATAGATACATTCTTTAGAATTAAATTTTGGATAGTGACTATAAAAGAAACGACAGAAAGTAGTTCATGTTCAGTAAACAGAATGGGGGCGACTTGGACAGTGGGAATATGTCCCCCGTCAAACACTGACTCCTAAAAGTTGATGTCTTTTGAAGCACAATCTAAAGTATAGATGCCTAAGATGGCTTTACTAGTAGTACTTTGTTTCTTTTATTGAAGACACTTTAAATAAGAAGGAGTTATATCTCTGTTTAATGATTTATTCCATTAAGAATCAATTAAACTGTTGGGAATTCCCAATTTCATTGAAACACCGTGATTTTTCCCAATTTTAACGGACCCTGGACCCAAAGTAAATTACCCTGAAAAACCCCTGGTTAAGTTCATACCCTGTCATGTATGTATTATGTAAAAAAAAAGAAATACATAGTAAATAAATGAAAATAGATCCCTGAGGAGAGACTACGAGCGGGAACGTGGATATCTTTTAAAAGATATTTGGTCGGTAAAAACTACTCGGTCATATTCGATTGCCTACTAACCTTTGACCTTCTGAAGGACTGTCTAACACTATAGGTGTAAGCTACGTGAACATTTTTTTATAATGTTAGAATACTGGGGTGTTTGTCGATCAGTTTTAGCATGACTTGCTTAAATGAGAAACTTTTTTCTCAGAAATGGCACGTTCATTCTTTTTACCATTCTCCGATTACAATTTACAATAATAAAAAAATCTTTCAGATGCACATGAATTAAAGATTTGCTTCGGTGAAGAAAAATTTAAAGTACCTTTATAAAATCGATAAAGTATAGCTAACTGAGGCAGACTACTGACACATGTACGTACACTAATAAACAACGTCTACCCCGGCAATGTCTACCCTTGCGCAACGCTTCTAGTTATCTATTTAGCGATGAATGCAATTGTTTTCAATGTACAATGAATGGTTTCATACATGTATGTACACACTTCACTTTAGAATGTCTATGAAAGTACGTGTAAGACTTTCATCACGTACAACTTCTTTTGCTACTGGAGAAAGATAGTTTGTGTGAGTCCGATAAAACTGATTATGTCAAAGTGTTTTCTAGTGTAGTAGTGGACGAGTGGTGGTGCGTGTAAATCAGACAAAACAATATGATTGTTCTATATTTATTACCAAGTATCTTCTTTATTCAACAAAACCAATAAACAAAAACAAAAGTCGTCGTGAAATTAAATACCAAATCTTCTCTTTCAAACCAAATACAATCTAACCGAATTCCTTTTCAAATGCAAAATAACTTCAAATCATCAAATAAATCGTAACCAAATATAACAAATCAAATACCAAAATCAAACATAAAGCCAGACCAAATCAAAGATACAAAATGTTTCTATTATTAGTCAGAAGTCGACTAGAGAGGCTTTAATAGCCAGAAAGTCTGGCAGAACACTGCACTGAGCTCGCTGAACGCTCGCTTTATATACTGCTCGATCACATGGCAGTTACCGAACTGTGAGATATAACGATTAATCTGATTGGCTGAAGATAACAGTCCTTATCTATGTATCTATAAATAGCGTAAAGGTAATAAGTAAGGGTAAAAATAGATTAATATCGATTACATAGACCCGTTCTGCTACATTCCTCCCCCCTTGTAAAGAAAATGTTTACATTTCAAAACAACCAAAGTGACATAGTTCATGAAAAACAATACGTATCTGATTGAAAAGTTCTATAAATAACGGAATATATTTCCTACAACTGTAGAATCAAACTCTCAAGCATTCTTAACAAACAATATCAAAGATAATCGGACATATTTTCATGTGCAAGATAAACTGTCAAAACGTTTGTATATGAAACTGAAATACATGTAGTTATAGGAGCAAATATTGATTGAAGTTAATCGCAGCAAGTGAATATGAGCATGACATAAGATAAACAAGAAAAACATATATAAACAAAATAAAACAAGTCATATAAATGAAAAGTCATTTCCTGAAAAAGAGAAGAAAGTTAAAGTCAGTAGTTAGCACTGTAGAAGGACTGGAGATCGGACACGTAAAAGTTCATGATTTCACACTGTAACGGACGCGAATGTTCGAAAGTTCATCACTGCTACACTTACGGACGCGAAAAATGTTCATGGAGGTTTATTAATCTTTATGGTAACTGGATCACTCAGAAAACGGAAGTGTGTTGATTCAGAAAGCACATCATCATCGGTCATCACTGAACATGTTTACGGAAAATTAATGCATTGGAACTCGCCAGCGTTGTCAACGTCTGGGTACCATTACGTCTGTAACACGTCACATCTGGGTCACATCTATCCAGTAACTGGATCCGGTCATCTCGTGGTCAAAATAGACCTCTGCAATCGGACTATAACTAAGTCCGATAACTCTAGCTGTCATCATAAACATTGACAGTACTCGTTTACAGAAACGAGGTTCCAAACTTTCAATACCAAATTCAAAAACTAAATACAATATAAAACCAATCACTGATTCTAAAAGACAAATGAGCCGCACTGCTAAGAAATTCGAATAAGCTATATTTCCTCAAAAGACAACAACCAAAATAAACGACAAAATCTCAAACTAAAGTCCAGCAAATCAGACTCCGAAAATTAATAAATTGTATCCAACGAAATAGATTTATAGAAAATCTATCAAATCAATCTAAGTAATCAATACCTAAATTTCAAATAACCAATCCTACAACTATCCAAACAAAATCCAATAAATAACTGAAATATCCTACCAAATCGTACAACTATCCTACCGAATCGTGCAACTATCCTACCGAATCGTGCAACTATCCTACCGGCGACGCCAATGTAGTAGTGGACGAGTGGTGGTGCGTGTAAATCAGACAAAACAATATGATTGTTCTATGTTTATTACCAAGTATCTTCTTTATTCAACAAAACCAATAAACAAAAACAAAAGTTGTCGTGAAATTAAATACCAAATCTTCTCTTTCAAACCAAATACAATCTAACCGAATTCCTTTTCAAATGCAAAATGACTTCAAATCATCAAATAAATCGTAACCAAATATAATAAATCAAATACCAAAATCAAACATAAAGCCAGACCAAATCAAAGATACAAAATGTTTCTATTATTAGTCAGAAGTCGACTAGAGAGGCTTTAATAGCCAGAAAGTCTGGCAGAACACTGCACTGAGCTCGCTGAACGCTCGCTTTATATACTGCTCGATCACATGGCAGTTACCGAACTGTGAGATATAACGATTAATCTGATTGGCTGAAGATAACAGTCCTTATCTATGTATCTATAAATAGCGTAAAGGTAATAAGTAAGGGTAAAAATAGATTAATATCGATTACATAGACCCGTTCTGCTACACTAGCAAGGCTTTCCCTGTATAGACATAAAAAAAGTTTATTTATGAGAAAATACAGGTTTTTGTTTTTGGATAGTCAAACATTCACAAAAAGGAGGGATCACCCTGGGCTGCAACATCGCGCCATTTGCGCACAATTTTCAGAAATGGCGCAGTAAAGTTGTGCAAGTGGGCCATTTGGGCACTCATGTTATGAGAATGGCGCATGCTTTGTCCATAACTTGCGTCAAGTCGATCAATTCAACCTGCTGCTTAGTGCTAAATTCACGAGGCCACAATTAAAAAATTGTTTGTTTCCCCTCCCCCCGGGTCTGTTTTTTCCAAGTGACCTGCCAGGCGGGTACTTTTTTTTTTTTTTTTTGCTGCCTGAACTACATGTATCAAATATATATAAAGTCGTTTGAATCCAAATTGCACATTACTGGACTCCTTAAAGCTGCGCACTCACACTCTGTTTCTAATTAATATGATTAAGACTAAGAGCTAGCAGCCGGCGATTTCGTACCTCTTACTTCGAGAAAAATCGCCGCCTGCTTTCCGTAAAAAGTATCTGTTATGTCTCAATTTCTATCGCTGGTTAAGTATGAAATGTCTAATTATTTTATTGAACATGTTCAAAAGAAAACTTCGTTGTCCTGTAAAATCTACTCTATATAAACAAAATTGTCCCAAGATAAATATTTCCGCAACAGGTGCATCAGTTGTTTCAGCGCGGCGTAACGGGTCATTTTACAGCAACGTCAAATCTGCGAGAATAAGATGCACTATAGAACAATAACATCTCGAATTTTTTTTTACGACTTGTAAATATTTTTGTATAGATATTGACCAAGCGCAACCACGAGTCACGGACTATAAATGGCCGGCGTTTTCCAGTGCATGATAAAGATGAAATAAGTTTGTATACTTTTCTTTCTCGGTCTGCAATGGTCTGTTAATTGTATGTAAACAGCGAAAGTGAAAAATATCTATACTAACAACATCAAGAACTCATTGTAATATTGAGTCTATTGATATTCATAATGACGTTCACGATGCAAGAAGTTTGCAGGGACCGCCGACAACCGCTAGAGAAAGGTATTTTAATCATAACGGAATATGTACAGTACTATGATTAGGTAGTAGTGTTCTTATTCACTCGATTTCATGCATTTAGATAATATGCCTTAATTTTGGCCCACTCAGCGGACCCTTCGAAATAAGCGATGGGTCTTTATAGCGTTCAAACGCCTATCCGTGAAGCGAGATTTCACAAGTTTAGGAAATAGATTGGGCACATGCGTATACTATACATGTACAGATGGAGCCCACAATACATGCCGCACTTGCAGAATGCTTGTTTGAAATTTTACATCCGTAGACCGAGCGCTCGTCTGTCATGTTCTCAAAAAACTTTGGGAGGTTATTTACAAGAGAGAGACAATTATCAATGTACCAATACGTATTTTATGACTGACGGTTCAAAGCAAACGGGAATGGGATGACAGGGGAGGGGGGTTACGGCAAGATTTCTTATAATAATGTAGGAATGAGAAAGCTACTGAGTTGATTAACAATTCTATTTAGATAGAATATTGTAACGTTGAAACTGAAAATGGACATGGCCGCGATTCGATTTCTTTACCAAAAAAAAAAAAAAAATATTGGATTTTTTGGCTATAAAAAAATCTGACTCGGCAGCGTTTTTCCTGACCCGGTCGGGGCGAGGGGAAACAAACAATTTTTTAATTATGGCCCTAATTTCAGCGTTCAGAATTAAGTTTTAGTGTCTTATACAGTAACTTTGAATTTTCCCGAAGATGTAGTGTTAGATACCGAGACTTCCAAATTGAGATCAGATTACTGTTGTAAGCGGACAGCATTTAATAATTATTATTGTCTGTCACACATACGCGGCGGCACTTGGTCAGTTATGAGTACAATAGCTGAACAAGTTTTAATTCTTTATTTATTTACGAGATGTGAATAAAGTCGGGATGTTAGAAATCTTTTGTACGTACGTCCTTTATTTGCAGATACTGTATAGTTACGCAGCAATGATTTCCCGGTATGCAGAGGGTGATTATCGTGTAGCGTTGGAACGATTATTTTAAAGACTGATTTTACTGGATAATCTTTTATTTTAATTAACTTAATATTCAACCAATGATCAACAATCAGACACAGCGTCGACCATTTCTCCCTGAAGTGGCACAAATATGTATTGTGGGTGAGGGTGACAAGAATAGATTTTAAAATCTATAATGGCCTTATGTCTTGTCTCCACTTTTTTTTTTGAGAGTTTTTTTTTCTTTTCTTTTTTTTTTTTTTTTCTTTTTCAAATTTAAGACACCAGTATCCATAACACCAACCAATGTCAATTAAGCCCCCCCCCCAAAAAAAAAATAATACAAACAGAAAGATAATGATCGATCGAATTTCAATCGGAGGACAGTGATACAAGGGCCAAAGGATTAAACAATGCACCTTCAACTTTGAAGAAGCTCTCAATGAATTCGAATTTATAAAAAAAGAAAGAACAAAAATAATACACTGAATTAAATTGCCGCAACACTTTCAGTGACTGTATTGAGAAATTTTTCTTATTTAAGATGCCTCCAGAATTTAAAATGAAGAATGCTGGAAGGCTCAGTTTTATACATTTATGATTGTAAAACCTCGTTTTTTCCTGGGGGGCTCTGACCCCCTAGACCCCCCACCGGGGCGTTGCTCCTGGACCTTAATGTGGCCTAGGCGGCCCCAATACCCCCGGCCAATGGCCCTTCCATTTTCTCATGAGGGGCCCATGGCTCAAAATCTTACGATTCGATTTGGTTTCGGAATTTCCAGATTTCGATTCTTTTTTTATTTTTTTCTCCCTTGATTTTCTCTGAAATGACGAACGTTTTGATTGGTCACCTCTGAAGACACGACCAATCATAGGCCGCCTTCATCGGTAGACTAATGGCGACCCAGACATCAAAACAGAGGTCCCAAGCCATCATTTTGATTGTTTGAAAGTCGAAGGGTAGTCTATTACTCTTTGCAGGATTTGCAAAACTGATTTTAAGTATTCAACTTGTTCTACTTCGGCAATGTCTGCACGGCAATGTCTGCACAAATTAACAGAAAACGTGCATGGCATCGTTCTGAAGAGAAGCAGGCGGAGTATGACCTGATCTACTGACATTCAGAAACCTCACAAATTTAACAAGTTATCTAGTGGGCGGCTCAGGTTACAGAACAGGTACATGATTGAGAAGGACCAGATAAGATAAGACGTAAAATCTGCCCTAAAAAGTGGAATTTTGAAAATGGAAATTTTGAGAAAAATTATTCGTTTAATTAATACATATACAATATCCCATCCAAAACTGAAGTTATTTTAGATCTATTATGCATAATGTTGCTAATATTTGAGTCAAAACCTGTCTTTTTCCCATAGAAATCAATCGAAAACGGAAAAGTTTTTTTTGAACATTGTTCCTCCGGGAGATATAGAACGCCACTTATACTGGAGGTGTATATTCATGGTACAAAATTTATGGAAAAGTGGGGTTCTGTATCTCAGGGGGAACACTATCACAGAGACGAAAAACCAAAAAAGGAAAGGGTGCATTTGTTAATGGATCGATCTTTAAGATCATTAAATATGGAAAATTTGACGATTTTTCCTCCTTAATCCATAAAAAAATGTGTTCTAAATAAGATTGATTGAAATATACAACAATTAGAAACGAAATAAGTTGGAGCAATGTTTATTTCTCCGCTTATGTGTATTTCGCGCTTAAAAGCATCTATTATAGCCATTACATACAAAATAAGATCGTATTTTGAGTTCCGGATTTCATTATTTACAGATTAGAGGAGATAGAATTGAACTGTATTTCTGATTTCAAATGTAGATATATTTGATATCTTTTAGTTAATATTTATCCATTTTAGACAAAATATTCTAAAAATTTCTACATTTTTGGTCTATATTATCAGAATTATTACCCGAGTACCCCTTACCTCTTTGGATCTTCATTTTAGAATCTTCGGTGTGTTTCACCGAAAAGTAAAACATACAAAAAGTCTTCAAATACATTATGTTTCAATAATGATTATCTTTTGTCTGCATATGTACCGTCATGCGGAAGAAATACGGCATGAAATTTAGGGCTAAAAACGGCCCTTATCTTATCAGGTCCTTTGGTTATATTATATGATTCGTGAAATCTTACCAGTACATGTATAGAACTAAACAGTTTTAAACTTGCCTCATAATCATATTTTGAGTGTATCTAAATTCAAAGAGCAATAAATGTCATTTGAAAGCAATTCCAGTGCATTTTATCTGATCACGAAAATTCTAATTGAGATAGAATATAATTTTGTATTATTTTGATATCAAGATCACTTTGTCACATTAGCACAATAGTGGAAATCTCTTAACAAACTGGTAATAATACCTTGAAAATGTACTTTCCTTTAAACCGAATTGAAAACCGAAGAACCGAGGTTCATAATTCAAACGGAACCGAAAAATTTCTGAACCGTTACAGCCCTAATGATTGCATATAAACCCTGGACCATGTCACATATACAAAAATCTACGACTAAGCGAGATCTATTCAATGATATGAATTTCATTTTAATTTTTGTATGACAAAGTTATCAAAATTGCGTTGATCCAGTTTCCGAAGTGAGCCGCACAGACAGTAGTTACAGTAACTAGAAGTAATTATCGCCGATTTTTAATGCATTTTTCCCTCTTATTCCTGTAAAATAAATTTTCCATGAAAGTTGGACAGTACAAACTAGAACCCTATAGGCTATAAAAATTCAGATTGAAATGCTCCATTTCTATCTATATTTCATTGTGACAATGATATTTGATTAGACTAAGTGTTGTATAATCGGACAGATTTCATTATAGATCATGGGAACAGGACAATTCCCTGCAATTGCATGTTTTGCCCTGTGACTCTTTGCTCCAAATTTATCTTATTATTACATGTATTGAATAAAACTTACATAATTGTAGTGTAGTAGGAATATTTTAAAAGGCACTTGCCAATGGGTAAGTGACTCAATAAAATCCACTTACCCGCAGACTAAATCCACTTACCAGATTAGAAAATTACAAAAATAAAATAAATTGTTGTAAAATCGAACAAATTCCATAACACTTAGTAGATTATTGGAACTGGAAGTTTTTGGGTACTCTCTTCCCTTAGATTTAAAATAAATAAAACTGCAAAATCCCTAGACAAAAAGTCATTAGAGGCTGCCACAATGGAGTGGAAGCCCCCCTCCCCCCTCCCTTCCTTTGGCCGAGATCCTCATCCGTAAAATGATTTCTTAATCACGTACTTCATGTTGCCAGTTAACTTTGTTCAAGATGTGTTTTATTTGCATTTAAATACTGTGCAGAAACTGAAATCAGTAAATGTAATCCTGAAAAAATTTTCCACAGGGGGGAGGGGGTGTTCAAGTTCACCCGGGATGGAGAATATGATATTTGGAAAATTTCAGAATTGCACATGTCATAGATCGCAAAGAACAGGGACATTTAAGATTAAGTAATACATGTACGTACCTGCTAAAACACGGATTCACCAAGGAGTATTTCGATTATAAAGCAGTAAATCCTTTATCTTAAATGAACACGTAATGATGACATGTAAATCTTGTCTGGCTGTTTGTCTATTGTCAACTATATCCTTTGGCAATAACTTTTGAATGGCAAGTTATTTTGCTTTGACATCTCACATGTGTGTGTTCCTTGTGACAAAACCTTTCTTTTGGTATCATGACCTTAACCCTTTGACCTTAGCCTTTGTCCTGATTTCAGGAAAGATTGTATTTCTATGCCATTTACAGGGCATTTTGTTTATTGAAGAACATTCTTTTAGTAAAGAGAAATACTTTCTTTTCAGGTTTTTGGAACCAGAAACATTTAGAATTGATTGGTGTTCATGCTGACTACAACATCTATGATCCTTTAACTCTCATCAGATCTAATTTGATTAAATTCATCGGCAATGATTATGGTCTGTTTGATGAGCATTGTTGTAGGAGCACAATGTTATCAACTACTGCAGCATGTGTGACAGATCTCATGGAAATGATTGACTTAAATGCTGATAGAATACAGCAACTGTCCACAAATGATGTTAAAGCATTAGATAAGAAAGTAAGACTATGGACAGAGAAATGCCTCAGAAATGCCAAGTCTGATGAAGAGAGAGATATTATACTGAGGTAAGTGCATTTCTTAATCATTGCAGGGCAGAACACCAAGCAATTGTTATTGATCGTTTTGTACTTCAGCCCATGGTCTTTGAGTCAACTCCAAATTGGATAATTCAAGACTCATCACTCTCTTGGGTATTGTTATCATTTGAAGAATCACTCAGTATAGATACCTCAAAATGTCCTTTGATTATAACATTGTAGAAAATAGGTTTTGATATGTGAACCAGTCATATGCAGTTTTTAGCCCACCTGAGCAAAGCTCAAGTGAACTATTGTCATAGTGTGGAATCTGTCCGTCCTCTGTCCCTTCCTCCCTCCCTCCGTAGTCGGTCTCTTAACTTTTAACATTTCAACTTCTTCTCTAGAATGGCTGAAGGGATTGCAATGAAACTTGGTAGGTTATGAAGTACTTATGGTCCCCTACAATTGTTGTTGTTTTTTGTCCAGATCCCTAAACAGGTGGTGCCACCACAGGCAAAAGTAGGTCACAGGGTTACCCTCCAATGACAAATTTCTTCAGAACTGAAGCATTATTGACAAACCGAAAGCATCTGAATGATCTAGCGAGATGTCTTAAGAAGTATTGTTATTTGTTTCCACTTTGAAGTCCACAAAAGTAGTTCACAGGGAGTACCTTAAATTGCCCTGGTAAAGTACAAATATTATGATAAATTCATTGTCAGTACATGTTATAAGCGTGCAGGGGTATCAGGTGAGCCTTGTGCCCCCTGGGGCTCTTGTTGCACTATTTCTCTTAATAACTCAGTTAAAGTATATTTCCTGCATATTTGTTACATTTAAGTATTTTAATAGTTAGATATTGATTTTGAGTGAAAGTTTTATTTTTAGGCGAGTTTCGCGTAGCGATCTCGGCTATAGTGATCGCAGGATTTTCATGACGTCACATCACTTCCGTGACATCCCCACGCCCGTAAAATGTATAAATTGTATATTCACAGTTTTTCTCAACTCCGATCGTATGGCCCGATGACCCTGGACCTCATTATTCACCATATTTATTTAAGACAGCATACATTACATTCCGCGCTTTAACAGTTGTTTCATAATGTTTAAAAAAAGTTAGAGATTATGTTAAAAAGGATACTGGATGCAGTAAACATCAACTGTCTCGTGTGCACGTATGTTGAAATTGCTTATAAGTTTATCGGCTATACTTGGAATTACCGAAAAGACAGCATTTACAGAAACGACAGTGATATTTACCGAATAGACAGATATATTTATTTTTGGTTTTGGTGATTTTATAAACACATTTCCAATCATAAAATGTGTTTAGTTTTGAAATTTAAGTGTCTTTTCGGTGCACTTTGGGGTCTTTTCGGAAAATACCACTGTCTTTTCGGTAAATGCTGTCTTTTCGGTAATTCCTACTACCCTCTATACTGTACCACGTGACACTATGTAAATAAAATGGAAGGCGCTGATGTTCAAGTCGTAGCAGTTCGAGTGTTTAAGCGATTAACGAGGAGTTACGGTCAAACATTACACTTCTAGGTATAGAAATCAATTTAGAATTCACAGACGATCAAGCGTTCATAGCGCATTGGTCTGTCGCATCTCGCAAATAGAATGCCCTGACTCACTGAACACCGAGCCAGGGCTGGAACGGACACGCTGAACAGCTAAATTCGAGTAAATGATTGGCAAGGGGTCTGGGGACTTCCTAGATCCCCAGCGGGTCCAGGGCTTCCCAGACCCCTTGCCAATTATTTACGTCCCCCCTCCCTAAATAATAAGGTGGATCCGCACTGATAGTACAGACGTTTATTTTTTCTTCATGTATAGCACAGGGGTGAGGTATCATCGCTTGCTCACAAACCCTTTCCTTTTAACGTACCCTTTCTTCTATATGTCTACAGGTATATTAAAAAAGTTTTATATATATAGACAGAGGGGTTTGTATTGAGGAAAGGGTTTGTGACCAAGCGATGATACCTCACCCCTGTGGTGTACAGATCTGCATATCTGTTCCACAGACCCTAAAAGTGCCTGGTATGTGTACGACCTGTGTATATATTATTTAAGGCTAGTATCTTTCTGTGGGTCGTGACACCCCTTCCAAACGCTTGCCTATTGTTTTTGTTTTATTTTTTTTTGGGGGGGGGGTCTTTTTAATCTGACAGGTTTCTACTAAATAAAACGTCACTTTAGTATTGTACAGTCTCATGTTTCACGCTTATTGATGTATGTTATCAACGACAAAATGAGAGAGAGAGGGGGGGGGGGGGGGGCTAGAACAATACACGGTTCGCATAGATATTTTTAAACTTCAACAGAGAGAGAGATGTAAAAAGTGAGTTTCTGGTCGGCACATTCATTACATATATTCGCGCCGTAATGCCGTCCCCTATGGCATGGATTGAATCAGTTGAAATGAGATTTTGGGCGTAAATTTGGCAAACGACTTAAGATTTTCGATAAATGAATTAAGAAAATTAGAATTGATTTCGGCCGTGCAAACCCTTACCAAAATGAAATGTTTGCAGCAAACTTGCCGCAAGCTTGCGGCAAATTTGCAGCAAACAATATAGTTTGCCAGAAAAGTGAAAAAGTTGTTTGCAGCAAATTGCCGCTACCGGCAATCTTCTGGCGAACAAAATTTTGTTTGCAAGAAAGTTGCCAGAACTCTGTTAGTTTGCCAGAAAGTCGCCAGAACTGTGATAGTTTGCAAGAAAGTTGCCAGAAACAAAACTCTTGTATATTTCTCCTCATAGTGTTTGCCAGAAGTTTACCAGAAAATTTACTTTGGATTTTTATGTGCTATTACCACTTGCACTGTTCGCCAGAAGTTTGCCACAACTTGAATTGCTTAGTAGGATGACTAAGCTGATGCATCCTGGGAAAACAGATTTAAATTTGGCTCCAAATTGGAGAGAAAGAGATAGGAATGATTAGGCTTAAATGTGTTGGAATCAAGGTTTATTGTCCAAAAGTAAGTTATCTTTTTCCATTATCATTATTGAATATAATAAGTATGAATTCTATATCCATTTTGGGATATTAAAATAAAAGAACAACATTTCTTATACTGAATTTTTTCTGACCAACATGCATGCATGTAGGGCTCATTTGAATGATTCACTTCAATTATCTTTTTCATTATGGCAGTTTAATCTTCTGCTCGGTTAGTTAGAAATAAAATTGTTAATTTTTGATTATATAATGTCAAACATGCATGCATTATATGCGCATTAATATATAATTTTCTTCTTTTTTTTTATAGCACAAATGAAAAAAAAAATTTACACATAATTTTTTACTTTAAATAGTCTTAAATGTACTTAAATAAAAAGCATGCAACTTTAAATTTAATGTGTTTTCAAATCTTATACTGTACTATACACATATTTAAGTCTACAGTGTGTTAAGACTAAGAGTGTGTTACTAAGAGTGTATGTACATGATGATTAGTTTGCGGCAAGTTTGCTGCAAACTTGCCGCAAGTTTGCCGCAAGTTTGCCACAAAACAAATGCATCAATCCAAATAAGGTTCTGCAGTTTGCCGCAAAGTTGCCGCAATTTGTTTGCCAGAAAACTTATTTGCATACGAATTCTGAGCTTGCGGCAAGCTTGCAGCAAATAGTTGCCGCAAGCTTGCTGCAAACTTGCGGCAAGTTTGCAGCAATTGTTTGCCAGAGGCCTGATATTTTGGTAAGGGAAGTACCACTACCTTTCAATGAATCGGTAAACGTGTACACGAATGCTTTCGAAAACATGTACAATGCAGTAAGGCTGTGTCGTGCGAAGAACATGTGGTAATCCAAATTCCAATTATCTTAATAGCAACTTTGAACGAGGGCTTCGCACAGTGACACGTGAGAAAACGTAAATTTCGCATATGTAAACAGGTACGTACATGTATTAATATAAGCCCCTGATTTTAAAAGAGCTTCATTGACGAAGTATGGGGTCTAACATAGAAGCGAAAGAAATTCCTTTTTTTTATAATTAAATATGGACTATGTATTTTTATTTTCATTCGCCAAATGGGCGAGTAGGACATGATGTTTTGGGGGCCCAGCTAAAAATTTGGTCGCCATGGGCGACTGGGCGACCGCCTATTAATTTCCGTCCCTGGGTTCATAAATGTTTTATTTCCGAACATTGGAAAATGGATTTGTTCTATCTGCTAATACAATATTTAAAAATCCCATAAAATAGTTTGATATCATTCTAAAATGAATAAACGAAACTCGCCATCAGTTCCTTCAGAGCTTTGATTAGCTCTACTGGTCTCAGACCAGTCGAGCTTATGCGATCACCCTTCGTCCGGCGTCCGTCCGTCTGTCCGTCTGTCTGTCTGTCTGTCCGTCTGTCCGTAAACAATTCTTGTCCAGACAACTCCTCTGAAACTGTTAGAGATAGAAACTTAATTCTTTTTTGTATTTTACTTGGTCCATGGTCTAGTTGTGCACCTGACATTCAGTTTCAGTCCTTGACTCCCAGGGTCTTAGAAAATGGGCGTGGTCATTAAATTCTATGTAATTTTGTCCGGATAGCTCTTCTTTCACTATTAACGATAGAGACATAATTCTTTTTGCAATATGATGGGTCTGTAGTCTAGTTGTGCACCTGATATTTTGTTTGAGCCAATGACCCCCAGGGTCTTGGAAAAGGGTGTGGCCATTTTCTTTTACATTATTCCATATAATCTTATGCTTACAGCGCTGACACTATAAATAATGGAGACTAAATTCTTTATGCAATATGATGGGTCTGTAATCTCGTTGTCCACCTCATATTTTGTTTGAGTCTCTGACCCCAAGGGTCTTAGAAAATGGGTGTGGTTGTTTTCTCTCTATTAAACTACATGTGATCTCATGATAGCTAATTTCCCAGAATTTATGGATAATAGTTAATTGATTTATTCCAAAATATTATCGGTTTGCAGTTTAGATGTCATTACAGTATTTTACTTCAGTCCCTGTTCCCTAGGATTCTGGAAAATGGGTATATGGCTATTTTCTCTTACCCTATCTACATGCATTTAGAAACTATAAATAAACAAAGATATTGCAATTTTACAATATTATCATAGATGAGTCTGTAATTTATTTTTTCTCATATTTTATTTGGGACCTGACCCAGGATTTTATCTTCAATTCTATAGAAACGCTAGGGGATAGTTTCGGAATTTCCTCTGATCAATCAATCAACATGAAAATCTTTTCTATAGTGTTTATACAGTGCAAGAAAGATGTCAAATAGTCAAAATGCATGTATTTCTCACTTATTTTTTATTTGTTTAACATGTTTAAGGCGTAAGATTTTTGGGGAGAGTAGTGAGAATTTTTGTTGCAAGAGTATAGAATGTCCGAAGTGATCACAGACTTGAGCTGTGCTTTCTGTTAAATGGGAACACCAGAATCACAAAGATTGATCATTTTATCAAAAAAAATAGCAATAATGCATCCTTCACATTGCCAAATGAAAGGAATATTGTGCTTGTGTAAGTTTTTTTTTTTGGGGGGGGGGGGAGAGGGGGGAGGTAACTAGAATGTCCTAAGTGATCACAGACTTGAGCTGTGCTTTCTGTTAAATGGGAACACCAGAATCACAAAGACTGATCATTTTATCAAATAAAATAGCAATAATGCATCCTTCACATTGCCAAATGAAAGGAATATTGTGCTTGTGTAAGCTTTTTTTGGGGGGGGGGAGAGGGGGGAGGTAACTAGAATGTCCTAAGTGATCACAGACTTGAGCTGTGCTTTCTGTTAAATGGGAACACCAGAATCACAAAGATTGATCATTTTATCAAATAAAATAGCAATAATGCATCCTTCACGTTGCCAAATGAAAGGAATATTGTGCTTGTGTAAGCTTTTTTTTGGGGGGGGAGGTAACTCTTACATCTTTCTTTCTTCTTATAAATTCCTCCACTGCTTGGAGTACCACCCCCAATGGGATGTAAAACTGTGTGGTTTGATAAAATTTTTCATAATGTTTACATTAAAGCAAGTGACATATGTTTTAATAGAAGATAATATAACAAGAGATGCCTTATTGGCATATCTACTATGTGTTAATCAAATTTAAAAAAAATTAAAATAAAATACTAAAAAAAAATCATTTGTAAAAGCCGACTCATACAAAAATATTTCAACCCAGGAAAACTTCTACCAAAATTTTCCTTTATTGCCATTTGACAATATTATCATAGATGAGTCTGAAATTTAGTTTTTCTCATATTTTATTTGGGGCCTGACCCAGGATTTTATCTTCAATTCTATAGAAACGCTAGGGGATAGTTTCGGAATTTCCTCTGATCAATCAATCAACTTCAAAATCTTTTCTATTATGTTTATACAGTGCAAGAAAGATAACAAACAATCAAAATGCATGTATTTCTTACTTATTTTTTAATTGTTTAAGGTGTAAGATTTTTAGAGAGAGTAGTGAGACTTTTTGTTGCAAGAGTAGAATGTCCTAAGTGATCACAGACTTGAGCTGTGCTTTCTGATAAATGGAAACACCAGAATCACAAAGATTGATCATTTTATCAAATAAAATAGCAATAATGCATCCTTCACATTGCCAAATGAAAGGTGCTTGTGTAAGTTAGAGAAGTTGAATTTGTAACAGGAGAGGGAGAGATGTGACTGTACCGGGAATCGAACCCGAGATCTTCTGCTATCAAGGCAGACGCTCTTACCAACTGAGCTATCTGGGCACGATGCCCGTTCCTGCCACACTCCTCTCTACCAATTTTTCATGTTTCCATGCACTGGAAACCTCACACTAAACTCCGCTTCACCTTGAGTCATTTAGTTTGGTGCCAATTCTGTAACAGGAGAGGAAAAGATGTGACCGAACCATGAATTGAACCCGAGACCTTCTGCTATCTGGGCAGACGCTCTTACCAACTGAGCTATCTGGGTACGATACCTGTTCCTGCCATAAATTAATGGTAATAAACTAATGTTTCAGGCCTTTTTGTCAATTGGACCTCGAGTCATTTTGTCCTTTTAAAATTTGACCAATCAAAAACATCATTTCAACCTCATGCAGATTTTGAAATATTTTTCTGAACTGGGATATATGGTAGAAATGTTTTCTATAGAGGATAAAATATTTCATACCTGTATGTAAAAATATTTTGTATTATATTTTAATAATTAGCTTCTGTCTACATTAATACCACATTCGCCCTAAAAGTTCATGTTCTTCGTTCAATATTCTATTTACATTGTTTTACATTTACTAAATAAATAGCCTAAAACCTTTTTAGGTTTTAGAACAAAATGGCCGATACTTTTAAAATTTCACTCGGTAGGCCACATGTCCTATATATGTTTAATTTCAATCTGAAACTGCCTGATTACTTGATCTAAGTATTTTCACTGGTCAGTATAAGAAAGAAGGAAATATCTCTTATGATAGAGTATCCTATGCAATACTATTTCAGCTCAAATGAGAGGTTATTAGTCGATATCAAGATATCGACTAATTCTAGATTTGTACAGGTCTGTCAACTTTCGATTTGATTCATCAGATTCAACATTGCAATAGGGGCAATTGTCCGATAGAAAGAAACATTCTTGTGACTAGTGAAAAACAGGTGACCAGAGCTATCCACTTCACAAAAGTAGGACATGTCGCCATGACAACGCTTTGGCATCGCAATTCTGAATTTAAATATTGCACATTAACGTTATATCTACAATGATATTTTTTCTTGAACAATTTTTACTTTTAGACCAATTAGTGTGTGATACAGTAAATCCTATGCCTTCAAAATCCCTAATGACATTTCTGGATCCTTGGATCCATTGCATCAAAGAAACGTTTGGATACTTAGAATGCGAGGCTGCCAGTGGGCTAATTAAAAAGTTTCTCGCCATCCAGCCGACTAAGCTGTTTCGTTGAGGATACTCCATTTTGTTTGTATATTTTCTTTCCAAAGACAAATTGATAAATGCAACAAAGAAATTAATGAGCGATATAAAAATCGATAAGACTATGCGTAGTCACATGATTTAATAGGAAGAATTTTTTTAGAAGTTTCACCATATTTCCCCCAAATTCTTCAATCGGAACTCTCCGCTTTTCCCGCGAATATATACTGAAAGGCTTTTGATTGGTCAAGTTAATTTGCGTTATAATGGAGTTTTCCTACCGCACAGGTCAATTAGCAATTTATGAATGACTGTGACTTGAGTTGTGCAAATGCACTATTTTCTAACTTTTCAGAATTATCAACACAACCATGTTTTTTTTTGTGTGAATTTCATGCATAGCCTTACTAATACTACTCTTTACTCTTTATTCTAAGAGTCAAAATTTTAAACCTATTTTGAACCAAAATTTTTTTTCGCTTTTAAATAAATGTTGATATCGACCAAGCTTTTTTGGAAAGCTAATACTTGTTTATGCCTTTAGTCTTAATTTTATAAAAGGGCATATAGTGGTAGGTCTGTCTGTTCATCTGTTTGTCTATCCATCCGACTGTCAGTATATCATTCCATTCAACTAAATTCTGATGAAAGGGTATAAGATAATAGAGCTGTCATATATTGCATGTCTATGAACCTTGAGATTTAGGCTCATCTTTTGGAGCCAAATTTTTAACCTTTGACCCCATCACTGACCTTTGACCCACATTTTTTGAAAAATAAAAACATCTGTTATTTTAGTTTTGATACATATGGTATGTTATACATGTTGTATATACACGTTTTTAGTAATTCTCTCACATTCTAGAGAAATCTAAGGCATGGTCCATTTTATATTCTTGGGGGGGGGGGGGAACTCCGTTTTTTTCAAAAAAAAAATTTTGCTCTGAATTTTGATGAAAAAAATTAATTAGGAATTGATGGATATGCATTGGCATGTGGTTGTTGGTTCTAATAAAAAAAAAACTTGATACACATTTATCCCGCCTCTGGCAAATTTCTTGCAATCTGATTGGTCGAGAAGAACCAAATATTATGTTGTATAATATTTTACTAACAGAATATTATTTTGATATCCTGCTTCTACTAAGATGCTTTATGCTTTTGACGTCACCAAAATGCTTTAGAATATGTTGACGTAACATACACAAACCATTAAAAGCGATTCAGCGGGATAAATTCGTTATAGAGTGTTTTACAGGGGGGATACAGAAATATATTGGGTCGATGAAAAAAGTGGTATTAGGCAAGGTGAAGTCCAGCATTCATTCTCTTGAGTGTATATGTACAAATCAACCAGGAGAGCTTCAGTCTCATCAGAGACTTCTGGTTATTTTTAGCGCTACTGGTCAAAGAGCAGTCAAATTTATGCAATACCTGGTTATTTTATAGGACATATGATTAGAATATATAAATCATATTCACTGTAGGATTTCCAGCGTTCTCAGGTGAGCCTCTTGTTTCATGTGAGCAGTATAGGCCCACTTGGGCTTCTTGTTTGTTTTAGGATTGGACTCAGTGGTAATCGTTTTGCAACCCAGTTGGCTTTCATAGTGAGTGATTCACAAGACGGAAACAATTTGCCATTGGAAGGAATGTATCAACGACTTGTAGAGGAATTTCTTGGTATTTTCGGACTCAAGGTGTTGTAAGTGAAATAAACCCCAGCTTTTATTATACCCCCCGCAACTGAAGTTTGGCGGGGGAAAATATAGGAAACGCCCTGTCTGTACGTCTGTCCATCCGTCCAGTTAAGAAGTTCTTAAAGCAGATAACTCTTTAAGTATAAGTGATAGGGCTTTCACATTTCATAAATGCATTCACCGTGATAAATACTACATTTTGATGCTGTGTCATTTGACCTAGTGACCTTGACCTTGAACTTTGACCTTATAGTTATATTTTGGTTAAGAAGTTCTTAAAGCATATATTTTTTTCACCTATAAGTGATAGGGCTTTCATATTTCATACATACATTCACCATAATAAGTACTACAATTTGATACCAAGACATTTGACCTAGTGACCTTGACTTTGAACTTCGACCTTGTAGTAATATTTTGGTTTAGAAGTTCTTAAAGCGAATATCTCTTCAAGTTTAAGTGTTAATGCTATGATATTTCATACATGCATTCATCAAAACAAGCATTACTCCATGGTATTTGACCTTGTGGCCTTGACCTTGACCTTTGACCTACTTTTAAACTATAAGTGATAGAGCTTTGATATTTCACATATTTATTCCTCATGACTAAAGCTTTCATTAAATACCATGACTTTTGACCTAGTGACCTTGACCGTTGACCTACTATTGACTTTTGACCTATGTTTAAACTAAGGGGTATGGCTTTGATTTTTCACATATATATTCCTCATGATGAAAGCTTTCATTTGAGATCATGACTTTTGATCTAGTGACCTTGATCTTGACCTTTGACCTACTTTTTAATTATAAAAGACAGGACTTTGGTATTACATGTATAGATTCCTCTTGATGAGAGCTTTCATTTGACATCACTTTTGACCTAGTGACCTTGATCTTGACCTTTGAATTTTTTTTTAACTAAAAGGGATAGGGCTTTGATATTTCACATATAGATTCCTCATAACCAGAGCTTTCATTTGATACAGGGCTCGCGCTGGGCTTCGCAAATGTCACATTTTGCGACAAAAATTTGAAATTTGCGACAGAAACTCACGATTTGCGACAAAGGGAATTTTCTAAAAATGAAATTTCAAGTACCTACAAACACGCAAATTCGGCATTGACAGATCGATACTAAGTAATCCAAAGTGCAGTTGAAGCGTTCAGGTGTAACGTAGATAAGCGGGTGACCGTAAAAGGTGTGAAATACACTGGTAATTAGGTAGCCCCAGCAGCACGAGAGCCACTGCTAATTAGATAATTGGATTAAGATGATATGCTGTCCAACGTAAGTATTCCTAACTTTGAAAATGTATTTTAACTTTGTTACGGTGGACGGCAAACTTTTTATCTTTCGATGTCACTGAAAAGTTTAGATCATAACGAGTATGTCATAATTATTTCATTTTTCAATTCTTTGTTTCTCCCCCAAAAGAAGTACCACTGTATTATATAATTAAGATTTTAAAATTGGGAAACGTAACTTAGAAATGTCCGATTCCGTATCGGAAAACAAAATAGCAAAATTGACGCCGTTCGTTTTTAAAACGTCTGCAAGTTCTGACGATAAAACTATCAAAAATAAGCCTTTAATAGCATCTAAATCGAGGTTTTGAGATCTTTGTATTCAGGATAAAATCATACGAGCTCGACGTCGTGGACCCACAATAGCACCCCTCTACTTTCTTTTAATTTTGCGTCATAGGCGTCGATCTCATGTGAAACAAAGAAATGAACAAGAAAAATTTACTTTATTTCTAGGTCATTGTGATTACTAAAACATATTCATCTAGATAAGTTACATGTACGTTCAGACCTTTTATTATTTATTTTTTTTGGGGGGGGGGGGGGGGGTCCGCTACACCGACCTTATTTAATCAGGTCAATATTTTTTTTCACAACATGCAAAGATTATTTAAGGGGACCGTTTTCAAGCTACATGTACATTGAATAAACGATCAAGAGCATATATCAAGAGGGTGTTGGGAGCCACCTTCAAGTTGGAAATTTCCTAAAATGCTATTTTCCCCCGTTTTTATGTCTTATGTTTTTCACAATCATATACTTGGACCCCCACCCCCCTCCCCATCCCAGGAAAAATTCAAGGTCTGTCCATCTTTCTTTGGCTACAATAGCCACTTGCTATCAAGGAAATCAAGTCATGGGGAGGAGGGTCAGTACTTATATAGCTTGGTCTAAAAGCAAAGCTGCAGTTCTTTCAGCCTACACCATGTTTGCAGCTACCAACTGCCTTGTCAATACAGTAATCCATAAACTGCAAATTGATGATGATAAGCTTTCTTGCATAGAAGGACCTCCGTGGATATTTTTTAATTAGATGGGAGGGCTTCTATGAAGAATTCTGTGACTTTTTGAGTTGGTCTAATTGAACTCATCTTTTACTCAGTACTGCCATTGAATTCAAACTTACTGAATATTTTGCATTTTCAAATGTAATATGTTATCATAGACATAGTGTTGATATTAGTCTCTGACTTTGTTGAATCTAATACAATATGACTTGGTATGCTCTTTAAAATAAAACACATAGATCAACACATACACTATCTATTATTGAGAAACATCAAAGTTTTTTCAGCAACTTTATCGTCACGCAATATTGTGCTACAGCACAATTTTGTGTCATCGCGCAAACTTGCGACACAAAATTTTGAGCCAGTGTGAGCCCTGTGATACCATGACTTTTGACCTTGTGACCTTGACCTTTGACCTACTATAAAACTATAGGGGATAGGGCTTTGATATTTCACATGTAGATTCCTCACGATCAGAGCTTTTATTTGATACCATGGTTTTTGACCCAGTGACCTTGACCTTTGACCTACTTTTTAACTGTAAGGGATATGGCTATGATGTTTAACATATAGATTCCTATGTTAAAAATGAATCCAATTAGAGAAAAACGTCTCACGAGGGTATAATTTGTCACTTTAGGGCAGTTCTAGTTTCTACAGCTTGAAATATTATGACATCATAGTATAATGTAAACATTTGCAAGAACCCTTGTATTCAAAAGATGGATTTTATCTAGTTAACTGTACATTGTAATATTTTGCACTTGATAAAGGCCAAGTGGCTGTAAATTTGTGTATTTGGGCGTTCTGTATTTTTAAATGCCTGCATGAAAAATGTGGGCGTATTATGCTAACCGCTGTTGTCTGTCTGTCTGTCTGGCTGTCAGTCCATCTGTCTCTGTCTGTCTGTCATCAACTTATCCAGGCTTCTCCTCATAAACAACTGGGGCTACAAAACTTTTGATATTATGTGATAGTGTATGGCTTGTGGTTGGGCACCTTGGTTAAAAACTAGGATCTGACCCCTGGGGTGGGAAAAATGGGCATGTTCGGGCTACTCCTCCTTAACTATTGGGGCTACACAACTTTTGATGATATTATGTGATAGTGTTTGACTTGTAAGTTTGCACCTGGGTTTCAAAATTAGGATCTGACCCCTGGGGTGGGGAAAAATGGGCAGGGTCAAAAAATCTTGTCCAGGCTTCTCCATTTTTAATCCTGTCATTTTTAAGATACTTCCTTTGAAGAAGTCTCTTACTGTTACCGTAATTGCTTCAACTGAGATACCGCCACTTTGCAACCTACCTCAAAATATAGTGCTTTTTCTAATTTTATAATTTGCTGTCTGACACATGCAAAATGCAAGAACAAGGATATTGTCCTTCTTGAAAAAAAATCAATTTCATATAAAGTAAATGCATCACAAAAAATCAACGATAAATTTCTTGTCTTCACTGCACATTGGTGGCGTAATAATATATCACTATTGATAAGAGTAACTTATAGAGTTGTCTTCCTTATATAAAGACGAAACGATGAGAAACCAAAGTAGAAACAAATCACGATCTTGTTGAAAGAAATAGGAAATTCTGATAATTGAAATGAGAATTTTTGGAAATTACCAGCAATAATAAACTTAAAGTTATCCTGGAACTACAAGTACATGCAACCACTCTTTTATCAAATATATGGTAGACTGTCAGTAATTTAGACATGCATGCATGGTCTTTTTAGTTTCTTAATAGAACCAAACGGGTTAATTAATTAAAGACACTGATCCAGGTTTAAGTCATGAGAAAAAATTGTTATTTAAAGTATACCACTTCTAGTAAATATAAACAATTTGTGCTGTTTGTAGAACACATTGAGCACATAGAAATGAATAATTTATTAGTATTATTCAGCTTTGAATCCTATGTAAAAGAAATCATCATCATTTAAATACCTAAACAGTAAAATTATTCAACATTTATCTGCTGACTGTAAATTTTGAAAAGAAGTATCTCTGAGACATGACCTTCAGTCCTTTGATTTAGACATGAGTCAATAGGTTGAAGGTCAAAGTCATTGTTACAAGAAATATATTTTAAATATTTATTTCTGATGATTAATCAGCAACCCTTCCACTTACTCAAACCAAATGTTGATATATAACTACTGCACATTCAAGAATGGAAGTCAAATTTTAATTATAGGGTCAAAAGTTAAGGCCAGTTTTCCTTTCACTGATTTGTTGCTGTAAGAGTCAAACTATTACAGCGGAGGCATATGTTTTACAAACACAATTTGTCTAGTTAAGTTCATGTCTACATAAAGCTTTGGCAGGGATCTCCTCTAAGTTGTCTCAATTGTGGTTCACAGACCTACCTTGCTATTTTCAGTGGTACACCTAGCATAAGATCATCATGCTTGAAGGTGAAAAAAGGTGATGTAACATCAACACCAGACTTAATGATATTTACATCAATTGACGATTTCCCTACACAAAGAGTACTGGTCGTTTGTGAGGTAAGAGCCTTAAAGGCAATTTTCTGTTATGATCACAGCATTATGGACTCAGAATAAGTGTTTTCAATCGGATGGAAAAAATCGGATAAGCCTTTTTAGCTCACCTGAGCAAAATGTGAGCTATTTTCATACCAGTTTGTCCAGCGTCCGTCAGTCTGTTGTCTGTCCGTCTGTCGCATGTCCGTTAACTTTTCACATTTTCAACTTCTTCTCTGAAACTGCTCGCAGGATTTTAATGAAACTTGTTTGGCATGAATTACTAAAGGTCCTCTACCAAGTGTGTTCATTTTGGCCTAGTCCATTAGAGATGGATTCAGGACTGGGTCAGATAGGTCCCAAAGGATACCCCTCTTTCAAAATCTTCTCGAGAACCGCTTTATGGATTGTAAAACTAATGGTATCTCACTATCTGAGTGATCTAGAAAGATGTATGATTCATTGTACTCATTTAAATCATATTTATCATTTTAAGCTCACCTGAGCGAAGTTCAAGTGAGCTATTGTCATAGCCCGCCATCCATCGTCTGTCCGTCATCCATCCAGCGAAAACTTTTGACAATTTTGACATCTTTTCTGCAACCACTGCACAGAATTTCACAAAACCTTACAGGAAGCAAGAACTCAAGGTCCTCTACCAAGTTTGTGTTTTTCGTGCCAATCGGTCAAGAAATATAGCCACTGAGGGCTATGATTGGCTGACACATTATCAACATCTCCTCTGCAAATGTTGCACAGAAATTAAAAAAAAAAACATACAGGAAGCAAGTACTCAAGGTTCTCTACCAAGTTTGTGTTTTTCGTGCTGATAGGTCAACAAATATGGCAGCTGAGGGCTCTGATTGGCTGATACATTTTTGACATCTCCTCTACAACCGCTGCACAGAATTTCATAAAACCTTACAGGAAGCAAGTTCTCAAGGTCCTCTAACAAGTTTGTGTTTTTCATGCCAATTGGTCAACAAATATGGCCGCTGAGGGCTATGATTGGCTGACACATTATCAACATCTCCTCTGCAAATGTTGCACAGAATTTCATGAAACCTTACAGGAAGCTAGAACTCAAGGTCATCTACTGTGTTTGTTTTTTTTTTGTGCTGATTGTTAAACAAATATGGTTGCCGAGGGCTCTAATTGGCTGCCACATTTTCGGCATCTCTTCTGCGACTGCTTCAAAGAATTTCATAAAACCTTACAGGAAGCAAGTACTCAAGGTCTTCTACCAAGTTTGTGTTTTTTGTGCTGATCATTTAACAAATATGGCCACCGAGGGCTCTGATTGACTGACACATTTTCCACATCTCCTCTGCAACTGTTGCACAGAATTTCATGAAACCTTAGAGGAAGCTAGAACTCAAGGTCCTCTATCATGTTTGTGTTTTTTTAGCCAATCGGTCAACAAATTTGGCCGCCGAGGGCTCTGATTGGCTGGCACATTTTGGACATCTCCTCTGCAACTGCTGCACAGAATTTCATGAAACCTTACAGGAAGCAAGTACTCAAGGTCTTCTATCAAGTTTGTAATTTTTGTGCCGATCATTTAACAAATATGGCCACTGAGGGCTCTGATTGGCTGACACATTTTCGACATCTCCTCTTATGGAGATAGTTCCTTAGATGAGCATACATTTTGGATACACTATTCATGAATCGAATCGAAAAAAAAAAAAAAAAAAACCAGCCAAATGAACACTGAATACTGATTCCATTCCAATAGTTAAATAAGTGAATTGTTTGAATATGGTTTGCAATTGCATTAATGAAACTTCATGTAATTAACATATATTTTGATATAGGTCCATGAGCAAAGTCCTATGCGTACAAGAAGCAAGGAAAGACTTAACAAAGATAAACAAAGAATCAAACAACATATTTCCAGCAACTTGATTGGACAGCATGCTGGGGAGTTACTTTCATATTTACCCAGTTCTGCTTTTGACGATAAGGGACTCTTTGGCATAATGATACAAGGAACTAAGGTATACAAGTTCAAAAGGGCACGCTATAAAAGTGATGTAACTATTTATAGATCTAGACATTATATTTGTGTTGAATCCCTCCAAGAAACCCATCACTTTATCATCATATTCCCCTTTAGAATATTTCTATCAAAATGATGAATATAAGACTCTTTCATGTTCTTCTATAAAAGATACATCGGTTCCACCCGAGGGGTCTCAAAAACATGTAAAACCTGAGGGTTGCCGAGGGTTTTGCAAAATTTTGAGACCCTGAGGGTTGAAGTGATGTATCTTTCGTAGAAGAACATGAAAGAGTATTTTTCTCTCATATCTAATGGTCAAAAACAAAACTGAAAAAAGGGACGAAATTTTAAAAATGTCAAGTTGATCTATTCGCAGAAATTTTGCAATATTCGAATTCAGCGCCTACGAAAATGGTTTATTCTACAAGAATAAACTACGAATATTAGGCTTTTCAAAATAAAACGAAAGAGTGCATTGAAAAAGGTCTTAAAATCAATGTTTTATTGCGACGTCGCAGCTAGCATGTTTGTTTTGCGGCTGAAATCATGGTGTCACAATAGTGTAAACAATCGAAACAATAGCATCATGTGATATGTGATACAGCTGTAACGTGATATGTTATACAGATGTAGCTCACTTAACTGTATTTCATGGGCCTACTCTGTAACACATACACGGGTATGAGAGAAGAAAATATGCGACATGTTGTATATTTACTGATAGATTCAAGTCCCTGTGGTTTTTGATTATTTTACTAGATCACTTTCCGCACTGGCCGCTCTAGAAGGAAAGGGGGTGGTTTGGATAGATGATGTTTCATTATCAGTATATCACATATTGTTCCCTTCATGTTATGCTTAAATGATCATGTTAGAAACATATGGTTATCAATTTTTGTGTCGCCTGCAAAACATAGCGGCACATAGGGATTACTTTGTCCGGCGTCTGTCTGTCTGTCCCTCTGTTACACTTTTAGGTTCTCACACTTTCATATACAAGAGATCCTTATGTGCCCATATGTAGGCGACACATGCATTCCTTGGAATACTGCCACTATTTTAAGATGTTTCAAGAACTAAAAAGACCAAACTTGTGCAGAAGTATTGCATTATGAGTACTTGTTGATAAGATTAGAATTCTTCTATAAGGCCATGTAAAATAAAATCTATGTTTCTCAGACACCGCCGCGCGCTATAATTTGCTGCCGACGAGACGTTTTTATTGCAACTTCAGAAAAAAATATACGCCGTGTCTCATCCTCGATCGTCGATTAAAAACGAAATATCCATTTATTTCATTGAACATGTTTATTGTCCTTTAAAATCGTCAAAACTGTACCCGATGAATAAATACTTTTAAAAGCCCGTATAAATCACGGCGCGTTCCATATTTACGTAACGGGTAAAGACTTTATCCACGCGTCGTTTAAAGGGAATTGTATAGGATATACTAACAACGTGCCGCGGACACTTGGACGACTGGCTATTCGCGTGTTTAATACATCGAGTATTACATGTATTAAAACGTTCGTATAGTTTTCTTTATTGATCTCCACAGCATATGTGAATACCTATGCCGAACAATAGTAAGTGTCAATTGTAATACTTCCGAATCTATTAATAATGACATTCACATTGTAAAAAGTATAAGCAAGGACCGCCGACGAACGCAAGAGAAACGTAGTTAAATCCTTAAATCTATGGATAAAAGAATGTATATTGTACCCTGGCCGTGTACATTATTTTATCAGACGGTGGTTAATGCTAAACACTTCATTCGATTTCTAAAGATTCTGCTTCATCCAGACTTGACTTCCGAAGATATACGCTATCGGCCAAATTATCGGCAGCATAAGATTTTTTGCCTCACATGAATAATAAGGGGGGGGGGGGGACAGAACAGACGACTTCTTTGCCTTACATGAATAATAAGAGCACTCTTGATGAAAAAAAAAAAAACAAAAAATAAAAACCCTACCTACCTTGCCACTTTTTTAGACCCAATTATCTGAGAAACATAGAATTTATTTTACATGGCCTAAAATGTAGGTCATACACTATGTTTTATGCTTTCAAAAATATTTGACTGAGCTCGCTACAGCCGGCAGAGCACGGACTTTATTATGCACGTCATCTTTTTATATCCATTTACATATTCATCTATGTTGCTTGGACCCCTGTGTTTTACGGTCTTGTTTGTGTGTTGTCATCTAAAAGTGAGGAGGTTGTTTTACACCATAATTGTGGATTTGTGCATTCTTCGAAACCTCTGGGGAATTGGAATAGTGGGAGGGTTGTGCACACATAATCCAGGATAACCACACCGTCTGCTTCTTATGTGGCAGATGGTTGTCCTAAGTCAGCACCGGTTGCCATTGGTCTCGTTGGTTTATGTGTGGTCTTTTATGTTCAATGTTTTATGGTGTTCCTTGTCCCTTTTGCGTCTCTTTCTGTGGGTGTCTGTTCTGTGTTTTTAGCATTGGGTGTTTTGGGGTTTTGCTGTGGGTGCTGCAAAAGAGTGTTGTAGGAGATCCCCTCCTTTCTTTGAAGTAATACTGAAGTTAGTTAAGCTTTGTTATCTTTTATTACTTCATGTGTATGTTTTCAGATATGTTTTGCTGCTATGGAGCCAGACGAAGGATTTCTGCAGCAATTAGAAAGAAGAACCAGTGGTGCAAAAAAGGCAAGGGTACACATAAGTGAAGAATTGAACATGTTAAATCGGGCACATCGCAAAAAGCTTGTCAGACCATTGATTGAATTACTTTCAATGCAAAGTGTAATGAACATAGTAGGAGAAAGTGAATAATAATAGCTAGTCCATGAATGAAGTTAAAGGGGAAATTATGTTGAAATTGCTATGACTATCCTTTCACTAGTGACCAGATAACTTGATAAATCTATAATGTCATCAGATGTCACAAAATTGCTTATTGAAACATACTCTTTGAGATAAATATCATGCTATTTCTTTCTGAATTGTGAAGAAAGGGTGAAAAATATCATATTTTTTTGTGTGTGTCACCTCGAAGCATAGCAACACTTAGGGATCACTTTGTCCGGCGTCTGTCTGTCCGTTTGTAACAGGCCAGAACTCATCAGCTGTAAGTGTAGGGAAGTTGATATTTCACACATGTATACCTTATGACATGACCATCCTGCAAACACCAAAATTTTTGACCTGGTGACTTTGACCTACTTTTGAAAAAAAATAAAATTGGCCATAGTTTTTGAATGGTAGGTGATAGAACGCTCATATTTCTCATGTGTATCCCTTGTGACAAGACCTTTATGCTGATACCAAAATCATGACCTGGTGACCTTGACCTATGACTTTGACCCACTTTTTCAAAAATTTTAAAATTTGGACATAATGTTAAGGTAGGTGATCGAACCTTCATATTTCTCATGTGTATTCCTTGTGACAAGACCTTTATGCTGATAACAAAAGTTTTTCCCTGGTGACCTTGACCTTGGACTTTGACCTACATACTTTTGAAAAAAAATTAAAATTGGACATAATTTTTGAATGGTAGGTGATAAGACTCTCATATTTCTCATGTATTCCTTGTGACAAGACCTTCATGCTGATACCAAAATTTTTATGCCCCCGTAATATAAGATTTGGGGGCATATAGTTTTTGGCCTGTTCGTCTGCTTGTCTGTCTGTCTGTCTGTTAGTCTGAAAAACTTTAATAATGGGCATAACTTTGAATGGATAGTTATATTCTAAGGTTAAAGTTTTTCAAAAGCCATGAATTTTGAATGGTAGGTGATAGATCGGACTTTCATATTTCTTAGTGTATTCCTTTGTAACAAGACTGCTGAAACCAACATTATGACCTGGTGACCTTGACCTATGACTTTGACCTACTTTTCAAAAACCTTTTTATGCCCCTGGAATCAAAGATTCGGGGACATATAGTTTTTGGCCTGTCCGTCTGTTTGTCCGAAAAACTTTAACATTGGTCATAACTCTTGAATGGAAGGTGATAGAGCTTTCATATTTCATATGTGTATTTCTTGTGACAAGACCTTTCCATTGATACCAAAATTTTTGACCTTTTGACCTTGACTTTTGACCTACTTTTCAAAAACTTTATCACTGGGCATAACTTTTGAATGGTAATTGATAAGGCTTTGATATTTCACATGAGTATTCCTTGTGACAAGACCTTTCCATTGATACCAAAACTGTCGACCTTGACCTTTCACATACTTAACAGAAAATGAAGTTTATACTAACAAAGATGCCACCGGGGGCATTCGTGTTTCACAAACACAGGCTTTATTTCTGAATGGTAGGTGATAGGACTCTCATATTTATTCTTGTGACTTGACCTTCTGCTTTAAAAAAATATTCGATATTGGGCATAATGTTTTGCAGGCAACACATGCATTCCTTGGAATGCTGCCACAAGTTTTGGTGTATTTATATTGAAAAATTTGTGTGAATCCTATTTATAGTACAAATCTTTGAAACGCTTACACAAGATTTTATAAGGATACATGCCATTGTAAAAAGGTCTTTCAAAAGAGATGAAGGCCATTTTGGGGCTAAAACTAGCTTTTTTATGTAAGTTATTGAAAATTTGGCAAAAGTATTTCATATGTACCAAATGTTTTGAAATTTTACACAGAGGAAGATCTCCTAGAGGATGTTAAGATAAATTCTGGCTAAATATAGCATTCTTTGATGTAATTTCTAAATATAGCATTCTTTGATGCAATTTCTAAATATAGCATTCTTTGATGTAAAATTTTTGAATTTTATTTATTGACCAATTTTTTTTTAATTTACACAGTTGTTCATTAGGATACATGAAGCTTTGCCCATTTGTGCATAGTCTTGTGGTCTCATGACCTATGATCTCATTTTTCACAAATCGATTATCATTCATTGAACGCAACTTTGACATAACATGCACTTGGTGCTATTCTCGCATTCAGTTTTTATTATGCATTTCATGTTGAATTAAAATAAAAATGTAAGAAATCAAACTGAAAATGTTAAGTTCATATATAAGAGTATTGTAAACAAGAGCTGCTAGCTGTCCTCGTGTACACATGTGTATGATAGTAATACCACGTGAAAAGGGGCTCACCTGGACGGCTGCAGTAAATAGACATCTCGAACCCCCGACATCTCAGACCCCAGAAAACTCGGTCTGTTCCAAGACAGCTCTGACCCTTTTATCAGATATCTCAGACCCTTGTATCAGACATCATCGGACCCTGTGTTAGGACAATCTATAAGTCCATACAATGAAAACTTTAAAACTAGGTGTAGCTGTACAAGATAGACAAGTCAACCCCTTTTAAAATTCCATGAGAAAAAAAAAATAAAACCAGCCGAGATGTCTGTACATTGCAAGTCAGATATATGTATAAATTTTCAATCAAATCTATATTATTTAATTCCGAGAAAAACAAGGAACGAGATGTCTGTACATTGAAAGTCAGAGTAATCCAATCTCTGTTATCTAATTCGTACATCCAAAAAAAAAAAGAAAAAACGGGCCGTGATCTCTGTACATTTGAAGTCAGAGATATATGTTTAAATTCATTTTTAAACTCACCTGAGCGACTTGATCTAAAAATCCAAGATGGCTGCCACAGACTTTGATTGGCTGACACATTTTCGACATCGCTGCACAGAATTTCACCAAATCTTACAGGAAGCAAGTACTCCATCTCCTCTACCTAGTTTGTGTTTTTCTACCCGATTTGAAATCCAAGATGGCTGCTTCTGGCTCTGATTGGCTGACACATTTTCAACATCTTCTCTGAAGCTGCTGTATAGAATCTCCCCAAATCTTACAGGAAGCAAGTACTCAATGTCCTCTACCAAGTACATATTTATTTTTCGACTTGATTGGAAATTCAAGATTGCTGCCCTTGGCTCTAATTTGTCCTGTCAGGTTAGCAATGAGGCCCCTTTGCGCCTCTTGTTTAAATAATTTATCATATACTCCCCCTCCCCAGGACTTCATGCAGAGTTGCAGGATTAAACGTTCCACTTGTAGGGGACTCATATCACTCGGCAATGAAAAGCTTGTTTATCTGGTAGTTGAATTTTCACCCTTCTTGATATACTCAGACTTGCAGGGATTGTCAAAGATGATTCGACCAGCATTTACTGAGGGTCAAAATCGACCAGAATTCACTGAGGGTCAAAATCGACCAGCATTCACTGAGGGTCAAAATCGACCAGCATTCACTGAGGGTCAAAAGCATCAGACATTAAACAGTCAAGATATCTGTTCCTAAACAGTGTAGTTGGTTATTATAAACACTTTGGCAAGCTGAAGGTAGTTTGTGCTGCAAGTACTCCCTTTAGTTTGTTGTGAAAAACAATTTGGTTTAAGAGTGACAATGGTTCTCAGATGAGCAATAGTGGCACTTTTGCATAAGTAAAGTATAGTGTGCAGGGATGTATGCAAATAAGATTCTATTTATCATATGCGAAAAATAAAACAATTTCAGTTTTTATATGTTTTTGTCCTTCACCAGCTGAATGAATGTTTATATCTTGATATGATATTATACAATTAATTACCTTGTGTGAGGTAGATATAGCAGTATAGCAACCCGAAGGATATGTTATTCACCGAGGCCGCAGGCCGAGGTGAATAACATATGCTGAGGGTTGCTATACTGCTATATCTACTGAACACAAGTTAATTGTTTTATTGTATGATCATGAAATACAACGATCAGCTTGATAGCATCCATTGCTGTAAGTAATGTATAGTTATTCTCTGATGGCGCGAAATATACGAATACGCCGCTACTATTATAACGTCATAACTACAATACTAATTTTAGAAAGATACAGGGGAAAATATGAGAGTTGTTCTAAATTTAGCTCTCTGGAGGTGGTTATAGTGATATATTTCGAAGCTCCAGACATGTTTTCAGCCAATCAGCGATGGACATATTTTCCAGTCATACAATAAATAAACATAATTTTGTGAATATGTTGTATGAACTGGTATATCATTAGTACACATGCTAATATTAGTGCTGTAACGGTTAATCGATTTAACGGAAAAGTCGGTTAACCACCATTTCCTTTATTATATCCTTTTTTAGCTCTACTGGTCTCAGACCAGTCGAGCTTATGCGATCCTCCTTCGTCCGATGTCCTTCCGTCTGTCCGTAAACAATTCTTGTCCGGACAACTCCTCTGAAACTGTAAGAGATAGAAAGTTAATTCTTTTTGCATTTTACTTGGACCATGGTCTAGTTGTGCACCTGACATTTAGTTTCAGTCCCTGACCCCCAGGGTCTTAGAAAATGGGCGTAGTCATTAAATTCTATGTAATCTTGTCCGGACAACTCTTCTGACACTATAAATGATAGAGACATAATTCTTTTTGCAATATGATGGATCTGTGGTCTTGTTGTGCACCTGATATTTTGTTTGAGCCCCTGACAACTAGGGTCTTAGAAATGGGTGTGGTCATTTTCTCCAATATAACTCTATGTAATCTTGTGCTCGCAACTCCTCTGACACTTTATATGATGGAGACTTAATTCTTTTTGCAATATGATGGGTCTGTAGTCTTGTTGTGCACCTGATATTTTGTTTGAACCCCTGACCCCCAGGGTCTTAGAAATGGGTGTGGTCATTTTCTCCTATATAACTCTATGTAATCTTGTGTAGCGAATTTTTGATATTGTAACAATTTAACTTTAAATACATCACTTTAACTTCGGATATTTCATGTTTTCTTAATCAATTTCATTAGTATTATTTAGCACTTGTATAACACTTATTTTTACTCCTCCGAGATGACCTACTTATTTATGTAACTTTTCTCCTCCTCCGAATTTTTCCCGCTTAAATGTAAATATTTGTATTGTTGCCATGCTACTGGAGGAGGAAATATTGTCTCATATAAATACCGCGACCTTAATTTTCTTCAGTCTAAATTATTTTTCCAAGCTTTCAGGACGTACAAAATGTGATTTTTAACTTTACCATTTCGGACTTTTATTGTGATTATTTTTGTGACTTTGTGCCGGCATATTTGACTTTCATTGTAAATATTCATCATCATCATGTTTTTCCGTTAATAAATTATGAACTTGTTACTTGTGATTTCAACTTGGAATTTATCCTGTGCTACAGTGGTTATTAGTGTGTTCGTCCGTCGTTAGTCAGAGATGTGTCCGTCTGTCAGTGTCATGAACATTATAATACAAATGGTGGCAGCGACTGTGTGATTATCCGGATATATAAACTGAATATGTTACTGTGCGTAACAATGGTGCCCGACCGTTCGTCCGTCCACGCCACAACTGGTGGCAGCGGTGGGATTATTATCATCAAGCCAGACTATTTATTTATACTTGGATATTTACGCCAGTGATGTGTTGTGACTTTATTCCCTTGTGACCATTGAAGAAATCAAAGGTGGACTTTAACTCTTTGTTATGTGTTAAACATTTGTGGATTCATGATACAATTTATGTCACTTGGATTTATATATCACTTGGATTTTATTGTATGTTTTGGGATGTACCAGCACTCAAACTGTAAGTACATTTAACCTCATTATCATGACATCCTACGGACATACTACAACGAGAAGACGACTAGTAACTGTGTTTGATTTTAATGAAGAAGGAAATTTGGAGAACAAAGAAACTGTAGACATGAACTTATATAAGGAGTGTCCGAACTGTTATGCAATTTTTCTTAAAGATGACAATGTTAAGATTTTGAGAAACACTATCGGTGTAATCGTTTCAAAGTGTCTCAAGTGTCCAGCATGTGGATGCCGAATTCGTATTAGACTATAGATATTGATTGATCTGTTCAAGCTGGATCCATTCTTTATTTTCGGAATTGTGACACATTTTGTGATTTTTAGTGTGATAGTGTTTAATAGAAGAGAAATCGCATATACTAAAATGGATACTGTGTCCAGTGTTCAAACACCACGGGTAAGAAGACCACCGACGAGTGTGCGAAGGAATTTATTCACGGAATTCAACGAGTGTCCTTCACCGGAAATTAACCGATTTTCTACACCGGAAACGGAAGTACTTTCTCCCCCTTTACCCCAGGAGAACCGATCCAATGGATGGCTGAATGTAATAATTTTCTGGATCGTCATACTAGCTTTGTTTGTAGTGTTCCTAGTAAGTGTGTTCCGATCTTTTCTTGATGTTATAGTGCTGTGGATAATGAAAAACATCATTCTTGTGTGCGCGTTGTTTGTGTTTTGGATCATTCTTATCGGCGTTGTGTATAGATCGTGCGCTGGAGTTCGCAGATCTCAAGGCCCCAGAAATGCAATCACTCCTGATGTTTTCAGTGGACGATCAGCGAATATTCAAGTGAAACGCACGTTTTCGGGTGACGGAACAACTATATGGAGTGAATTTGAAAGATATTTCGAAAATGTTTCGAACATCAACCAATGGCCGATGGAACAACGGAGATGTGTGCTCTTGACTACTTTGCGTGGCCAAGCGGAGACGTATGCGTATGGACTTCCGGAGAACATTTTACAGGATTATGGTTCCTTGTCACGTGCTTTAGATGAACGTTTTGGACATACAGCATTAAAAGAAAGTTACTTAGCTGAAGCTAAGCTCCGCAAAAAGAAAGACTCAGAATCTTTCAGAGATTTTGGACAGGCGATAGAGGACCTTTATAGGAGAACTCATCCTGGAAATCGGGAATTTGTAGAGGAGAACAGTTTGAAAACTTTTCTTGACAATTGTAGTCCTAATGAAGATTTCCGGTTAGCTGTGAAAAGAACTCGCCCAAAGAAAATTCAAGAGGCCATTACATCAGCTATGCAAGAAGAGTGCATACGTATTGGAGAGTCCGAGTCATCTAAACCAGGGAAACCGTGGAAAAGAGATATTTATACAGTACGTCTTAACGAACGAAACACCGAAAATACCATAAATGCCCCAAGAATACCGAACCAGGCAGTGAAGCGAAAATGTTACGAGTGCGGCTCTGATAAACACCTACGTAATCGTTGTCCTCGAATTGTTAGACGTTCCTCTCAAGTTGCAGACAGGTCACACCTACAGGGAAACGACCTGCCGCCGAGGCAGTAGGCCATGCGTCGGACGGCCACATAGAGAGGCCTAGTACATCAACATTGTGTGAGCTTGATTCCAAGTTGGATAGAGTAGTCAAAAACAGAGATAACATAAAGGTGCTTGCAGGACAACAAGCATATGTCAGTCTCGACGAAAAACCAAAACCGGAAGAAGCAGACGACATGAGTCATGGTGTAAATAAGGACTGTGAAATTATGATCAACGCCACGAGGGATCGGATTGGTTTCCTCGTTGATGGACTTGTACAGTGTACACCAATCACATGGAAATGCGATACTGGGGCGAGGAAGACTTTCATAACAGAAGATCAGTTCTATAAAATACCCCCCGAAAATCGTCCAGTGCTAGAGCCTGCCAGAATTCAATTTGCAAATGCGAGTGGTCAAAATATGCAAATTCTAGGAACAGCCTACATGACACTTAATTTTCATAACTTTGAAACAGACTTTAGAGTTTTTGTGGGAGGAGTAACACAGAATCTGCTTGGAGAGGATTTTCACATGAAGTTTGAATGCAATTGGGACTATAAAAATGGTGGATTACGAGCAAACATTTCTGCGGACGATATGCATTCAAGAACGACAAACTGGATATCAACTAGTGAAAGTTCGACTGTTTTACCAGGACATGAAGTTGTGATAAAATCTGTCTTACACCATACTGAGGACAAGATTGGCATACCCCTTGTTTTTTCGAACTTTAGAGAGACTTATGATTTGGTTTTAGCCAGAACCTTGTTAGATGCCAATAGTGACAATGTTTATCTTCGAATGTTTAATCCAGGAAGTTCAGCTGTGACAGTAAAAAGTGATGAAAAAGTCGCAATATTTTCTCCAATTTTACGCATTGCTGAAGGAATAAGCAAAGCGGAAGCGGAAGTAGATTTGATACCGGAAGTTGATCCTGTGAGTTTACCTGATTACTTGGCTCCTGTTTATGAGGATGGACGAACTCATCTTTCTGACGAGGAAGCGCTGAAGTTCAAGGTCTTTTTGCAGAGACGTGCCAGTACGTTTTCTGATCCTCATGGTGAACGAGGGAGGACAAACCTCGGGGAACATAGTATTGTTTTGACGGATAATCAGCCGTTTAAGGAAGCTTCCAGGAATATACCTTTATTTAAACGTGATCTTTTGGATAGTGAGATCCAAAAGTTAGCGGAAATGGGTCTTATTGAGAAGTCCCAGAGTCCTTGGTCATCTCAGCTTGTCTTAGTACAGAAAAAAAGACAAGACGTGGCGTGTATGTGTAGACTATCGGCGACTTAATGCCAGGACTATTAAGGATGCATACCCCATACCGAGAGTAGATGATAATTTAGATGCGTTATCAGGAACAACGTGGTTTACTTCGCTTGACTTGGATCTTGCCTATCATCAAGTGCCTTTACGAGAATGCGATAAAGAGAAAACAGCTTTTGCGACACCAAGGGAAGGGCTGTATCAATATAGAGTTATGCCATTTGGTTTGTGCAATGCCCCCGCAACATTCCAGAGAATCATCGAAAAAGCATTAACAGGATTGCAATGGAACATCGTGGTATTGTACCTCGACGATCTCATTATATTTGCAAAAAGTTTTGAAGAAACTTTGGAGAATCTGAACAAAGTGTTTGACAGACTGGATAATGCAAATCTGAAATTAAAAGCCAAGAAGTGCCGTTTCTTTAGACAAGAAGTAGAATTCCTCGGACATATAGTTTCCCGAGACGGAATTAAAACAGACCCTAAGAAAATTGAAGCGGTAAAAAACATTCCTGTGCCGAAAAACGTCACCGAATTACGTCAATTTCTTGGACTAGTTTCATATTATCGGAAGTTCATTTTCAATTTCGCAGAGACAGCGAAGTGCCTACATAAACTTACAAGTAAAAATGCCGCTTGGAGCTGGACAGCAGAATGTGATCATGCTTTTCATGAACTTCGTGACCGACTTATTCAAGCGCCAATATTAGGATATCCTGATGAGAATGGCGGCCCATTTATCCTTGACACAGATGCTAGTAACAATTCTATTGGATGTGTGTTATCTCAAATCCAAAACGGAGAAGAAAAAGTAATGCAATTTGCGAGCCGAACTTTAAATAGTCACGAACAGAATTACTGTGTTACAAGAAAAGAAATGCTTGCAATTGTATATTTTGTGAAATATTTCAAACATTATTTGTTGGGAAGACAATTCATACTACGGACTGACCATGGTTCGCTAACATGGCTTCATAGATTTAAGGATCCCGACGGACAAACTTGCAGATGGCTGCAACAACTGGGATCTTACGATTTTAAAATCGTACATCGACAAGGGAAGAAACATTCAAACGCTGACGCAATGTCTAGACTTCCGGTAGAAAGCGGAGCAGGAAGTGAATTTATCTGTCGCCAATGCAAACGCAACATAAATGATGTGTACCAAGGTGAGAAAGTGACCGATATTTAGGATTTGCGCGTCACAGGCGATGATGACAATAAGGAAAATACCTTTTGTATTGAAAATTTGTTTAGCGTAGAAAATGATACCCCGAAGAAGAAAGGAAGGGAAGAAAACAGACCAAAACGCGCAAAAAGCCGGAAAATACCGAGCAGTATATTGACTTTCACATACTTACGTGAAAAGCAAGAAGAAGATGAAGGAATTAGTCCTATTTTGCACTTACTTGAATCAAGAGGAAGTGACAATAAACCAACTCATCAGGAGTTATCTTCTCTTGACCCTGAATGTAAATTTTGGCATGCTAGATGGGAATTACTTCAGCTTCATGAAGGAGTGTTATGTATTAAATGGATGGGGAATCCTGAAACAAAATTGAGAATTTGCGCGCCAAAAAGTCTGAGGGAAGATATTATGTGGCACCTTCACGATGCGCCGACATCTGGACATATGGGTATACAAAGAACTATCCTCAGAGCTGTAAATTCCTCATACTACTGGCCTGGAATGAAACAATACGTGCGCGATTACGTCAAATCCTGTGACGTGTGTGAGGAGCGTAAGAACCCAGGACGGAAAAAGAGAAATTACATGCAACATTATATAGCGGGAGGCAGATTCGAGCGTGTTGCAGCGGATATAGCGGGTCCGTTTCCGAAAACTAAAAACGACAATGTATAAATCCTCGTTATTTCAGATTACTTCACAAAATTCACGGAAATATATCCGATCCCAAACATGGAAGCAAAGACCATAGCGGAAGTTTTCTTCAGAGGATGGATAAAACGATATGGCTGCCCGTACGAATTCCATAGTGATCAAGGGACTCAATTTGAAAGTCAGATTTTCCAGAATTTGTGCACAATGTTTGATATTATCAAAACACGTACTACGCCTGCGCATCCCAGATCAGATGGAATGGTTGAAAGACTGAATAGGACGATAAAAGAAATGTTGTCCAAATACATTGAAATTAGACAGACAGATTGGGATGATTTCATCGATACTGTTGCCATGGCTTATAATACTTCTGTGCATGAAACTACCGGCGTTACACCGTATAAGATGGTATTTGGCAGGGAGATGATTGTTCCAGTGGACCTACAAACCGAATCACTTACGATTGGAAAGGCCGACTTCCATTCAGCGAACGAATATGTTATGAATCTATGCAAAGACTTGGAAAATGTACATAAATTCGCGCGAGATATCACCTGTAAGGCTGTGAAAAGACAAAAGAAACATTATAATAAAAATGTAGTCCAAACCAACTACAACAAAGGAGACATTGTTAGAAGATTCCAGCCAAAACAGATAACTGGTACAAAATTAAAACTCGCCCGAAACTGGACCGGTCCATGGATCATCACAAAACGGTTGAGTGATGTCTTATTTGAAATTCAACATTCCCGAAATTCAAAGCCCGTAGTAGTCCATGCAGACAATTTAAAAACTTTTCATATAAGGAAAACTGCCAAGGGAAAGTTGGAAAAACTCCTCAAATTTGTAGAAGAGCGACCAGAGAAAATAATACCGCCTTGTACTGACCCTGATACTGAAGTTAAATCAAAGAAAATACCGAAAACGCCGCAGCCAATCAAAAGCCGCGATGTGTGTATTCCAAAAATTCCTCCTCCGACCCGAGACACTAACGGCCAGTCACGTGATACACAGACTCCGCAGCGTACTAGAGGGGGTAGGGTCATTCGGAAGCCAAAGCGTTATGAGTGAAGTCCTGTGCGATCAATGCGGAATATTTTTTACTAGAAGGGACAATTTTAAAAGACACTATGCTGAAATTCATGGAAATATTAGTAGAGTGACAATTAAATCGTTGAACTGCATTCTATGCGAAAAAGTGTTTAAACGGAGGGAAAATCTTAAACGCCACATGAAGAGAGCGCATAAAGACTTTGAGGAAGAATTCATAACGGACTTTGAATTATTTTAGTCAAAACACAACAATTATGGAACAATATTTTGAAGACATTACGTCAAGTGAAGACGAGGACGCTTACATGTGTGCAGAACAAATGCAAGGTGACTATTCTGTGTCGGGTAAGAATGAAATTTCCACCAAACTCTCGGAATGTGACAGTGAGAAAACGGTTGAAGGAGGGATTGAGTGCCTTAGTGATGAATGTGCCGGTGAGGGCCCACGAGCACATTGTTCTAAGGACCCCATGGACGAAGACCCTAGTGAATGTCAAGACGAGAGAGAGAACGGCCAGTACACTACACTGATTCAAACAATTGGACTCACAATGACAAAAGAAGTCACGATGGATAACGGAAGGGTCATCCGTGAAAATAGATCAATGGACGTATATCTAAGTGAGGGACTAAATCCTAGAAACGTTAACATTGTTGATGTGGCGGAAGAGTGCCTACGTGAAATTCCAATGCACATGCGCGAGTTAAGGCGACAGTGGTATGGACCAGATGATCAACCAACCGCTTCGGAAGCGAAAATAGTGGAGGTTGAAACGGACGACGAGTGATCATCCCGATGATGCACAGTGACTTTGAAATACATATTGTTTTATGCAGTGAATGAAAAAAGACATTCCAGTCATTTACTTGTTATATTGCTCAAAGTGAACATAGTGAATGAAAAAAGACATTCCAATTGTTTATTACATATACTTTTTGTGACTTTGTTTTATTTAATATGTAATATGATTATCTGCCTTGCAAGACATTGAATTACATGCTACTTTCAGAAATGTGACAATAATAATTTGTTGTTTAAAACTGTATACTTTTATACGGCACGGTTAATCATCATGTTTGTTTTTGTCGTAAACTGTTTTATTTTCTTTTATAACACGTAGCTTTTAGTATTTCTTAGACCTTAAATTTAGTAAATTGTTTTTGCTTTTCATAATTTCCCCATTTTGCATACCCTATCGTTTTGACGGAGCCAAAACCTAGGTGGGGGGAAGTGTAGCGAATTTTTGATATTGTAACAATTTAACTTTAAATACATCACTTTAACTTCGGATATTTCATGTTTTCTTAATCAATTTCATTAGTATTATTTAGCACTTGTATAACACTTATTTTTACTCCTCCGAGATGACCTACTTATTTATGTAACTTTTCTCCTCCTCCGAATTTTTCCCGCTTAAATGTAAATATTTGTATTGTTGCCATGCTACTGGAGGAGGAAATATTGTCTCATATAAATACCGCGACCTTAATTTTCTTCAGTCTAAATTATTTTTCCAAGCTTTCAGGACGTACAAAATGTGATTTTTAACTTTACCATTTCGGACTTTTATTGTGATCATTTTTGTGACTTTGTGCCGGCATATTTGACTTTCATTGTAAATATTCATCATCATCATGTTTTTCCGTTAATAAATTATGAACTTGTTACTTGTGATTTCAACTTGGAATTTATCCTGTGCTACAGTGGTTATTAGTGTGTTCGTCCGTCGTTAGTCAGAGATGTGTCCGTCTGTCAGTGTCATGAACATTATAATACAAATGGTGGCAGCGACTGTGTGATTATCCGGATATATAAACTGAATATGTTACTGTGCGTAACAATGGTGCCCGACCGTTCGTCCGTCCACGCTACACTTGTGTTCACAACTCCTCTGACACTATAAATGATGGAGACTTAAATCTTTTTGCAATATGACGGGTCTGTGGCCTTGTTGTGCACCTGATATTTTGTTTGAGCCCCTGACCCCCAGGGTCTTAGAAATGGTTGTAGTCATTTTCTCCTATATAACTCTATATAATCTTGTGCTCGCAACTCCTCTGACACTATAAATGATGGAGACTTAATTCTTTTTGCAATATGATGGGTCTGTGGTCTTGTTGTGCACCTGATATTCTGTTTGAGCCCCTGATCCCCAGGGTCTTAGAAATGGGTGTGGTCATTTTCTCCTATATAACTCAATGTAATCTTGCGTTCGCAACTCCTCTGACACTATAAATGATGGAGACTTAAATCTTTTTGCAATGTGATGGGTCTGTGGCCTTGTTGTGCACCTGATATTTTGTTTGAGCCCCTGACCCCCAGGGTCTTAGAAATAGGTGTGGTCATTTTCTCCTATATAACTCTATATAATTTTGTGCTCGCAACTCCTCTGACACTATAAATGATGGAGACTTAAATCTTTTTGCAATATGATGGGTCTGTGGTCTTGTTGTGCACCTGATATTATGATTGAGCCCCTGACCCCTAGGGTCTTAGAAATGGGTGTGGTCATTTTCTCCTATATAACTTTATGTAATCTTGTGCTCGCAACTCCTCTGAAAATATAAATGATGGAGTCTTAATTTTTATTGCAATATGATGGGTCTCTGGTCTTGTTGTGCACCTGATATTGTGTTTGAGCTCCTGACCCCCAGGGTCTTAGAAATGGGTGTGGTCATTTTCTCCTACATAACTCTATGTAATCTTGTGTTCGCAACTCCTCTGACACTATAAATGATGGAGACTTAAATCTTTTTACAATATGACGGGTCTGTGGCCTTGTTGTGCACCTGATATTTTGTTTGAGCCCCTGACCCCCAGGGTCTTAGAAATGGTTGTGGTCATTTTCTCCTATATAACTCTATATCATCTTGTGCTCGCAACTCCTCTGACACTATAAATGATGGAGACTTAATTCTTATTGCAATATGATGGGTCTCTGGTCTAGTTATGCACCTGATTTTATGTTTTAGCCGCTGACCCTTAGGGTCTCAGAAATGGGTGTGGTCATTTCCTCCTATATAAGTCAATGTAATCTTGTGATTGCAACTCCTCTGACACTATAAATGATGTAGAATTAATTCTTTTTGCAATGATTGGTCTGTGGTCTAGTTGTGCACCTGATATTTAGTCCCCTACCGGCAACGCCGAAGGGGACGCTTAGTTTCCTCTCGGTCTGTCTGTCTGTCCCATTTTCAGTTTTCCGGACTTTTTATCGCTGTTGTTGCATATATTGAACTCATTTTTGGTTTGTGGATATATCTCAATGTGATACAGATCAAGTTTGAGTTTGCTTTCGATTGACCTAATTTTACAAGAGTTATGGCCCTTGGACTTGGCAAATTTTATGAAAATTTCAGTTTTCCGGACTTTTTTCCGCTGTTGTTACATATATTGAACTCATTTTTGGTATTTGGATATATCTCAATGTGATACAGATCAAGTTTGAGTTTGCTTTCGATTGACCTAGTTTTACAAGAGTTATGGCCCTTGGACTTAGCAAATTCTATGAAAATTTCAGTTTTCCGGACTTTTTTCCTCTGTTGTTGCATAAATTGAACTCATTTTTGGTATGTTGATATATCTCAATGGGATACAGATCAAGTTTGAGTTTGCTTTAGAATCACTTATTTTTACAAGAGTTATGGCCCTTGGACTTAGCAAATTTTATGAAAATTTCAGTTTTCCGGACTTTTATATATAATAATAATAAAAACTAGATGGCTACTGTTGCAAGCAACAGACGGATTCCTGCGTTATTAGACCTTCCTCGGAACTGAAGTGCTAAAATCCGAATAAAGAAGATGGAAAAAAGAATAGTAGCTTTAGTACCATATAAACTTCAGCAAATGAGTCAAAAGAGCTTATGTCTAATTTGGGTCTCTTATTTATTTATCAACAAAATAGATGGAAAAAAAATAATAAATTCCTTTCATGTTTACCAAAGCTTTAAACTCCATGCTCAATCAATATCTAATCCTTTACAATGACTTTCTCAAAAAAGAATTGCACAATGATTTTGTAATGAGATAATTTCTATTAATAGAAAATGACAACAACATGAAACTACTGATATGTAATGCTACTAAGAATAAAAATGAAAGAAACAGAGAACAAGAATAAAAGAGTTATCTATCTTACTATGTAAAGTTCAAATAAAAAGTACTACTTGTTTGAAGAATAAATAGTTAAGGGCAAAATCCTGTGAATTCTACAAGAGTAAATGTTTGTTATGACCTTGAAAAAGTTCATTTGACCTTTAACCAAGGTCATGGATAAAAGATAAGCATTTGAATTTATTCTCATTAAGAGTCTTCTTAATCTAATCAAAGCTCAATATTTTATCGACTAAAGTCTGTTGTGACCTTGAAATCGAAGAAATGACCTTGGGTCAAGGTCAAGGTGAAAGGACTTGATGCAAGGAATATTTGCGCCAAGTTTGAACTCTCAAGGTCAAATGGTCTTTGTTCTATAGGCAAAAGTTTGTTGTGACCTTGAGAATCAAAATTTGACCTTGGACCAAGGTCAAGGTGAAAGGTCTTGGCTCAATGATTGTATTTATGAAGTTTGAACTGTCAAGGTCAAATAGTCTTTGTTCTGTAGGCAAAAGTTTGTTGTGACCTTGAGAATCATAATGTGACCTTGAAACTAGGTCATCACCAATGACTACCTATTAGTAGCCTACCATCCAAGTTTCAACTCAAAATCTCAAAAACTGTAGAAATTGGCACTGTGCCAATTTAAAGTTCCATTTTCAACTCAAAGTAGCACGAAAACCGTAAATATTTTATCGAGCAAGTAAGCGTATAAAAGTTTGCAAATTTCCCAAAGAACAATATAAAACAAATCTCGTTCAAATCGTACGGTTAGTTTAGTAGTTATAAGGTTTTAAAGATTTTGCATTTGATGACCTCTAGCGGGGGCATATATGAACTTTTCGACAAGAAAAAAAATTTAAATGAAGATCTTTATTTGCTCTTTCTCATGACACTTTCCATTTAATCCTATGATGCCGTACTTTGTTGTAACGTCTCTGGAATGACTTGGGGGTAAGAATAATAATAATAATAACTAGATGGCTACTGTTGCAAGCAGCAGACGGATTCCTCCTTTATTAGACCTTCCTCGGAACTGAAGTGTTAAAATCCGAATAAAGAAGATGAAAAAAGAATAGTTGCTTTAGTACCTAATTCACTTCAGCAAATGAGTCAAAAGAGCTTATGTCTAACTTGGGACTCTTGTCTATTTATCGACAAAAAAAGAAGAAAAAAGATGATAAATACCTTTCAAGTTTATGTAGGCTTTAAACTCCTAGTTCTATTCTATCCATTTTGAATCCTATAAAATTACTACCCCAAAAAGAATTGCACAATGAATTAGATATGAGAACATTTCTATAAATAGAACAGCATGAAAGTACAGACAAGAAATGTCACTAAGACAAAAAAGGAAACAGAGAACAAGAATAAAAGAGTTATCTATCTTACTATGTAAAGTTCAAATAAGAAGTACTACTTCCGTGAAGAATAAATATTTAAGAACAAAATCCTGTCAATCCTACAAGAGTAAATGTTTGTTTTGACCTTGAAAAAGTTTATTTGACCTTGAACCAAGGTCATGGATGAAAGATAAGCATTTTAGTTTATTCTCATCAAGATTCCTTTTCATCTATTCAAAGCTCAATATTTTATCAACAAAAGTCTGTCGTGACCTTGAAATCGAACAAATGACCTTGGGTCAAGGTCAAGGTGAAAGGACTTGATGCAAGGAATATTTGCGCCAAGTTTGAACTCTCAAGGTCAAATGGTCTTAGTTCTATAGGAAAAATTTTGTTGTGACCTTGAGAATGAGAATTTGACCTTGGGTCAAGGTCAGTGTGAAAGAGCTTGGATCAATAATTGTATTTATGAAGTTTGAACTGTCAAGGTCAAATAGTCTTTGTTCTATAGGCAAAAGTTTGTTGTGACCTTGAGAATCATTATTTGACCTTGAAACTAGGTCATCATCAATGACTACCTATAAGTAACCTACCATCCAAGTTTCAACTCAAAATCTCAAAAACTGCAGAAATTGGCACTGTGCCAATTTAAAGTTCCATTTTCAACTCGAAATAGCGCGAAAACCGTAAATATTTTATCGAGCATGTTAGCGTAAAAAAGTTTGCAAATTTCCCAAAGAACAATATAAAACAAATTTGATTCAAATCGCACGGTTAGTTTAGGAGTTATAAGGTTTTAAAGATTTTACCTTTGATGACCTCTAGCGGGGGCATATGTGAACTTTTCGACAAGAAAAAAAAATCTAAATTAAGATCTTTATTTGCTCTTTCACATGATACTTTCCATTTTATCATATGATGCGGTACTTTTTTGTAACGTCTCTGGATTGGCTTGGGGGTAAGAATAATAAGAATAACTAGATGGCTACTGTTGCAAGCAACAGACGGATTCCTCCTTTATTAGACCTTCCTCGGAACTGAAGTGTTAAAATCCGAATAAAGAAGATGGAAAAAAGAATAGTTGCTTTTGTACCTAATTCACTTCAGCAAATGAGGCAAAGGAGCTTATGTCTAATTTGGGACTCTTATTTATTTATCGACAAAATAGAAGAAAAAGATGATAAATACCTTTCAAGTTTAGGAAGGCTTTAAACTCCTAGATCTTTTCTATCCATTTTGATTCCTTTGAAATTACTATCCCAAAAAGAATTGCACAATGAATTAGCAATGAGAAAATTTCTATAAATAGAGAATGACAACAGCATGAAAGTACAGACAAGTAATGCTACTAAGATAAAAAAAGGAAACATAGAACAAGAATAAAAGAGTTATCTATCTTACTATGTAAAGTTCAAATAAGAAGTACTCCTTGTGTGAAGAATAAATATTTAAGAACAAAATTCTCTCAATCCTACAAGAGTAAATGTTTGTTATGACCTTGAAAAAGTTTATTTGACCTTGAACCAAGGTCATGGATGAAAGATAAGCATTTTTGTTTATTCTCATCATGATTACTTTTCACGTATTCAAAGCTCAATATTTTATCAACAAAAATCTGTTGTGACCTTGAAATCGAACAAATGACCTTGTGTCAAGGTCAAAGTGAAAGGACTTGATGCAAGGAATATTTGCACCAAGTTTGAACTCTCAGGGTCAAATGGTCTTTGTTCTATAGGAAAAATTTTGTTCTGACCTTGAGAATGAGAATTTGACCTTGGGTCAAGGTCAAGGTGAAAGGGCTTGGAACAATGATTGTATTTATGAAGTTTGAACTGTCAAGGTCAAATAGTCTTTGTTCTATAGGCAAAAGTTTGTTGTGACCTTGAGAATCATAATTTGACCTTGAAACTAGGTCATCATCAATGACTACCTATAAGTAACCTACCATCCAAGTTTCAACTCAAAATCTCAAAAACTGTAGAAATTGGCACTGTGCCAATTTAAAGTTCCATTTTCAACTCAATATAGCGCGAAAACCGTAAATATTTTATCGAGCATGTAAGAGTATAAAAGTTTGCAAATTTCCCAAAGAACAATATAAAACAAATTTTATTGAAATCGCACGGTTAGTTTAGGAGTTATAAGGTTTTAAAGATTTGACCTTTGATCACCTCTAGCGGGGGCATATGTGAACTTTTCGACAAGAAAAAAAAATTAAATGAAGATCTTTATTTGCTCTTTCACATGATACTTTCCATTTTATCATATGATGCGGTACTTTGTTAAAAAGTCTCTGGAATGGCTTGGGGGTAAGAATAATAATAATAATAAGAATAATAAGAATAAAGAAAAGACAATACAATAACAGAAAGGATTCCGACGGAAGTCGGAATCCTTAATAAAGAAAAGACAATACAATAACAGAAAGGATTCCGACTTCCAAAGAAAAGACAATACAATAACAAAAAGGATTCCGACGGAAGTCGGAATCCTTAATAATAATAAGAATAAAGAAAAGACAATACAATAACAGAAAGGATTCCGACGGAAGTCGGAATCCTTAATAATTTCCTTTATTTTAACAGGAAAAACACAATTAGTCTTGGGACTAGTTTACATTGTGGTCCTGTATTATATACATATGTACAAATAAATAATAAGAAAGTTAACATAAATAAAAAAACATATTACATGCATAGTAATTTTTCATAAATTTGAGATGTTGAATACTGTATCTAAAAAGAAAACAATATGTAGTAAAATGTCCTTGTATTAAAACTATGCATCACAGACAATGTTCATGTATTAAAACAATTAAATCATCTATTAAAATACTCTTCTAGATACATCTTTTTAAAACTTTCTAATGTTGTACAACTTCTAAGATTTGGTGTTAAATCATTCCAAAGTGCACTGCAAGATATAACAAATGATCGTCAAAAGTATTCAGTGCGCGCTCTGGGAATAAAAAGTAATGTTCTATCTATACTCTGTCTGGTTACTCTTCTATTCACCTCATGTCCATATTTAAAAACATCAAGATATTCTGGTGTCATATTATGTAAAACTTTAAAAGTCAAAATCAATTTTCTAAACACATAATAATCAGACAGGGGCATCCACTTTAACTGTGTTAAAAGAGAACTAGTATCTCACTCTTCGGTTCTATTGCAAATAATGCACTGATTTTTAGTAAATGAATACATTTCAGTGTAATACAGACCAAGTTTGAGTTTGGTTTCCATCGGCCTATTTTTACAAGAGTTATGACCCTTGTACTTAGCATGTTTCATGAAATTTGCAGTTTTTAGGACTTTTTCATGCCTGTTATTGCAGATAATGTACTGATTTTTTGTATGTGAATACATTATAGTGTGATGCAGACTTGAGTTTAATTTAGATTGACTAATTTTCACAAGAGTTATGGCCCTTGGACTTAGCAAATTTCGTGAATTCAGTTTCCCATACTTTTCTTGGCTGTTGTTGCAGATGATGAACTGATGAACAGAGATGCAAGTCATAAATTTATGCCGCCGGTTGGGGACTTATATCGCACAGCGATCATTGCATTTTTTTGTTTTAACCCTATACCCCAGGAATGTGTCATTGATAGTTCATTTGAGCTAGCAGCCCTTGGCCACTAGGATCTTGGAAAATGGATATGGCATTCTTTTTTGAAATACTTTATCTTGGATATTATGAATTATATGAGTGCTATTATAGTTGCAGTCTAATGGATATGTAGTTTTGTCATGCTACTTATAATTTGTTAGAGCGCCTGCTCCCTATGGTCTTGGTTTGAAAAAAAGGAAATTGATGTTTTAGAAAAAAAAACAACCAGGAGAGCTACATTCTCGTCAGAGACTTCTGGTTTTGTGTAACATAATGAATGCTTGTTCTTTTGAAAATATACCACCATTGATATGCCTCTTTATCTAGCGGACTCTTGGTGGAGGTTTTTGTTTGTTTGCTTTGGTTCCTGTTTTGTCCTGATTTTGTATGCCTTCGGTTTCTGATTTTCTGAATTATCGATTTTGTGCTGTATACAGGGATATGGTCATTATCCATATTTGTCATTTAAAGGACTCAGAAGGCAGACTTCATGGACTGAACAGAGTTTCTCATAGTTAAATAATTTTTATACCCCCTGCCAACGAAGTTGAGGGCGGATTGTACTGGTTTCACCATGGCTGTGCTTCCGTCCATCTGTCTGTCTGTCTGTGGAAAGTGTTTTCCGCACAATAACTCCTTTTCCTTTCGACATACAAAAATGATACTTCAACACATGTTGACCATGACACATGGAAGACCTGTATTGAGTTTGGGGAGCAAAGGTCAAGGTCAAATTTGGACGTGGAATTTTTTACTGTTTCCGCACGATAACTCCAGTTCCTTTTGACTTACAACTATGATACTTAATACATGTGTTGACTATGACCAAAGGTTGACCTCTATTGGTTGAGGGGTCAAAAAGTCAAAGTTCAAGGTCAAATTTGGACAGAAAACTTTGTTTTTGTTCCCGCACGATACGTCTTTTTCCTTTTGACATAAACAATTTTCACACGTGATGACCACGACACAAGGAGGTCAACTATATATTTTAGGGTTCAAAGGTCAAGATCAAACTCATATTTCATACTTTTTATATGCCCGTCATTTGACGGGTCGTATTATGGTATGGCAAAGTCCGTCCGTCTGTCCGTCCGTCCGTCTGTCCGTCCGCCTATGGAATGCAAAAACTTGAATATGCGTCAACGGATTTTCACGAAATTCATACATTATGATTGGACTGTGGAGAGGAAGCTGCCTCTCGATTTTTAGGTTCATCCAATTGTCGTTACAGAGTTAGTGGACTTAGATTTTTAAAATTCAGTGAAAATATACTAAAATAGTTAAAAATTATCTAAAAATCTATTTCTGGTCGAAATGTTTTGAAATTTTGCAGACTTCAAGTAGAAAAGATATTCTTTGACATATGTAACGGGTTTTAATTTTTTGGTCGCATAATCAAGATATTATGTGTAATGGGAAGGGGGGGGGTTATATGCACATACATGTTAAGCTAAGGGCAAAATATAGGCACATGGAACGCAATAACTTGAATATGCGTCAACGGATTTTCATGATATCCATACATTATGATTGGACTGTGGAGAGGAAGCCGCCTTTTGATTTTCAGGTTACCGATTTGTCGTTACAGAGTTATGGGACTTAGATTTTTAAAATACAGTAAAGTTAAAAATTATTTAAAAATCTATTTCTGGTCGAAATGATTTGAAATTTTGTATACTTTTAGTAGAAAGGATGTTCTTTGACATATGTAACGGGTTCTTAAATTTTTTGTTCGCATAATCGAGATATTGTGTGTAATGGGAGGGAGGGGGGGGGGGGTTATATTCATATACATGTTAAGCTGAGGGCAAAACATAGGCGCATGGAACGCAATAACTTGAATATGCGTCAATGGATTTTCAAGATATTCATACATTATGATTGGACTGTGGAGAGGAAGCCGCCTTTTGATTTTCAGGTTCATCCTATTTGTTGTTACAGAGTTATGGGACTTAGATATTTTAAAATACAATGAAAATATACTAAAATTGTTAAAAATTATTTAAAAGTCTATTTCTGGTCGAAATGTTTTGAACTTTTGTATACTTAAGGTAGAAAGGATGTTCTTTGACATATGTAACGTGTTTTTATACACCCGTCATTTGACGGGTCGCATTATGGTATGGCGAAGTTCGTCCGTCTGTTCGTCTGTCCGTCCGCCTATGGAACGCAATAACTTGAATATGCGTCAACGGATTTTCACGATATTCTTACATTATGATTGGACTGTGGAGAGGAAGCCGCCTTTCGATTTTCAGGTTCATCTGATTTGTCGTTACAGAGTTATGGGACTTAGATATTTTAAAATACAATGAAAATATACTAAAATTGTTAAAAATTATTTAAAAATCTATTTCTGGTTGAAATGTTTTGAAATTTTGTATACTTAAGGTAGAAAGGATGCTCTTTGACATATGTAACTGGTTCTTAAATTTTTTGTCGCATAACTGAGATATTTGTAATGGGAGGGGGGTTATATGCACATACATGTTAAACTAAGGGCAAAATATAGGCGCATGGAACGCAATAGCTTGAATATGCGTCAACGGATTTCCTCGAAATTCATACATTACATGTATGATTGGACTGTGGAGAGGAAGCCGCCTTTCGATTTTCAGGTTCATCCGATTTGTCGTTACAGAGTTATGGGACTTAGATATTTTAAAATACAATGATAAAATTCTTAAAAATTATTTAAAAATCTATTTCTGGTCGAAATGTTTTGAAATTTTGTATACTTAAGGTAGAAAGGATGTTCTTTGACATATGTAACGGGTTTTTAATTTTTTTGTCGCATAACCGAGATATTGTGTGTAATGGGAAGGGGGGGGGGGGGTGAGTTATATGCACATAGATGTTAAGCTAAGGGCAAAATATAGGCGCATGGAACGCAATAACTTGAATATGCATCAAAAGATTTTCATAATATTCATACATTATGATTGGACTGTGGAGAGGAAGCCGCCTTTCGATTTTCAGGTTCATTCGATTTGTCGTTACAGAGTTATGGGACTTAGATATTTTAAAATACAGTGAAAATATACTAAAATAGTTAAGAATTATTTAAAAATCTATTTCTTATCGAAATGTTTTGAAATTTTGTTTACATAAGGTAGAAAGGATGCTCTTTGACATATGTAACGGGTTTTTAACTTGTTTGTCGCATAACTGAGATATTTTTAATGGGAGGGGGGGGGGGTTATATGCACATACATGTTAAGCTAAGGGCAAAATATAGGCACATGGAACGCAATAACTTGAATATGCGTCAACGGATTTACATAATATTTCTACATTGTGATCAGACTTTGAAGAAGAAGCAGCCTTTCGATTTTCAGGTTCATTCGATTTGTCGTTACGGAGTTATGGGACTTAGATATTTTAAATACAATAAAAAATTTACTAAAATAGTTAAAAATTCTTTAAATTTCTTGTCGAAATGTTTTGATATTTTGTATACTTCAAGTAGGAGGGATGTTCACATATATAACGGGTTCTTAAAAGTTTTTCTCACATAATCCAGAAATTATGTGTAATTGGGAGGGGGTATATGCACATACATGTTCAGCTAAGGGCAATATATAGGTGCATGGAAGGCAATAACTTGAATATGTGTCAACAGATTTCAATGATATTTTTACATTGTGATAAGACTTTGAAGAGGAAGCTGCCATTCGATTTTAAGGTTGCATCATCTGATTTGTCCTTATGGAGTTATGGGACTTATATATTTATATTGTGAAAAAAATCCCAACGGGCGTATCTTGCTGCGTGCGCGTAGGCTTTATTGCTTTTTCTGCACAATAACCATATAGTTCTGTCTGTTTGTCCACAAAAACTTTAACCTTGGGCATAACTTTTGAGTGGTAAGTGATAGGGCTTTCATATTTCACATGTGTACTCCTTGTGACAAGACCTTTCAATGGATACCACAATTTTTGACCTTGTGACCTTGACCTTGGAGTTTGACATACTATTGAGAAACTTTATCCTTGGGCATTACTTTTGAATTGTAAGTAACAGGGCTTGCATATTTCACATGTGCACTCCTTGTGACAAGACTTTTCCATGGATACCACAATTGTTGACCTTAACCTTGGAGTTAAGTCTACCCCCCAACGGGGAGGAGACATATTGGTTTTCCCTTCGACGTCCGTCCGTCCGTCTGTCACACATCGTGTCCGGGCTATATCTCCTGAACCATGTGTCCGATCACTTTCATATTTGGCCAGATTGCGAAGCAAAATCCGGACTATGAAATGGCGAAGTCCGTCTGTCCGTCCGGCAGTGCGTCAACATTTTGGTTAAAGTGTTGCGTTTAAGTCCGTTGAGAGAAAACTTTTAGGAGGAGCAACTTGAAACTTGACATGGTGATAGACCATGATGAGACGAATCAAACACAGCAACAAAATTTGACCTAGTGACATTGACTTTGAAGTTTGACCTACTTCTGAAAAACTTTAACCTTGGCCATAGCTTTTGAATGGAAAGTGATAGGGCTTTCATATATCACTTGTGTATTTCTTGTGAAAAGGCCTTTCCATGGATACCAAAAAATATTACCTTGTGACCTTGAGCTTAGAGTTTGACCTACTTTTGAAAAACTTTAACCTATGGCCGTAGCTTTTGAATGGTAAGTGATAGGGCTTTCATATTTCACTTGTGTATTTCTTGTGACAATGCCTTTCCATGGATACCAAAAATTTTTACCTTGTGACCTTGACCTTGGAGTTTGACCTACTTTTGAAAAACTTTAACCTTGGCCATAACTTTTGAATGGTTAATGATATAGGGCTTTTATATTTCACATATGTATTCCTTGTCACAAGACTTCACCATGGATACCAAAAGTTTTGACCTTGTGACCTTGACCTTGGAGATTGACCTACTTTAAAAAATAATAAATCTGGGCTATATCTCATGACCTATAGAGGCTATGGCTTTGAAATTTCACATGCAGAATCTTTATGACCAGACCTTTCATTTGGTATCATAAGGTTTGAACTAGTGACCTTGACATTGACCTTTGACCTACCTTTGATCTATTAGAGGTAGGGTTTTGATATTTTACATATATATTCCTCATGACCAGAACTTTAATTTGATATCATGACTTTTGACCTAGTGACCTTGACATTGACATTTGATTTACTTAAAAGTTATAAGAGGTAGGATTTTGATATTTAGTTGTAGAATCCTCTTGACCACACCTTTCATTTGTTATCATGACTTTTGATCAAATGAACTTGACATTGACCTACTGCTGAACTATAAGGGGTAGGGCTTTGATATTTTACATTTAGATTCCTTATGACCATAGCTTTTTAGCTCACCTGAGCGAAGCTATTGTCATAGCGCGCCGTCCAACGTCGTCCATCCGGCGTAAACTTTTAACATTTTCGACATCTCTGCAAGCGCTGTACAGAATTTCACGAAACTTCACAGGAAGCAAGTACCCAATGCCCTCTACCAAGTTTGTGTTTTTTGAGCCGATCTGAAATCCAAGATGGACCCACAGGCTCTGATTGGCTGACACATTTTCGACTTTTCCTCTGAAACCGCTTCAAAGATTATCTCGAAACTTCACAGGAAGCAAGAACTTAATGCCCTTCACCAAGTTTGTGTTTTTCGAGCCGATCTGAAATCCAAGATGACCGCCACAAGCTCTGATTGGCTGAGACATTTTCGACTTCTCCCCTGAAACCGCTGCACAGAATTTCATGAAACTTCACAGGAAGCAAGCACTCAATGCCCCCTATCAAGTTTCTGTTTTTTGAGCCGATCTGAAATCCAAGATGGCCGCCACAAGCTCTGATTGGCTTACACATTTTCGACTTCTCCTTTGAGAAACTGCAGCACAGAATTTCGTGAAACTACACAGGAAGCAAGTACTGAATGTCGTCTACCAAGTTTGTGTTTTTCGAACCGATCGGAAATCCAAGATGGCCGCCACAGGCTCTGATTGGCTGACACATTTTCGACTTCTCCTCTGAAACCGGTACCGAGAATTTCTGGAAACTTCACAGGAAGCAAATACTCAATGCCCTTTACCAAGTTTTTGTTTTTCGAGCTGATGGGAAATCCAAGATGGCTGCCACAAGCTCTGGTTGGCTTACACATTTCCGACTGCTCCTCTGAAACCGCTGCACAGAATCTCTCGAAACTTCACAGGATGCAAGAACTCAGTGCCCTCTACCAAATTTGTGCTTTTCGAGCCGATTGGAAATCCACGATGGCTGCCACAGGCTCTGATTGGCTGACGCATTTTCGACTTCTCTGAAACCGCTGCACAGGATTTCATGAAACTTAACAGGAAGCAAGAACTCATTGCCCTCTTAGTCTACCAAGTTTGTGTTTTTCGAGCCGATTGGAAACCAAAGATGTCCTCTAATGAATTTGTGTTTTTCGAGCCGATCGGAAATCCAAGATGGCCGCCACAGGCCCTGATTGGCTGACACATTTTCGACTTCTTCTGAAACCGCTGCATAGAATTTCACGAAACTTCACAGGAAGCAAGTACTCATTGCCCTCTTAGTCTACCAAGTTTGTGTTTTTCGAGCCGATCGGAAACCAAAGATGTCCTCCATAGGCTCTAATTGGATGACACGTTTTTGACTTATCCTCTTAAACTGCTGCACAGAATGTCACAAAACTTTACAGGAAGTAAGTACACATTGTCCTTCTCAAAGCTTCACTAAAAGTGATTTTCTTCAGTTTTTTTACTGACTTTGATTGAATACATACATACAGTCTCCTCAGATGAGCGATGTGGCCCCCTTGGGCCTCTTGTTTCATTGCGCATTAATATTAATGACCTTTGACCTATCTGTCTGTGCAAAAATGTACACATCATCTAATACAAACACTTCGCAATCCGGCCTTACTGCCTTTAGCGGTTTATGGTTTATTTAGTATATTGATGCTTATGACCCGAAATGAGTTAAAGAAGTTTCACATCACCTTGACCCATGGTCATGTGACCAAGGTCACATACTGCATTTTTAATGAAAGTATGCATACATTCCTGTCCGGGCTATATCTCTTGAACTGTTTGCTGGATCACTTTCATATTTTAGTATGTTGTTGCTTATGACCTGAAGGTTTCACATCACCTTGACCCAAGGTCATGTGACCAAGGTCAAGTGAGCAAGGTCAAGGTCACTTAGTACATTTTTAATAAAATTGTACATAGATTTCTGTCCGGGCTATATCTCTTAAATCTTTTGGCGGATCACTTTCATATTTTAGTATGTTGTTGCATATAACCTGAAGGTTTTAAATCACCTTGACCATCATGGTCACTTAGTACATTTTTGGGTCGCCTGCGAAGCACAGCGACACTTAGGGATCACTTTGTCCGTCTGTCTGTCTGTCACACTAGGGTGTCACACCCCATAACTTTTGATTGGTAAGTGATAGGGCTTTGATATTTCACATGCATATTCCTTTTGACAAGGCCTTTCTACGCATACCATAATTTTTGACCTTGTGACTGTGACCTAGATATTTGACCTTCTTTTCAAAAAATCTAAGATTGGCTATATCTGTTGATTGGTACGTGATAGGGCTTTGATATTTCACATATGTAATGTTTGTAACAAGACCTCTCTACACATACCATACTTTTTGACCTCGTGACCTTGACCTAGATATTTGACCATCTTTTAAAAAAATCTAACATTGGCTATATCTTTTGATTTGTAAGTGATAGGGCTTTGATATTTCAAATGTGTATTCCTTGTGACAAGACCTTTCTACGCATACCATAAGTTTGACCTCGTGACCTTGACCTAGATATTTGACCTACTTTCTAAAAAAAATCCCCTTTCTACACATACCATAATAGTTGACATCGTGACTTTTACCTAGATATTTGATCTACTTTAAAAAATTAAGATTTGCTATATTTTTTGATTGAGTGATAGGGCTTTGAAATTTCATATGTGTATTCTATGTGACAAGACCTTTCTACACATACCATAACTTTTGACTTCGTGACCTTGACCTAGATTTTTGACCTACTTTTCAAAAAATCTTATATTGGCTATATCTTTTGATTGGTAAGTGATAGGCTTTGATATTTCACATGAGTATTACATGTGTCAAGACCTTTTTTTCTTACCTCGTAACCATGCCCTATAGATATTTGACTTACTTTTCAAAAAATCTAAGATTGGCTATATTTTTTAACTAGTGACCTTGATGTTTGACCTACTTTCAATTAAAAAATCTGCTTCGCAGGCGACACAAGCATTCCTTGGATTGCTATTTTTAACAAAATTGTACATAGATTCCTGTCCGGGCTATATCTCTTGAACCCTTCGCTAGGTCACTTTTATATTTTAGTATGTTGTTACTTATGAATTGAAGGTTTCACATCACCTTGACCCAAGGTCATATGACCAATTTCAAGGTCACTTAGTGCATTTTCAATGAAATTATGCATAAGTTCTGGTCGGGCTATATCTCTTTAACCGTTTACCGGATCACTTTCATATTTTAGTATGTTGTTGCTTATGGCCTGAAGGTTTCTCATCACCTTGACCTAAGGTCATGTGACCAAGGTCAAGGTCACTTAGTACATTTTAGATAAAATTGTACATAGATTCCTGTCCGGGCTATATCTCTTGAACCTTTGGCCTGATCCCTTTTATATTCTAGTATGTTCTTGCTTATGACTCGAAGGTTTCACATCACCTTGACTCAAGGTCATGTGACAAAAGCCAAGGTTACTTAGTACATTTTTAATGAAATTGTACATGCTTTCCTTTCCGGGCTATATCTCTTGAACCGTTTACAGGATCACTTTCATATTTTAGTATGTTGTTGCTTATGACCTGAATGTCTCAAATCACCTTGACCCAAGGTTATGTGACCAAGGTCAAGATCCTTTAGTACATTTTAAATAAAATTGTACATAGATTCCTGTCCGTGCTATATCTCCTGAACCTTTTGCCTGATCCCTTTTATATTTTAGTATGTTCTTGCTTATGACTCGAAGGTTTCACATCACCTTGACCCAAGGTCATGTGACAAAGGTCAAGGTGCTTTAGTTAATTTTTAATGAAATTGTACATACAATCCTGTCTAGGCTATATCTCTTGTACTGCTTACTGGATTGCTTTCACGTTTTAGTATGTATTTGCTTATGACTCAAAGGTAATTTGATCAAGGTCACTTACTACATATTAATAAAATGTTACATGCTATTCTGTAGGGACTATATCTCTTTAACTGTTTATCAGATCACTCTGATGCTTTAGTTTTTATTTGCTCATGACCCAAAGGGTTCACATCACGATTACCCTATGTCATGTGACCAAGGTCAAAGTCAATTAGTATATTTTAAATGAAATTGTATATGTTACGTGTATTACGTCCAGGCTTAATCTTTTGAGCCCTGATTTTATCACTTTCATATTTTAGTATGGTGATGCTGATGACCCAAAGGTTTCATGCCACCTTGATCCAAGGTCATATGACAAAGGTCAAGATCAAGTATTACATTTTTTAATGAAATAGTAAATGCTATTGAGTCTTGGCTATATCTCTGGAATAAAATACTGGATCACTCTGATACTTTAGTATGCTGTTGCTCAGGATTGGAGGGTTTCTTATCATCTTGACCCAAGGTCATGTGCCCAAGGTCAAGAGTATTTAGTTTTTTTTAATGAAATTGTACGTACTAATCTTGTCTGGGCTGTATCTCCTGAACCCTTCTTACCATTGTTTTCATAGTTTAGTATGTTGTCTCTCGGGATTAATTGTTTCTTATCACATTGTCACAAGGTCACATGATTAAGGTCACTTCTTACTTTAGTAATGAAATTGTATATGCTTATCATGTCCAGACTAAATTTGTCTATGCTAATTATGTTCAGGCTATATATGAATTGACAAATAAATAAAACAAACACTCAAATACACAAATTTTCGGCCCCTTCACCTTTATCAAGTGTAAAAAACGATGATTTATAACACTTCTAAGTAAAATCCACCCTTGCTTCTCTGGCGTTCATTGCAAATGTTTATGTTAGTCTATAACGTCATAATATTCGTCATAATATTTCACATGTTTATTCCTTGTGACAAGACCTTTCCATGGATACCATATTTGTTATCTTGTGACCTTGACTTTAACAATCAAAAGTTATGGACAAGGTTAAAATTTTAGATAAATCTGATCAAAGCTAAATATTTGATCCACCAAAGAACGTTGTACCCTTGAAATGGAACAACTAACATTGCGTGAAGGTTAAAGGGCTTGATACAAGGAATATTTGTGTTAAGTTTGAAATCACAATAGGTCACATGAAGGTCAAATGTTCTTTCTTTTATTGGCAAAGGTTTGTTTTGACCTTGAGAATGAGAATTTAACCTTGACATTATCCTTTCTACCCAATTTCGGAAGGATTGGTGAGGGGCAGTTCTCACAGCTAGCAAATTATCATAATCATCCAGTAAGAACATAACAATAAGCCCTTACTTGACAATAGGGTATGTTACTCCATGATCAGGGCCGCCATCTGAATGGATCACTCGAATGGGTTTCCCAAGATTTCCTGTAAGCCATAAAACCTTTCTCATTTCAGCAACATGGCGCAAGGGACTAGATGGTTCAAATAAAGTGTCCTTTAGTGACACTGATACCTATCCAGAATAAAAATCACCACTGGTCTCCTCTTGGATATCAATAACGTAAGTCACTGTTGGTGTAAGTTTACATTTAGATGCAGTGTCATGGTCAGCAGCAATATTAAGTACATTGGAATGTGTTACAGCTTTTTGCTGCGGTAAATTGACGCAATTTGTAAGGTTCCCCTACAGGAATGTGATTTTTATCATCCACTGACAACAGAACACAATTCTCCCTGTTTTGTACTACAAAGTCCTTCAGATACATTTGTATGGCAGAAACATAATGGGCATCAATGTGAAAAGCATTAAATTGTCGAGATTGGGTCTTGTATTTCAAAGGAAATTTACCTGTGTAATTAACTGCTGGACCTTATTCTTTGGCATAAATTGAAGTCTAAGCCACGGTTTCATTTGGGAGCCTTGCTGAAATTTGCTCCCTTAGATCTCTAACTGATATAGCTACACTCAAATGACTGACAAACCCAAGCCTCTTGTCATCAAATGCTTTCAATTCATACGCATCGATATACTTTTCAATCTCCTCAAAAAAATTCTCAAAACATTTCTTTTTTTTTACCATCACGATGAAAGGTTCTCATGTCATAAACAAGATCTGAATTTTGAGAATCAAATAAAACTTATAGTCGCTCTCTTACAGCCTTTTCTATCCCAGTACCTGGTACAAAAGAATCACCCGTTCGATGAAGGTACATTTCATTCATAACATACGGTGTAGCCTTACAAATTAGACTGAATCGATCTCGACAATCACGACGCATTCCTCTTGTATGAAAGACGGGGATATTTCTCTCAATTTCATGAATGACCTTGTTTGCTTGTTGCAGGTCAAGCATTTTTTAGCATTTCAATATGAAATGGAGGCTTTCATGTGGGCCACCAATACTATAAGCATAGACAGTTACAAAAAGGATACTCAATGTCTTGGATGTAGGAATATCTCCTTTGCCTATCACTTGGGGCAAAGTCATTCATGCGAATAGGAGAATATGTATGTACATCATTTAGGGCTTTCTCAAGCTTCATGTACTTTTGACAAATGCTAGACCCTCTAAATGACCCTGGTACATGTCGAAGGAACGTTGAAATCCCATCATTCGGTTGACGGACACGATGCGGAAGGTTATGAAGTGTTAGCATGCGCTTGTTTTGAGCTCCTAAATATTCCTGATATTTTGAAATATCTGACGACAACTGCAATGAGAAAAAGAAGATCCTGACAACAATCTCAACAGCACTCATAATAGAGCACCAAATTGAGCATCGACAGACCCCTAGCAAACTAGAGGTGGGACCAGGTGCCCGGGAGGAGTAAACATCCCCTGTTTGGCTAGCCGTACCCGCCGTCAACGTTTACGCACGAAAATGAAAACAATATATAAACTTCATGCACTGTCTGACGTTATGTCTATATGGAAAGTGCTATCGCGACAATGTCAGGGAAATATATTCAAAACACTTACTGTCAACGGGGAACTTTTTTACAAGCACCACACGGCAAAGGAACGTCAACGCACAACACAGAAACATCAAACACAAAGGACTACACATAAACCAACGAGACCAATGGGCAACAGGTGCCGACTTAGGATGGACATCTGCCACGGAAATACCAGAAGGTGTGGTTATCCTGGATTACGTGCGCACAACCCTCCCACAACACATGCACTGTCTAATGTTATGTCTGTAAAGAAAGTGCTATGGAGACAATGTCAGGGAATAAACATTAAAATATCGCGGGGTTTGACAGTAAGTGTAAGTAAACCTCTCTGTTTTAGGTCCGTAAGTGTAAGTAAACCCCTCTGTTTTAGGTCCGTTAGTGTTAGTAAACCCCTCTATTTTAGGTCGGATACTATTCGATGAGACATGAAGAGAAATGGTAGTATTTCAAATAAATTTTGGTTCAGCTCTACCAAGTTTGACATTTCCATTAGCTTCGCTTTGTGCTTATATTTCGTCGGGTCATTGTAATCCTATGTAAGATCATGCTTGTTGTACAATGAAAACGTCTTCAAATTGAATAGCATCATTTAAGAACAATAAATTGGTAACGTGGACCAGACATGCACGTTTCGGGTACTTAACCCTCATCAGAGATCCTAAATCTAAACAATGTAATATGCCAAAAAAGTATGAAAGTTACTATGTCGAAAAAGTTTCCGAAAGACGTAGCAGGATGGGTGGGATATGATGCTACTGACCTACTTTTTAGAAATTTTAAGAAATTTTGATTACAGAAATTTAGAATGCGTTGAAGAAACGATCAATCAAAATTGATCGAACTTGGCTACATGTGCCCTCGGGGACTCTTGGTCCACCAGCAGTGACACTCACCAAGTGGTATAAATGTAAACGTCTTCAAATTGAATAGCATCATTTAAGAACAGATAAATTGGTAACGTGGACCAGACATGCACGTTTCGGGTACTTAAAACATCGAATGAAGGAGGCAAATAAACATATCGCTCCTTTAAAGTAGCGAGGTGGGAAAATATGTAATATAAGCAGTCACAAACAGCATTCACTACTGTACGCCCTACAGTTTTCTCTTCTTCATTTAGGAATCCTATCGATTTGGTCTGAAAAATTTCTCAATAAAGTCATTTTTACAACCTCCAATCACCTCTGGTTACAGGGTCCTGTCCAAATTGGGGTACCTAAGAGCCTTTTGCTGCAATTTCCTATGACCTTCAATAAGCTGACTTTAAACACATTTACATCGGTCCTGACCTTCGCAACAGTATTCTTGACCTTGAAATATACTTAAGAACAATTAATCTTTGTCAAAGTTTCATAAACTAAGAAGGTCAAGCCAACTTCTATTTATGAAGCTCCCTCAGAAGCTTTTAAAACATGATTAGGACGACCTGTCTTTTATATCTTTCTGTTAAACCTTGCACCAGGAACACCCCTCTCACTTGCTTCACATATGCATTCGAATAGGGAGGAAAATGTTTGCACTTCCTTAACCTTCAACGCATACCAGTCTAGGACAGTATCCTTATCAATGAGTTAATATCCACTTTAACAGCACAGACAGTGCCCCCAGAACCACCCTGACAACTCATTAAGGAACTGCCCCTCACCAAAAACTAACGAAAAAGGGTAGGAATTTAGTAAAAAGTTTTCACTTGCTACCTTTTGTTGCAAAGAAAATGACAGAGAATAGATTGAGAAAACGGACAAATTCGAAGTTCGGGAAATCTATCGATTATGTTTTTTTTTCGTGACAAATGCTGATAACCTACGCGGACGCTAAACAGAAATAAAAGTTGGAATGGCCTTATAAAACAGTACACATTTATTCAAAAATTGATTTTAAGTAATTGTTTTTATTGTTGACTCAAATAAAGTTAGACACTGCATTTTATTACATATTTATGTGTTAAACCTCTTCAAATTCAATAGCATCATTTAAGAACAGATCAATTTGAAGCATGGACCAGACATACACGTTTCGGGTACTTAACCGTTGTCAATGATCCTCAATCTAAACAATATAATATGGCAAAAGAGTGTGGAAATTATTATGTCCAATGATACACGGAAAAACGTAGCAGGATGGTTGAGATATGATGCTACAGGACACACTTTATCATACATTCAATTGTTGTGACAGTACATATTAACGATATACGTGTAAAGGTATAAGCTTTTCACACTATGCAGCTGAGTAACACCTCGTACTCTGTAACACATGGGATATATTCTTATGAGAAGTAGAACCGGACCTTCGCTATGTCGGATAAATTGCATAAGAGTAGTAAAGCAAGTAGGTCAGAAACCGGTTTTAAAGAGTGGTAACTGAATTTATTTAAAACCCAAACTGCTGATAAAAGGAACTCCTGTAATTCTTTACTCATCAGCCCGTGCATATTCAATTTTTGTCCCTTTGGAAGTTAAGCAGTGGTGGAAAGAGATCTTGAAAATTCTAAAACGTGGGTCCTGTAGCATCACATCCCACCCATCCTGCTACGTCTTTAGGTACGCTTTTTCGACAAAGCAACTTTCATACTTTTTGGCATATTGCATTGTTTAGATTTGAGGATCACTGACGAGGGTTAAGTACCCGAAACGTGCATGTCTGGTCCATGTTGCCAATTTATCTGTTCGTAAATGATGCTATTCAATTTAGAGACGTTTACATTGTCCTGGTCATACTTGCCCCACTTCTAACCCAACCTATAATCTTAAAATTACCAACCCTACCTTTAAATTGAAACAGCTAATCCGCGCTTTGGATTCTAAATGTCGGAGAAGAAATGGAACAATACTTTGGCAAAACCACATTCTTTACAGTATCGGTAGCTGCTTTGCTCCCATCCAATAAAGGATTTTATCACATGATACACCCGTTATGCAGTTTCATAAAGCCATTTCATAAATATATGATATGATAACACGTTACATATCGCTCTGCTTGAATGCGATTGGTCAAGTTTGGAACCTAATCACATAAACCTTGACAAATGTGACCTTTCAAATATCGGTCAATTGTTAAATTCTGATCCCGAGTCAATATCAATGATTAAAATTGTTGTTGATGAATTAATTCTTGCATTAAAATACTATTCAGAATTGAAATACTTTCCTCTTACGCACAGAAAATCTATACGATTGGGACACTACTTCTCATGGCGTAGCAGACTACCTCTAGATCACGGCGTGGTTCGCCTCTCTAGTTCTCGGAAATGTTGTTTTCATGTTAGAAATGCACATTTTTAGGCCATATCGTGTGATAAAAAGAATCTCAAATGAATTTTCATTTCATACAATGTATTATGAAACTCGTTGTCCGTTTTATATCCCCTCGCCAAGGCTCGGGGATATAAAACACACAACTCGTTTCATAATACATCGTATGAAATGAAACTTCATTTGAGATCCTATATTTATCTAAACAAAATCAAAGTTTGGTGCGAAGTAGGTACCACAACTCAAAGAGAAGTACAATGGCTCGATACCAATGAAACAAATTTAGACATCCAGAACTCGCAGAGTGTAGATACATTTTTTCTACTCGGGGAAATTAACACAGACACGACCATGTCAGATCTGTTGGATCTTGAGAAGGTACTCGACAGTTCGTCCCATTGTAATTGAAAATACGTACTATTCAATCGTTAGATACTGCACATATGACATAATTCATATGACTTAGGCACGGTCCATTTGATATTCTGGGGGGGGGGGGCTTGGGGTTTTTTTTCGAAAAAAATAATTTTGCTCTCAATTTCAATGAAAAAAAAATTTGCTTATGGTATGACAGAAAAATAATCTTGCTCTTACAAATGATCTGAATTTGAAGAATAACCATTAAATTTCACTGAAATTCTTGAAAATTTTCCGGCTCGCTTCGCTCGCCAGAGTTTTCTAAATTGATTCAATAATTTTTCGCTCGCTTCGCTCGCCATAGTTTTCTATCAAAACATTATTTACTAATGGCAAAGTTAATATATTTGAAGATATCGAAAGTTATACATGTATGTGAATGAAAAAGGGCTTCCTTAAAAGCTGCATATATTATCAATATCTGTGTAATGCTTTTTATAATTAATACATGTTGCATGTATCCCATAGAGTACTAGTCTAATTAATATGTTCTTGTAAGCTTGGGCATGTTGGAAGGAGAACTTCAGTTATTCACCAATTTACAATTCTACATTTAAAAATTTGTCTGGGAGACCTTCCCCTCAGATCCTCTTACACATGTTATATACATGAACCTTATATAAAATATTGAGAATTGTATTGTAAGAATCGTTTATATCTCTGTTTAAAAGTGAATTGAATACTTGCATAAAAATAAACTAATAAATTATAATTATCTAGAGTTTTGAGTAAAAATATAGATAATTTCTATCAATAAAACACATTCTTAATATGCGCATCACTTTGTAAAAAAAATTTCCTTGCTCCAACTTTGCAAGAAAAAAATAATTTTGCCCGGGTCCGGGGTGAAAATATAATCTTGCTCCAACAAAAAACCCAAGCCCCCCCCCCCCCCCAGAATATCAAATGGAGCATGCCTTAAAACGTATAAAAATCCCATATCCTGCAGAAAAACCCCTAGAAAATTCACAGAACGAGCCAATTCATTATAAATAAAAACAAGTTATTACGGAGATTACCGGAAAATACCGACTTCTAATGACCTTGAGCGTGTGACTTCACTTTTGCGCAAACATGGCAGAGAGCGACGTTAGCTACGATAGCGATGATTTTGGCCTTGGTGCGCAGCCTGATGTTCAACCTTACAGGTTTGAACCTTTGAGGAAGAAATATAGATGCCTTCCAGACCAGTCAGATCTTTCTGAGGAGGATACCGACCAGGAAAACGATGATCTCATGACAACCGTGTTGACAATATTGCGTGGTTCGTACTAATTGTAACAGTGTTATAAATCGGAACTATTTAATCAATTATTTTAATGAATGATCGTAATTTTAAAACTATAAAGATCTACATATTTGGACTTTTATGCAGAAATGAAATTACAGGTTTATTTTTCAAATTACGTAATGATTTTGAGGCGAGATCGTGTACAGGTGCAAGACGAATATGTCCCTTGTACCGCACCGCTGAATGATATTATTTCTGATAATTCATAGCTCTTGTATCTACTTAAAGAATACTAATAAATTCGATTTTCTGTTATGGTTTGTTAAGTATGTAATATGTATCTGACACTGCATGATAAATAAATTGGTTTTTTATTGTTTAGGTGCGATTGTGGAAATTGTGAAACCATGGCTACAAATGAAGAGTATCTATGTTGCCACGAGGTCGGACCCATTGAAGACATCCTAGACCAGAGCTCCATTACCTGCATCACTCAGCATGGGGGTTTTATTGGGAATTGCCTGAACCGTTACGTTATCAAGTCTCTATGTTGGAATTCGTAGAGATGAATGGGCCAATAGATGACAATGAATGTAAACGTCTTCATATTGAATAGCATCATTTAAGAACAGATAAATTGGCAACATGGACCAGACATGCACGTTTCGGGTACTTAACCCTCGTCAGTGATCCTCAAATCTAAACAATGCAATATGCCAAAAAGTATGAAAGTTGCTATGTCGAAAAAGCGTACCGAAAGACGTAGCAGAATCGGTGGGATATGATGCTACAGGACCCACGTTTTAGAAATTTCAAGAAATTTTGATAACAGAAATATTAGAATGCGTTGAAGAAACGATCAACCGAAATTAATCGAACTTGGCTACATGTGCCCTCGGGGACTCCTGGTCCACCAGCAGTGACACTCACCAAGTGGTATAAATGTAAACGTCTTCATATTGAATAGCATCATTTAAGAACAGGTAAATTGGCAACATGGACCAGACATGCACGTTTCGGTAACTTAACCCTCGTCAGTGATCCTCAAATCTAAACAATGTAATAAGCCAAAAAAGTGTGAAAGTTACTATGTCGAAAAAGCGTACCGAAAGACGTAGCAGAATCGGTGGGATATGATGCTACAGGACCCACGTTTTAAAAATTTCAAGAAATTTTGATAACAGAAATATTAGAATGCGTTGAAGAAACGATCAACCGAAATTGATCGACCTTGGCTACATGTGCCCTCGGGGACTCCTGGTCCACCAGCAGTGACACTCACCAAGTGGTATAAATGTAAACGTCTTCATATTGAATAGCATCATTTAAGAACAGGTAAATTGGCAACATGGACCAGACATGCACGTTTCGGGTACTTAACCCTCATCAGAGATCCTAAATCTAAACAATGTAATAAGCCAAAAAAGTGTGAAAGTTACTATGTCGAAAAAGCGTACCGAAAGACGTAGCAGAATCGGTGGGATATGATGCTACAGGACCCACGTTTTAAAAATTTCAAGAAATTTTGATAACAGAAATATTAGAATGCGTTGAAGAAACGATCAACCGAAATTGATCGAACTTGGCTACATGTGCCCTCGGGGACTATACTGGTCCACCAGCAGTGACACTCACCAAGTGGTATAAATGTAAACGTCTTCATATTGAATAACCCATTCAAGAATAAGTTCTTATGTAATTCACAATAAACATGAACTCTGACCTTCTGTAAACATTCTTCTTTATTTATATGAAAGTTTGAATTTTAATGCAGTCAACTTCATGTATACAACCAAAAGACAGATTTGAGCAACTATCTAATGACGTGTATTCGAAAATGTAGAGTTTAGGATAGGTCAATGTTAAACGTCTTCAAATTCAAACTCAATTTAAAAGTTATAAAAAAAATGTTTAATCTATTTACACGTATATGCATAAATAATTCAATATTTCTTTTCTTTTTCCATGTCATATCGGCACATTGCGTACAGACGTTTTACAAGATGGATCTGGTTCCGCCTTGGACGGAAAAGGAGAAAAGTGACCCCCTCTTGTGCAGTGACCAAGATCAGACAGGCATTCCCTTCAGAGACATTTACTGGGTTCAGATATATGCGACCTTCATATGTTGATTTTGAGGACATTGAAGTATACATACAGATTAAATACCGACTACAAGTGTTTGTACTTCTACTTTATTCTTATCAATTTAATAAATGTTTTTAAAAATGTAAACCAACTGCATGTATTTCTCATCTAGTCATGTCATTTTATATTTATTTATATGTATGATATATATGATACATGTACATAGATAAATGTACAATATATTTTATAAATATTCATAATAGACATTTGTTATAAATATGTATGTAACAGTATCAAATAAATATGTCGAAACAAGAGATTACATCTTGTCATAATGTTAATAGTAACATATATGCAGAGTTTAATGATCTTCAAGTTCAGCAAAATCTTGTCTATTAGAAGTTGTTTGTCATCTTTGTCAGGTTGAAGGGCTCTCAAAGTTTTGAACACATTGTCTTCTGCATTCTTCATTGTATTGAACTCGTGTCTCCGCTTAACAACTCTATCAAAGAGTCTTCATAATCTGGAAGAAAGGAAAGATTCAAGAGAAACTAGTGACATGCAATATTATGTTTTTCATTTCAAATAAATATTTATATGCCACTGTCTTGTTGGGATTGTAATAATATTTATAAATGGAAACATAATAACAATATTTGGAGCTTATGTCTTGTCATCCTTCAGTTAATTGTGACCAAAATCACATGACTGACCTCGTAGTATATAATACATATGTAACAGTAATTCATTATATCTGCTATATCATATGATATATTGCTATGATATGAGATGTATATGCATACCATATGCAGCTGGAACCTTGCACTTCTTTACTACACACTCTGTCCCCTTCGTGGCCTTTGGATAGGAGGGTTTCCACATTTCTGCGCCATCTCTCCTTTTCGCTTGGGCCCGGTTTCTATTTGCATTGAAATGATGTGCAGCAATATACAATCTACAACAGAAACAGTTTATATTATTTAAAACATTGCACAAGTAAATCAGCCGCTACAAGTATATGGAAAATACATATGATTATGGTAAAAGAAAAAAAGATAAAACATATAATTAGTTTTAAAAATAACAACTAGCTAGCTGTGGTTTGTTGTCCAGTAATTCTCCAAGTCGCATGAACCGATCAAATTATCACCGAGCCGCTTCAGGGCTCGTGATAATTTGATTGGTTCATGGAACAAGGGAATTGCTGGACAACAAATCACACCTAGCTAGTTGTTATTTCTATTTTAATATTGTTCTGCACGAGCTCTATAGCACGTGCATGGGCGGAGCTTAGCGAACTGTAGGTTTGTTGGAGATTTTACACCAGGCGAGTTCTATATTTCACATAGGGAGAAAATCTCAAATGAGTTAAAGAAGATCCTGACGAAAATTTCAACAGCACTCACAATAGAGCACAAAATAAAGCATCGACGGACCCCTAGCAAGCTAGAGGTGGGACCAGGTGCCCGGGAGGAGTAAGCATCCCCTGTTGGTTAGCCGCACCCGCCGTCGATGTCATGTCATGTTAGAATTGCAAATAAAATATGAAAATCCTTACCTGGCTAGCATCATCAAATGAAAGAAGTGAGTACTCTTTGGTGCGAAGTGGCTTACGATGGAATGGAATACTTCTAATCCATATGTCTGGTGCCTGGGGGACAACTGGGGTAGGTCTCGCATTAAGTAGCTGTGTTCAATTACCTCTTTGACCATCTTGTGACAACGTGATCCTGGAATTAAAATCAACACATAAAAATATAATTTTAATGCTCTATAAAACTCATTATTCTATAAACTTTTATGAAGTCATTATGTTGTCAATGTTATTTCAGGAGACATCAGATCAGTGTGGTAGCAGTCACTGGCAAGCTGCAAAGTCAAGAAGCAAGTCCATGAAAAAATTGCAAGAAACTGGACTTCTTATTGGCTGCTTTAAACATGCACATCTTTTGAAGGCGTTGAACATGTTTCAAGGGGAAATTTTTGCATACCCTTTAACCTTGCAGTACTACATACTCCGTGATTATAAGTCAATTTGTTTTCTTTGCCAAGATGTAGGGTGTAAGTACCCTCGGATGCAAAAAATTGTCCAATCTGCAGCTTCCCCAGACATCAAAGAAGTTGGACATTGCATTTCATTTTTAAGTGTGATGCATGGGAAAGCTCATGACTTGTCTTGTCAGGTAAAGAGCATTGTTATACATGTACACGTATACTTTAAGGGAGTAGCTGCAGGCAATTCATGAAAAGAAGTTAAGGAAAACGAGAGAAAAGAAAAAGACTAGTTTGTAATATGATTGATACAAGCATTATTTTCTTCACTCGCTATATGTCATATTTGATAACATGAACAGATTCTATTTTGAGGAAGATGGAAGACTGGCTCTGGCACTGTCACAGGCGAAGAGATGGAGTGCTCAGTGCAATAGCTACCTTTCCACTGCAGGCTTGACCACAAAAAAAATGAGTAAATCAGATATTACACATGTAGTGTTTCAAAAATAAATGTATGTCTTATAGTAGTCTCAATTATCTGATGTACTGTAAATTGCTTTATTTTCCTCAGTACAAATTTTCGTCAATTCGTCAAAACATACCATTTCGTCAGTGCGTAAATTCGTCATCAAAGGGTATCTTAAATACAAATTCGTCTGTAGTGACATCAACAGAAAACTAAACATTTAGACCTGCTGTAAGTATTTCCTTAATGCAATTGTTTGTTTAACAATCAACGATAATCAAACAATTACAGACTTATATACTAGTATATCACCTGGCTTATAGTGATAACATATCATTAGGTAATTAAAAACATTAAATATGTGACATTAAGTTCATATTCATTCTTCATTTATCTGCAGTACACACATTTCTTTTAATATATTGCTGTCAACCTCGTTTTCATGACAGGTGCTCGAATTAATTCATTTCCATTTTCTTTGAATTATATAAAACATCAGGCCGATGAAACGGATGTGTCGCGCATAAATGTTGATCCGAGGATTCAATTTACGCAAAGTGGGTCACGTGTGCACAGGAGACATTGTGCAATAAATAAACTCCTAGAGCCTCTGCATTATTAAAGACCGAACTTTAAACTTTGCCATTTTTATGTATTCAAGTAGATTCTTTTTAAAAAGCATTAACCGTCTTTTATCAAATACCATATTATCATCAGATTGCCATTTTCATCCGTACAGCAAAATGTCAATTAAACTTATCCGAACTTTGCTTTCCATACTACAATTCGTCAGTACATAATTTCGTCAAGAAAGGCACTGACGAAAATAACGTACATTGGTACATGACGAATAAAAACCAATTTACAGTATTTGGCTTCAACAGGCAATATTTACCTGTCTTTTTTAATTCTGTGATTTTCAGATAAATTCATTTTATTAATTACAAATAGTTACATTCTCAATGTATTCTCCCATGATAAAGTAGAATCTGAATCTGCAAGAGTTTCAGATACTTTATCATGGGCAAATTCTTTGGGAATTTAAATATATATCTAGTTGACAAACATGCATTTCCCGATTAACACTCAATGAAGAAGTGCTTGGGGGTAATTACTCAAGAAATGAAAATAAATTAGTTCATGTGTAAATTTTTGACCCATATCATTTTAATTCCCAGTAAATACAAAAAAGATAACTTCAATCCATAAATAGACACTGTATTCAGGCATTCTTTGGGTATTTGTTATAAACAACAACAACAAAAAAAATGGTTTGTCACCTTCTGCCTGATTTTCCCACAGTCTTTTAACAGCATCAAAGAAGACCCTGTTATCATATCAAGTACTCCAGTTAATAATTGTTGTCTACATTACTTTTTTTAAGGTAGGGAGGAGGAAATATCCATACATGCGTGTCACTGGAACAAGAAGAGCAGAGTCAGCCTTCCACATCATCTGTTACAGACTTATTTCAAGGTTTACTACAGTAATTTTTACACATTACTCATTCAAAGAAATACATGTATGCCATTTTTCATGAATAAGATGCCCACCGAAATTACTAAGAATCAACGTTTTTCAAAAGAAAAAAAATGTGATTATTTTTTAACTTATTTCAAAGTCGTCAAAGAGTCATTATCATTATTATTATTAGCCGATTTTTACTTTCCTGATCAAATGGAAAAAGGGTCAAAGAGGTCATAGGCTTCTTCATATTCTATAGTAAAATTTTAATGTTATGTACAACGGTGTTCTGAAGCAAAAAAAAACAAAACGTTTTTCTCTTTGTTTTAGAATTTCATTTTTTTATATCTTTAGTGGGCATTTTACTCATAAAAGCCGATGTATTCCAAAGTTTGCAGCTCCCCTGCGGTAATGGGGCATGGTGTTTTTGTTCCTTTTTTTCTCAACAGAGGTTTCATATTAGGTATACATACCCTTCTGTTAAAGCCATTTCATATGATATAAGTGTTAATGACCTTTTGACCATCATAGTTACCTTTGCACTGAATAAAAGTGTATTGTAATACTGTATCAAAAGATTGTTTATGTCTCTTTTACACTTTTTGGCTTATTACATTGTTTAGATTTGAGGATCACTGACGAGGGTTAAGTACCCGAAACGTGCATGTCTGGTCCATGTTGCCAATTTACCTGTTCTTAAATGATGCTATTCAATATGAAGACGTTTACATTTATACCACTTGGTGAGTATCTCTGCTGGTGGACCAGGAGTCCCCGAGGGCACATGTAGCCAAGTTCGATCAATTTCGGTTGATCGTTTCTTCAACGCATTCTAAAATATCTGTTATCAAAATTTCTTGAAATTTCTAAAACGTGGGTCCTGTAGCATCATATCCCACCCATTCTGCTACGTCTTTCAGTACGCTTTTTCGACATAGTAACTTTTACACTTTTTGGCTTATTACATTGTTTAGATTTGAGGATCACTAACGAGGGTTAAGTACCCGAAACGTGCATGTCTGGTCCATGTTGCCAATTTACCTGTTCTTAAATGATGCTATTCAATATGAAGACGTTTACATTTATACCACTTGGTGAGTATCATTGCTGGTGGACCAGGAGTCCCCGAGGGCACATGTAGCCAAGTTCGATCAATTTCGGTTGATCGTTTCTTCAACGTATTCTAAAATATCTGTTATCAAAATTTCTTGAAATTTCTAAAACGTGGGTCCTGTAGCATCATATCCCACCCATTCTGCTACGTCTTTCGGTACGCCTTTTCGACATAGTAACTTTTACACTTTTTGGCTTATTACATTGTTTAGATTTGAGGATCACTGACGAGGGTTAAGTACTCGAAACGTGCAAGTCTGGTCCATGTTGCCAATTTACCTGTTCTTAAATGATGCTATTCAATATGAAGACGTTTACATTTGCAAGTCCTTGTCACATTTTGAACTGTGAGACATTGAAGCATAATATTTGGCACACAGATTCCACTAATGAAGCTATTTTAATTTACATAAATATAATTGACATTTTGACCTTCACTGTGAACTTTGTATTCAAAATTGATATTTTCATTTTGTTTTTGCTGGGTGCATTGTGTTTCACAAACTCATGTTAGCATTTGACACAAGTTTTCATTAAAAACTTCAGTACCTGTAAACTGTCTTTATGGCAATTTTTTTTATCTCAAGATTTTATTCCCAATGCCTAATTGTGGTGTTTTATATTAACTAGAAAACCTGTTTTCAATTTGTATTTACATGTACGTAACGTATAATGCTAATTTCATGCACACTTGCAGTGGTTTATTTTTGAATTATTTATAAAATGTAACATTTACATGTTTAAGAATAAAAGCTATTGTACACATTAAATTTTTATGTTCTGTATTGTTTTAGATCAGTAAAAGCATTGAAACACATACACAAGAATTGCATGACATGATTGCAAGTCAACCAGAGGATGTGTCCCATGCAGATGTTAAAGCATGCAAAGATTCCCTTATCAACCTTGCGAAAGGTATTATGTTTGGAACACAAATTTAATGTGGGTTCAGGATTCGTCTTTTAGGTGGTTTGTATGTTTTTTTGAATTAATCTGTGAAAATGACCTGTTTGAGACAATGTTACTCACTTACAACAGAGTGGCACATAATGATATATTGTTAGTTTATTGTTTTCATTTTCATGCTTAAACATCGACGGCGGGTGCGGCTAGCCAACAGGGGATGCTTACTCCTCCCGGGCACCTGGTCCCACCTCTAGCTTGCTAGGGTCCGTCGATGCTTAACTTTGTACTCTATTGTGAGTGCTGTTGAGATTATCGTCAGGATCTTCTTAAACTCATTTATGCCTACATTGGCAGCATTTTTCTCTAAATACAGGGGCTCAGAGTAAATCATCTTGCAAAGACCTGTCTGAATCAGAACAGTTTTTCATCACGTCTGTCAATAAACAGAACAGAGAAAATAGTCAGCCATTTGTGGATAATTTAGATGCAGCAATAGGTGTTTTGACTTGTATGCTGTACTTCAATAAGCTGCTGTTGCTCTTGTCAGTCAAATTGATGAAGGACTGTACCAAAGTCTAAAAAGAAGGTACAAGACTCTTAAATATTTTCTTTGACTAATCTTACCAAACCACTCTAGTGAGCTATTGTGATCACACATAGTATATCTTAAGTCCACCTGTTCAACTTCTCACGAACCTCTGAGCAGGTTTGAATAAGAGATACATGTAGTTTCTTCACATTGGAATACATACAGAATTGATAAAACCCTTTCAAATGATACCAAGGTCATTGAGCCTGTGACTTAGACTTTTTGACAAATCGCAATTGATTGTGTTTTACAAAAAAAAATCATATGATACCACAGCCGTGGATGTACATGTATTTTCATGTGTATACAGGTTTTGTTGTATTCTGTTGTAACTTCTAAAAATCTAACACAAGTGGTATATTTATGGATGCACACATTGTAAGAGATTTCAATGTTATGTAAAGCATCCAGATATACTTGTATGTTATACTTATGCCATCTTAATTTGTCTATTTAGACTCTGCGTAGGTAAATCTAAGACCGAGGAAGACGTATTTGGAAAAGGGAGGAATTCTTAGGCCACAAAACAAGCTAAGCAGTTACAAAAAAAGATTGAAATAAGATATGCCACCATCAAATATAGAGAGATAGAAATACAGAAATTTGCAGGCAAATATTCGAAATTTACGTATTATCCATAAATGATAAAAACATTTTGTAAAAAACCATGTATGTGTCCATCAAGCAATTGCTAACTTGTGTTTTTTTTTCAAATTTACAGATACAAGCAAAATGAGACAAAGGATTCGCCTTAAAGCAGCACAAGAAAAAAAGAAACTTCAGACTTATTTGACAGACTATAATATTTTGTCCCCAACGGTTACACCGCCATTGAGTTCAGTATTAGCTGAAGAAGCCACACAGGTCTGTTTCCTTTGATCACTATTGGAGGTATGACTATATTTAAATTCAAGTTTAAGCAAAAGTATTCTGTCCATCTGCTGATGAAATAAGAGGGGATTATAGGTATTCCTTCAATCTGTCTATCATTCTTGCCACACAAATTTTCAAGGATATGATTGTATTCAACCTTCCACGCCCCGCCCACTCACAGCCGTTGTCAAGAGAGTGAGGCGATTCTGATTGGCTCAGAGATTGTCCGCCATAACCTCCGTCAAATCCTCGCTTGACGTACATTGATCCATTAAAAAGAAAATCGATTTAAGATATAGTTATGGTCAAAAGAATTGTGAATGGGGCACATGTAACAGTGGCAGACGCTATCCAGAGAGGGTAATTGACATAATTGTTGTACGATTTCCTAAGCCAAAAACAATTTTGAAGCCTGCCAGAGGTGGATCAAGGCGTGCGGACGGCCCCATACATAGCTCAACCCTGAGAAAATCACCCGTATGACGGAGCTGAAAAACCTATCGTAGTGCACATGATGGTTCTTATTGTGGAAAGGCTCAGTCAGGTTCCACGTAACATCATATCCAAGGCCATGTTGTCTTCCTCCAGGTTTTTTACCTGTGTATACTTCAAATTTAGCACAATATCCTGACGACGATTCGCAGAGTTCCCACACTTTGATCCCCCACTTCGTCGTTTTGCAGGCATATATTGTCGAAAATGAATACGACATTGAAGGTTACCATTGATTCACCAAAACTTAATTCTCTGCCTAGTTTATAACTGTCTTTGAATCTAAGTTGGGGTTCATCGATCATTGACTGTACTTTGCAAAGCGGGTCATAATCAGGGTAATTCCGTCCAGGTTTGTTTTACATGTTTCGGATATGAAAGTATTGATTGATCTTAAGAAATCTTGTCTAAGGCATTATCAAGGAAATGTAGGGATCCCCCAACCTCTTGTCTGTACTCCACTAGCAGTATATTCTTGGTAACTATCTTGCTTATACCCATCATAATATTCATCCCTATGTATGCCTTCATTTCAGCAGCATTTGTCGGTTGCAATCTTGGATCCCTACCTTTTATAATTTGTTGTTGTTCTGCATATCTGTTCGTTTCAAGAGCAATATTCTCATAAAATGAATCGGGCAAAAACAAGTTAAAATAATCGAGTTGTTTGGCATCCGAATCAAGCTCATGATTTTGTCCAACTTCGCCAACGAAAGGAGGAATATTTATGTCACGGATTACCTCTGACCACTCGGTACTCAAGAGCGACAAAACTCCTTTTCATCATTAGAGATGTCCGAAACATCTATATCAGATTCATTTTCAAAATATTTAGCATTTGTTTTCCTCCATTTATCTGTATTCTTGCGTGACTCAGCTAAATCATTCTCATGGAACCCTTAAAATCACAGCCCGAATCACTAGAACACGTTTCCATCATTTAATCTCACCTGGATACCTTCATACTCGTTCATTCACTCGTAATTTCATTTTGTTCATCAATTTTTTTACTAGAAGTAATGTGCTTTCACTTTTGTGACACGTCACTTCCTTCACTACAGTTTGTTTATATCGTATCGACACAGTAAAAAGAGCAGGTTACGCTCGGCCGGATTAAACAGTTAATGCCGTTTTTTTCGGGCGGGTACGGCCGGAATAAATGCTAAAGTGTAAATAACAAGTGCTGACCCAAATATGAAAAATGACAAAAACTACAGCACATCATGCACATCATCTATTAAACATAGTTTCATGTGCCAGACATTTTACTTAACCAAAAATTTTGCATAAAAAATTCACATAATCAAAAACTCATATAAATCAAAATGTATGTAGGTACATACAATTCAAAAATTTACAATGTCCAGGTTTTTCCCAATGTCCACCCCCTAATACCGGTATCTGCGTATCTTCTTCTCCCCATCGCTAACGTCTGTGTATGTTATTTCTAATAAATACACCACGCTTCCTCACGACAAAATTAATGATCGATTTCCAAACTCATTAAATTGTGTTGATCGAGAGGGGAAAACTTATATTTGTACAGTTGCACATCTGGATCAAAGGGTTTCTTTTCCGCCACAGAATACAAATCATGGACATGATTGTGGTGACCATTGTATTGCCTGGTCCTTGCTTTTAAAAAACATTTATGTAAGATTTGGCGAGAAACTCTTCAATTAGGTACTTGTTGCAGATTTACCTTTATACACGCATGAAAAAGAATTTATCCAAAATCATCAAAAGCAAAGAAATCATTATGATGTGAAATGTGTTCTGAGGATTTTCATTTTAGTCTATCTTTATCTTACGAACCTAAAAAGATAAGAAACACAGAGTCACTAGGTCAAACCAAACGAAAAAGATAAGAAACACAGAGTCACTTGGTCAAACCAGACGAAACGACCTAAACGAAGCAATCAGATTAAATCAACATCGCCATCAAATGCACGTCTCATTGATTACATTACCAACAAAGTTACTGAGCGAGTCACCGCATCCATTAGAGCGGAAATAACGACCATGTTTCAGCAACTAGTTCAGGGAAGTAATAGTATTCCATCTACTAACTCTGATAATGCTCAAACAATTGATGTGTCTAACAAATCCCAACCGTCTACTAGCACAGCTACAATTACCCAAACCCCTGCGTCAGAGGTAATTGTCGAGGTATCAATTGTTGACCACATAAAAATTGTAGTAGTTTTTGTAAGCACTGCAGTTCTTATACAAGCCAAAGTGTCGGACAAATAAAGATCAACAAGCAAAACGTAGTAATTTTCAATTAAAAATTGACGAGGACGAAGAGAGTGGGTTCATTATTAAACAATTAGATAAAAGCGATAGCGATAAACAAGAAATACAATCTCTCGCTCACTGGATCACAGCATGGAATAGATATGCTGCAATTCATTGCTCAATGCACAATGATAAACACTTGCAGTTAGCAAAACATATGGAAACTGTGAGAGATATCGCAGAAGTAAAAGGAAATTGGCGTTTCTATGATAAAGAGTTCCGCAATGGTGTGCCCCTTTAATACTAGAAATTCATAACATGACTCATGTTCTTGACGATTTCATCATCGTCGATACATCACAGAAATCATGCAACAATAACCTTGCTCTTTTTCTGGAAATGTGTAAAAGTTTAGGGGTACCTATCGCCGACGAATAAAACGGTCGAAGCTTATCAAGTTATAACTTTTCTGTGCATAGAGTTGGATATGGAGGCATGATGACCCGAATAAAAGATACAAAAATGCGAATAAAAATAAGCAAATTTCTAAAAAAAATCGAAAGTAACTTTACGAGAAGTTCAGTCACTTATAGGTCTTTTAAATTTTGCCTGCAATGTGGTTATACCTGGAAGACCATTTCTGCGTCGTCTAATTAACTTGATCATAGGTGTCAGCAAACCTTTTTATAAAGTTAGGCTCACTAAATCAGCAAAGTTGGATCTCAGCGTTTGGTTAAAATTCTTAAAGAATTTAACGGCAAATGCCGTTTTCTTCTTGATGTCAACAAAAACATCGCGGTCCTTGAACTCTACCGAGTTGTAATTGCGGTAGAAATTTGGTCACAGTTCCTACAAAATAAATCAGTTCTATTTAACACTGATAATATGGCTTTTGAACATGTTATCAATAAACAAACAGCAAAAGATAATCAAATAATGTATGACAAATATGGATAATGACCATATCCCTGTATACAGCACAAAATCGATAATTCAAAAATCAGAAACCGAAGGCATACAAAATCAGGACAAAACAGGAACCAAAGCAAACAAACAAAAACCTCCACCATATGAAAAGAAGCGAACTCCCGATATGGGAGTGAGACCAGGTGCCCAGGAAGAGTAAGCATCTCCTGCTTGCATGCAACACCCGTCGCTTCAATTCGGTAGAACTGTCACATCCGGTTACTTCCATTTTGGAAGATATAGAGTACAATCTTTGGTTGGATGGTTCAAATGGTCTATGACAGAATATCATCCACCATCATCCACCATATCTTATAAGACGTTTGATCTTAGTATGCCTTAAATATAATATACAATTCAATGCGCAGCATCTTTAAGATGCTGCGCTTGCACATGTTAGTCCATGCGATGTTGTAAAGTCCGTAATGAGTTAAAGAAGATCCTGACGATAATCTCAACAGCACTCATAATAGAGCACCAAATTGAGCATCGACGGACCCCTAGCAAGCCAGAGGTGGGACCAGGTGCCCGGGAGGAGTAAGCATCCCCTGTTGGCTAGCCGCACCCGCCGTCGATGTTAAAGCACGAAAATGAAAACAATATATAATGTTAAACGTCTTTAAATTCAATAGCATCATTTCAAACCTGATAAATTTACAGCATGGACCAGACATGCACGTTTCGGGTACTAAACCCTCGTCAGTGATCCTTAGTCTAAACAATGTAATATGGCCAAAAAGTATGAAAATTATTATGTCCAAAAATGTACCAAAAGACGTAGCAGAATGAGTGGGATATGATGCTACAGGACCCACGTTTTAGAAATTTCAACCAATTTTGTAATAGAAAATTTCAAATGCGTTGAAGAGACAGACGATCAACCGAAGTTGATCGAACTTGGCTACATGTGCCCTCGGGGACTCTTGGTCCACCAGCAGTGACACTCACCAAGTAGTTCAAATGTTAAACGTCTTTAAATTCAATAGCATCATTTAAAACCTGATAAATTTACAGCATGGACCAGACATGCACTTTTCGGGTACTAAACCCTCGTCAGTGATCCTTAGTCTAAACAATGTAATATGGCCAAAAAGTATGAAAATTATTATGTCCAAAAATGTACCAAAAGACGTAGCAGAATGAGTGGGATATGATGCTACAGGACCCACGTTTTAGAAATTTTAACCAATTTTGTAATAGAAAATTTCAAATGCGTTGAAGAGACAGACGATCAACCGAAGTTGATCGAACTTGGCTACATGTGCCCTCGGGGACTCTTTGTCCACCAGCAGTGACACTCACCAAGTAGTTCAAATGTTAAACGTCTTTAAATTCAATAACTTCATGCACTGTCTGAGGTTATGTCTATATAGAAAGTGCCATGGCGACAACGTCAGGGAAATATATTCAAAACACTGTCAAACCCCTCGCGGGGAACTTTTTTACGAGCTCAACACGGCAAAGGGCATAAGTGTGACACAAATGAGTTAAAGTCACAATAGCGGCAATGCGCAACACTTACTTGTTTTGTTGTATATATTTTGTATTGATAATAATCAGAAGGAAGGTGATGATTTAAAATTTATCTATTGCATCGGAGAAATGCAATTGTCAGAGCGAGGTCTGTCCGTCTGAATCTAAGAGTTGAACGATTGCACATGTGAAATGTGGTTTATTTTATCGGATACCGTATAACCAGAAATTTTCGCGAGTATCAAATTTTGCGATTGAATGGTAAAATGGGGTGTATTTATTCTCGCGAGTATAATTTTTCGCGATTCCTAAATTAGAAACAAATATGTACATATAATGTTACTGTTTTGTACCTTACATTATGGAAGTATTAGTTATTTCTATCATGAGAACACACTAAATTCATTTCTCTTTACGTCTAATCAGGAAAAATGAACAATGGCACATGTACAATATGAACAAATGAAACGGAATTACCAATTTATGATCAACCTTATCAAACACAACTTTTCGCGTTTCAAAATCACTCGCGAATATAGCGAAAATTAAAATGTGTTAAAACATTGATAAATAAACATAAAACAGAATAAGAAAATGGCGGATTGGACATGTAGCTTAAATGTAGAGGTCAGGAAGCATAAATTGTCTATATAGGAGTCAACGCATTTGATATTTTCTGTTACAAAATGTCTTGAAATTCCTAAAACGTGGTTCCTGTAGTTTCATATCCCACCTACATCTTTCGGTACATTTTCGGACATAATAATTTCACACTTTTTAACCATATTACATTGTTTAGACTGAATATCACTGACGAGGGTTAAGAACCCGAAACGTGCATGTCTGGTCCATGTTGTAAATTTATCCGGTCTTCAATGATGCTATTGAAGTTGAAGACATTTAACATTTGAACTACTTGGTGAGTGTCACTGCTGGTGGACCAAGATTCCCCGAGGCCACTTATAGGCATTTACATATATGCTCTATAGTACTATTTTTGTTGTACTAGACATGTGTTTCGGATATTTTAATCCTCGTCAGTAGCCAAAGTGAATTTTCTTGGCGCCATCTACAATTTTATTAAGCTTTATTGTCCTTCTGCCAGAATGAGCGGCTCCAAATTTTGCGTAGGGTTAATTCAGAAGCGTATTTTAGCGAAAAATATGGCCAAAATTCGCAAAAGGCTTAATTCTAAACATTTTCGAAAACAAATATGACGACACCTAGCTAAGGACAGAGCTATGCAATGAGAGATATACTCCTTAGTTTTAGAAATTTAGGTCTAATTTGATGAATTTTGAACATATTTCAATGCAGCGCGTAAACACGTTTGGATGTTTAATTTGGTCAATAAAAAGTCGCTGCAAAGTCAGAAAATATGAGTGCTATATGAGTGCTAGCAACATTGAAAGGTGCCTCGTTTTATAATACATATAAGTATATCATATGAGTTAGAATTATTTTATTCTGTGGATCTCAAATGTACATTTTAGCAGTAATTCGAAATGCACTATGTACTCTGAAACAGTTAACAAATCAACTATGCTAGAACCAAAAAAAATGTATATATACATATGTATATATAAAAGAACTGCAAAGATAATCATCACAAGAAGTCAACATAAAGTCAGTTTCAACAAAGGTTAAATATACACTTCTTTACGAAATGATCACCTCTTTAGTTTGTGTTTAATTTACACGATGTTAATATAGTTTAGTATAAAGATTATTTGTTTATTAAGGTCAATGGAAAAATACTTCTAGTTGGCAGCTTTTAGGGGAGAAAAAGTCCAATCCTGGAAGACTTATTTCGATCATCTTATGTCAAGTAGTCACGACCATTCTCAATGGCCACTTGATAAGATGGTGAAATACAAAGCCGTGGGGAGTAGTTCCTCCCTCTCTGAGAAATAAAAACGCTTCCTAGAAGCATATAAAACGAAGAGACAAGAATTCAAAATGGTAAAAATCAAAGATGTTCAGTAATTTTCTCATCTGATACATTATCAAATATACATGGTTTGAATGAATCAGAATTGTAAGAAATAAATATGTAGTTTTATATACATTTTGATTAGAACATATAACTCATTGCATTATCTGCTATTAATTCTAAGAATTTTCATAGTTTCTGTCAAACAATCCTTATTATCTTAACGATAAACATTATCAAGGAATTAAAATCATTCTGTCAGGTATATCGAGAATTATTATTATTATTTTTTTTTATTTATCCTAAATCCTATTTCAGGTCGATTTCTTCAAAAACCGGGGACAGACGTGCCTATCCAGTAAATGAGTATTGTATATATTTTGTTGACAAATAGTGCTGTTGGGATAGGGAAAGTTTTAGACTCAGGACAAAATGATCTTGCTGATTCTAAATTGCCTATTGGGAAGAAATAAAGTAGTGTTACAAAATGGCACCATAAGGGTTCCGATGGCTGAATGCTTTCCCGGAACCTTCAAACTAATAAACCAGGGGCACTTACCGAAGGTTATTCAGGATAGGGTAAGGATGTATAGGATTGAATGACGCTGTAACTCACTTCATTGCCATTATTTGTCTGGGCTACGTATAATCTTGTAATACTCAATTCATTACAGTAATTATCACACTTTAAGTTTGATTTTTGTGTCGCCTGCGAAGCATAGCGACACTTAGGGATCACTTTGTCCGTTGTCCGTCTGTCCGTCTGTCCGTCCGTCCGTCCGTCTGTCTGTCTGTCTGTCACACTTTGGGTGTCACAGCCCATAACTTTTGATTGGTAAGTGATAGGGCTTTGATATTTCACATGTGTATTCCTTGTGACAAGACCTTGCTACACATACCATAATTTTTGACCTAGTGACCTTGACCTACATATTTGACCTACTTTTCAAAAAAATTATGAATGGATATATCTTTTGATTGGTAGGTGATAGGGCTTTGATATTTCACATGTGCAATCCTTGTGGCAAGACCTTTCTACACATACCATTATTTTTGACCTTGTGACCTTTACCTAGATATTTGACCTACTTTTGAAAAAAAAGATAAGATTCGCTATATCTTTTGATTGGTTAGTGATAGGGCTTTGATATTTCACATATGTATTCCTTGTGACAAGACCTTCCTACACATACAATAATTTTTGACCTAGTGACCTTGACCTACATATTTGACCTACTTTTCAAAAAAATTAAGAATGGATATATCTTTTTATTGTTAAGTGTTAGGACTTTGATATTTCACATGTGCAATCCTTGTGGCAAGACCTTTCTACACATACCATAATTTTTGACCTTGTGACCTTGACCTAGATATTTGACCTACTTTTGAAAAAAGATAAGATTCGCTATATCTTTTGATTGGTAAGTGATAGGGCTTCGATATTTCACATGTGTATTCCTTCTGAAAAGACCTTTCTACACAGACCATTAAATTTGACCTTTTGACCTTGATCTAGATATTTGACCTACTTTTCAAGAAAAGTAATATTGGCTATATCTTTTGATTGGTAGGTGATAGGGCTTTGATATTTCATATGTATTTTCCTTGTAACAATGCCATTCTACACATACCATTATTTTTTTACCTTTTGACCTTGACCTACATATTTGACCTACTTTTCAAAAAAAATTAAGAATGGATATATCTTTTGATTGGTAAGTGATAGGGCTTTGGTATTTCACATGTGCAATCCTTGTGGCAAGACCTTTTTACACATACCATAATTTTTGACCTTGTGACCTTGACCTAGATATTTGACCTACTTTTGAAAAAGATAAGATTCGCTATATCTTTTGATTGGTAAGTGATAGGGCTTCGATATTTCACATGTGTATTCCTTCTGAAAAGACCTTTCTACACAGACCATTAAATTTGACCTTTTGACCTTGATCTAGATATTTGACCTACTTTTCAAGAAAAGTAATATTGGCTATATCTTTTGATTGGTAGGTGATAGGGCTTTGATATTTCATATGTATTTTCCTTGTAACAATGCCATTCTACACATACCATTATTTTTTTACCTTTTGACCTTGACCTACATATTTGACCTACTTTTCAAAAAAATTAAGAATGGATATATCTTTTGATTGGTAAGTGATAGGGCTTTGGTATTTCACATGTCTATTCCTTGTGACAAGACCTTTCTACACAGACCATAAAATTTGACCTTTTGACCTTGATCTAGATATTTGACCTAGACCAACTTTTCAAGAATTTTGATCCACTTTCTAGAATAATAATCAAACCGCTTCGCAGGCGACACAAGCATTCCTTGGATTGCTATTTTTATAAGAAATTTATACTTTTGTAAAACCTTTATTTTCTTTTAAGAGGATTTTTTCTTCTATTGAATTGAACTGACTTTGTCGAAAAATATCACAAATCATACTGTTATATCATTACTGAATGATTTCTGGACTGAGTTCCAGTTTGTTTTACAGGTTTTGTATGAGGCCATATTTTAAAAATAGTTGAAATGTAATATAATATATAAAATGCCTTTCAGAAAATGCTTGTACATATTATTGTGACCTTGTCCTGTCATTGTTAAAAGCATAGGCTCTTATACACAGTAAGAGTAGGAACTTATTTTTTATGTTATTGTATATTAGAAGAAATTATTTATTGAAGGAATGATGCATATCCTTTATCTGTTCGTATATACGGTTTCAAGCAAAACCGAAGTATGTGTAAAAAGATACAAGTATAATACCATTTTTGCGTTGTCTACAATTTCAGACACGATATAAATTGTGTTATACCTTTAGAAGCTGCACAAAATTTATTTATAAAGATATATAAAGTTTGTTTTGTCTACAATGTCCCAAATAATGCTTTAATAAAGATATAAAAAGTTTCAACTGTGTACATGAATACTTTTTTATAATATCATTACAAACATGTAAGAATGATAAACCGATATCAACTTGATTGTGTCATTACTATTGAATGTTAAACGTATTCAAATTCATTAGCGTCATTTCAAAGCAGATAAATTGACATCATGGACCAGACATGCACGTTTCGTTTTTTTAGCTCGCCGGGACGAATGTCCGGAGAGCTATTGTCATACCCCCGGTGTCGGCGTTGGCGTCTGCGTGCGCGTGCACAAAAACTTTAACCTTGCTTATAACTTTTAAACCAATACAGATTGGGCTTTCATATTTCACATGTGCATTCCTTGTGACAAGACCTTTCCATGGATACCAATATTTTTGACCTTGTGACCTTGACCTTGGAGATTGACCTACTTTTGAAAAACTTTAACCTTGGCCATATTTTTTGAATGGTTAGTGATAGGGCTTTGATATTTCACATGTGTATTCCTTGTGACAAGACGTTTCCATGGATACCAAAATTTTTGACCTTGTGACCTTGACCTTGGAGATTGACCTACTTTTGAAAAACTTTAACCTTGGCCATATATTTTGAATGGTAAGTGATAGGGCTTTGATATTTCACATGTGTATTCCTTGTGACAAGACGTTTCCATGGATACCAAAATTTTTGACCTTGTGACCTTGACCTTGGAGATGATTGACCTACTTTTGAAAAACTTTAACCTTGGCCATATTTTTTGATTGGTAAGTGATAGGGCTTTGATATTTCACATTTATTGTTGTTGTTGCAATTTACATATGGTTGCCAACGGCGAGCTATGTTGTCATTCTGACAAGTCTGGTTAACCCTCGTCAGTGATCCTAAATCTAAACAATGTAATATGGCCAAAATATGTGGAAGTTATATCAAACATATACCGAAAGAAGTAGCAAGATGGCTGGGATATGATGCTACAGGACCAAGGTTCCAGACATTTGAGAACATTTTGTAAACAGAAATTTTCGAATGCGTTTGAATAAAAGACAAACTGAAATTGATCGAACTTGGCTACATTTGCCCTCAAGAACTCCTGGTCCACCAGCAGTAACACTGTAATTGAGGTTCAAATATGCTCACTTAATTAACAACCCAGCAGGTATTTCAACGTTAATTCAACGTCAAAAGTTGAGTCAACGTTGAAAAGATGTTGATCGACGTCAATTAAACGTTGCTCCAACGTTGAAAAAACGTCGATCAACGTATATTTTACGTTGGATTTTCGTTGAAATCTACAGGTGATGATGCATAGCACTGATCGTTAAGTATGTTTTATTCATTGCAAATCAAGAATACAAAAGACAGCTGCATGTTGACCTGGTCGAGCCAACGTCCTCTTTCATCAACCTGACACCTTTGTTGTTTCAGCCTCAGAGTTGAAACGAAACCTACAAAAACAAACAGAAATTTATTAAAACAAATGGTAACGCAATTATATTTACATTCCTTCGAGCTAATCTCATGTCTTTTTTTTTTCTTTTTTTTTTTTGTTTTTTAATTTAAAAAGCGTAAATTATTTTTTTTTTCAATCTTCCATATTTGATTTCATATTATACGCGCAACAACAAAAAAAGTACTTCCATAAATATTTTACAGAGTATTTCTTACGTGTATTCAGTAATAAACACCAAAGAAGTACCTAACCGTTATTCAGTCTCAAAGTCGAGAAAGCAAAGCAAAGGCAGTGATATTTTTTGCGACTTCACTTTCATGAACAGTGAAGGCAAAGCAAAGGCAGTATCATTTTTGACGACTTCACTTTCATGAAACCTCGACATTTCCATTTTTCGTTCTCTCCAATTTTCTGATCATCTTATCTGCTTTTTAATGGAAAAAGGAAACTTTAATTTGAAAAACTTGAACTTGTGGAATTTAATATAGTTATCAACAAAGGTTAAAAGAGGGAAGGAAATCGAGTTACAAATTCCAGCGCCCCCCCCCCCCTTCCATGTGATGGGTTAAAAAAAGTATATGACTTTTCTCGTATATTATGAAGGGAGGGGCATGCCTCATTTCAGAAAACAAAAAAAAAATCCCTGCTTACTCTCAGATATTGATTATGTCTCGAATGCAATAGGGATGCCGAGTTCCTTAACCCCATAAGAAATTCCTTATTTCGATATATATATATATACGGGGGTTTTCCGGGCGGGGAAGGGGAGGGGGTGGTCAGGACACACCGGGAAATTGCTATAAAGCAGGCTTTTTTCCTTTTTTTTAATGAGTAATGCCCCTTTTCAAAAATATCTGGCTTCCGACTTATGTAACATTAAACATACGGTGTATACGGTCATCAATCCAGTCGTCTACATAATTTGTTTTACATGAAAGATGTCTGAATAAGTTAAAGAAGATCCTGACGATAATCCCAACAGCACCCACAATAGAGCACAAAACTGAGCATCGACGGACACCCAGCAAGCCAGTGGTGGGACCAGGTTCATCGTCCAGTAATAGTTCAGTAGCGAAATATTTCTGAGTAAGAATACAATATTTAATTACATACGTAACATGCACACAACTAGTATCATACGAAAGGTATAGAAGTTTGAATTGTGGAGATTCAATCTATCGAATACATTATCCTCTATTGGTATATTTCGGACATAATTATTACAGATTTTGGCCATATTACACTGTTTAGATTGACGATCACTGACGAGGGTTAATTACCCGAAACGTGCATGTCTGGTCCATGCTGTAAATTTGTCTGCTCTAAAATGATGCTTCTGAATTTGAAGGCGTTTTACATCGTACATGTAACTCGAAAAAAAAAACTTCGTGGGCGTTATCATCAAAAGTGGATTTTTGTTTTTATACTTGCAATCTTTCCTGTTTATTAAGGATAACGAAATAAAGGAGGGGATCTCCAACAACACTCGGTTGCAGCATCATAAGCAAAACACCCAACACAAAAACACAGAGCAGAGACATAAAAGGGACAAAGAACGCCCACATACACCATATATGATCTCAATTCAATTCTTAGGCTTCCAAACATTAACGATAAATAATAATAAAATAATCTATATTCGTCGAACTATATTAGAAAAAAAAATTGTATCCGAACCGCTTCCAATGAAAACACGACGGGCGAATTTTATCTTAAAACATATCCGAAGGTCATACGAAGGCTCACGATGTATTAACGAATGCTATTAGATTGATTCACGACGTCGTATCTAGAATGCGATGCATCGGATTATAACCAGGAATCCATCTAATTTTGGATGTTTAATAATTCTTGTTTAATCAGTAGCACAGCATGAATGGTTTCCTCCTCTGCCTTTTATTATTTCTGTCTCAGAAAAATACAAAAAATACCAGAACAGATAGCAACTTAAATATAAGTTATCGAATATCTGAATCGCACAGTCTATGTAGCAAAGTCAGCCAAGATATATGAATGTTGATTCTGATCATGCTTGACCATCTTTGAAAGCTTGATTTTATGAGGCATATCATTACAGTTCTTTATGTGAAATTGTGACTACCGGACGGACAAATAGACTAAGGGTTCAGTAAATAATGACCTTTGCGTAGCAGTTGACATGTATTATTGTTAACCAATATCACGTATTTCATTTATAAACATCATTGGTGGAAACTAGTGGAAGATGTGATGATTCAATGTAAGAAAGATAAAATTGGATATATGTCACAAGATACTAGTATTACCAGTAATTACAGAATATACTGAGTCTGTACATGCTCTCTTTGATGCACTTACAATAAAGAGGCAATGCTTCTGTCTTCTTTTTCCTTATTGTAACATCATCAAAGTACGTCATTTTGCTTTAAACTGCATTAATTGTGAACTTGCAAATTTGAAGATGACAGAAACGTTTTCATTTTGATAACTTTGGATTAACTTTATACTTTAAACATGGCCTTGAATATTATGTATTTGAAATGTTTTATTTAATATTTGTGACAAATATGGATATTGACCATATCCCTGTTTACAGCACAAAATCGACAATTCAGAAACCGAAGGCATACAAAAACCAGGATAAAACAGGAACCAAAGCAAACAAACAAAAATCTCCACCATATGAAAAGAAGCGAACTCCCGGTATCTGTCATCTTTTGTATCGGGATCCCATCTTAACGTCATCGTACTAGAATATGGTGACATTACGATGTCATTTCGATGAAATTGCGAGGTTATCACGAAGCGAAGTCGTACAGCCTTCCTAACTCCATCGGGAGGTTCTTGACAAGTTCGTAATAACTTCGTATGGCAAAATATCCCCGATGGTCCCGATAGTAATTCGAAGGAGAAACGAATACGCAAGATGCCTTCTCGATGGTCTTACGAAGGGCAAGATGTTTATACGAACCTGTTTCGAAGATGGTCCTTCGGGAGTGCCATCAGGAATATTTTGGCATGCCAAAGATTTTGACAGCACTCCCGAAGTTGCTCCCGAATTTTGACAAATCAAGCCGGTGGTCATAGGATGGTTCAAGATGGCCTTACGAATAGCCCAATGATATTAAGATCACAACCGAATTAAAAAAAAAATCCTTTATCGCGTGGCCATCGGCTGCTTAAATCGTTACAGTGTGACGCCAGCATAATAAATGTACCCGATAAACCTAAATAAAACTAATTTAAAAAAAAATAAAGGGCGCTACTTAAATGAGGTTTTGTTTCGTTTTCATAAAAATTGAAAATGATGTCCACTTCTGTATGTCAGACAGCTACGTACAAATGTCAAGGATAATTGTACCTTTTTGGTCCGTATGTTGAAGTACTTTCAAATTTGAATTTCAAAGTAAGGCACCTGGTCTCACTCCCATATCGGGAGTTCGCTTCTTTTCATGTTGTAGAGATTTTTCTTTCTTTGCTTTGGTTCTTGTTTTATCCTGATTTTGTATGCCGTCGGATTATGATAATTATCGATTTTGTACTGTGTATTAGGATATGGTCATTATCCATATTTGTCATTCAAAAACAATACGTGCCCACTGTCGGTGTAAAGGAGGATACCAATTGAATTTGAGGTCAAGGTCACAAAACTATCATTATTTCACTCCATCATGTTAATTTTCAATGTGTCATGTGTTTTTCAGTTACATGGGGTACTTTCTTATAACTGATGTATGAATTTGAAGTTTTGCAAATCATCACTTTGCATCTTCATCCCCTCCTTTGTTTTTGAACTTATCTTAAACATATATTTTCATATATGCATGCTTTTCAATTTAAAATTCATATTTCTGAACATGTTTGAAAGCAATTAATTGAAAATCCCATGCGTTTACTAAATATGCTAACAACACCAGAAGTCTCTGACGAGACTGTAGCTCTCCTGGTTGTTTTGTTTTAAAAGATCAATTTCCTTTCTTTTAAACCAAAGACCATTATAAGGAAGCAGGCGCTTTAACAAATTATAAGGAGCATTGCACAGCAAAACAACATATCCATTAAACTGCAACTAGAATATCACTCATGGAATTCATAATATTCCAGATATGATATTTCAAAAAAGAATGCCATGACCATTTTTCAATATCCTAGTGGCCAGGGGCTGCTAGCTCAATGACACAAAAATAAGATTCAAAGAGTAATATAGGAGAAAATGACCACACCCATTTTCTAAGACCCTGGGGGTCAGGAGCTCAAATAAAATATTAGAATCACAACTAAACCACAGACATATCATATTGCAAAAAGAATTAAGTCTCCATTATTTATAGTGTCAGAGGAGTTGCGAGCACAAGATTACATAGAATTATATAGGTGAAAATGACCACACACATTATCTAAGACCCTGGAGGTCAGGGGCTCAAACAAAATATCAGGTGCAAACTAGACCACAGACCCATCATATTGCAAAAAGAATTAAGTCTCCATCATTTATAATGTCAGACGAGTTTCAAGCACAAGATTACATAGAGTTATATAGGTGAAAATGACCAAACCCATTTTCTAAGACCCTGGGGGTCAGGGGCTCAAACAAAATATCAGGTACACAACTAGACCACAGACTCATCATATTGCAAAAAAAATAAGTCTCCATCATTTATAGTGTCAGAGGAGTTGCGAGCATAAGATTACATAGAGTTATATAGGTGAAAATGACCACACCCATTTCCAAAGACCCTGGGGGTCAGGGGCTCAAACAAAATATCAGGTGCACAACTAGACCACAGACCCATCATATTGCAAAAAGATTTAAGTCTCCATCATTTATAGTGTAAGAGGAGTTGCAAGCACAAGATTACATAGAGTTATATAGGTAAAAATGACCACACCCATTTTCTAAGACCCTGGGGGTCAGGGTTCAAACAAAATATCAGGTGCACAACTACACCACAGACCCATCATATTGCAAAAAGAATTAAGTCTCCATCAATTATAGTGTCTGTTAAGTTGCGAGCACAAGATTACATAGAGTTACATGTATATAGGTGAAAATGACCACACCCATTTTCTAAGACCCTGGGGGTCAGGGGCTCAAACAAAATATTAGGTGCACAACTACACCACAGACCCATCATATTGCAAAAGGAAATGTCTCCATCATTTATAGTGTCAGAGGAGTTGCGAGCACAAGATTACATAGAGTTATATAGGTAAAAATGACCACACCCATTTTCTAAGACCCTGGGGGTCAGGGGCTCAAACAAAATATCAGGTGCACAACTACACCACAGACCCATCATATTGCAAAAAGAATTAAGTCTCCATCATTTATAGTGTCAGAGGAGTTGCGAGCACAAGATTACATAGAGTTATATAGGTGAAAATGACCACACCCATTTTCTAAGACCCTGGGGGTCAGGGGCTCAAACAAAATATCAGGTGCACAACTAGACCACAGACCCATCATATTGCAAAAGGAATTATGTCTCCATCATTTATAGTGTTAGAGGAGTTGCGAGCACAAGATTATATACAGTTATATAGGTGAAAATGACCACACCCATTTTCTAAGACCCTGGGGGTCAGGGGCTCAAACAAAATATCAGGTGCACAACTAGACCATAGACCCATCATATTGCAAAAAGAATTAAGTCTCCCTCATTTATAGTGTCAGAGGAGTTGCGAGCACAAGATTACATAGAGTTATATAGGTAAAAATGACCACACCCATTTTCTAAGACCCTGGGGGTCAGGGGCTCAAACAAAATATCAGGTGCACAACAAGACCACAGACCCATCATATTGCAAAAAGAATTAAGTCTCCATCATTTATAATGCCAGAGGAGTTGCGAGCACAAGATTACATAGATTTTCATAACCACGCCCATTTTCTAAGACCCTGGGGGTCAGGGGCTGAAACCAAATGTCAGGTGCACAACTAGACCACATACCAAGTAGGATGCAAAAAGAATTAACTTTCTATCTCCTATGGTTTCAGAGGAGTTGCGAGCACAAGAATTGTTTACGGACGGACGGACGGACAGACGGACAGACGGACGGACGCCGGACGACGGGGTATCGCATAAGCTCGACTGGTCTGAGACCAGTAGAGCTAAAAATTTGAAAGTTTTGGTATTTTTGTAAGGGCATTTCATTTTATAAGTTTTTCAAGAGATTCGTTAGATTGATGAAGGTGATAATATGCAGCAGAATTTTCTTTTTTTTTTTGTATTTTCAGTATATGCAGAATACTAATTAAAGAGACGGTGTCCCTGAAATTTCTTAATTTTACAAAATTTTGTAATGCAAAATCTTTCTTTTTATATGAAAGTATACATTCTCATTTGTATATATCAATTTTCAGACGAATCTATTCTAATGCATAAATTCGCAGTTATAGACATTTGTAAACGTCATTTTTAATTCGGGGTGCGCAGCTCTAATTCATTCCACTAGCACCACCTACAATATATTGAGTTTTTACAATAGACGTGTATGGAGATTTAATTATTAAAAAATCGACAATATTATGGTAGTTACTGCATATTTTCAAATAAAACTTTTTATGGCTCTTTTTTCCTCTATTTAGACCCTTGGGAATACATTTTACATTTTCAATAAAATTTCTTTTCAGGGACACTGTATCTTAAAAACAACAAAGTTCAATATTGCATGGAATGAAAAACTATCCTCTGCCAGAAAAACAGTGAAGCGTTTAAATACTTAAGAAATGAACACCAAGGAACATAAGTTAACCCACACAATACTTTTTTATGCGAATATCATATAACGATTGCCTGTTTTGTTTTGTTTTTTTTTATTTCAAGCAGGGATGCCCTGTTTACTGATGATATAGAGAGAGGTGCACATCTGTTTACTTCCGTCTGCTGCATTGTCATGATCGCTATAAAGTTTTCATAGCGATGTTAATTGAGCCGCTGTGTACGTTACTGTACTTGTATACACTCATCTCCGAAGAGGTTCAGAACAGATTTAATATTTTTCAATACATCATAAATGATAAATATTTTGACGATTATCTTTGCAGTTCTTTTATATATACACATGTATATATACATTTTTTGGGATCTAGCATAGTTGAATTCGCACTCAGTACCTTCAGTGCTTTGATTTTCGCTCACGTGATTAAAGGGACGGTGTCCCTGAAAATTAATTAATTTTACAAAATTTTGTAATGCAAAATCTTTCTTTTCATATGAAAGTATACATTCTCATTTGTACAAATTCAAATTTTCAGGCCAATCTAACGCTTTTTTTCGCAGTTATAGACCTTTAAAAACGTCATTTTGAATTTGGGGTGCGCAGTTCTAATTCATTCCACTAGCGCCACCTACAATGTATTGAGTTTTTACTATAGAGGTATACGGAGATTTAATTATTAAAAAATCGACAATATTAGAGTGGTTACTGCATATTTTCAAATAATTTTTTCCTGGCTCATTTTTTCCTCTATCTACACCGTTTGGGGTAAAATGTACATTTTCAATAAAAAATTATTTTCAGGGACACTGCATCTTTAACAATGTGGCCACCGGACCTCCGATTCTGTCATTACTTCATAATTTGATTTTGTAACTGGTTTTTTTTGTGGTTTAGTTTTCATTAGTTCAGAATTTGTTTTTGGGTTTTGTTTTTTTGTTCATTTCGTCATAATTTGTTTTTGTAACTGTATTTTGCTTCTTTTTTTTTTTTTTTTGGTCATTACTTCAAAATTAGGTTTTGTTACTGTTTTTTTTTTTTTAAAGTTGTATAACCTGTATTTTCAAGAAAAAGACGTATATTTCTAATTTTATCTTGTTGGTTTTATAAGGTAAAGGAAAATACAAAACGTTCACTTGTCCTGGGTATGTATAACATAGCATCTTTTATTCATGGGTGTTAGCCATCAAATTGACAATGTTTAGAAACACAATATTTTATAAATAAAATCATGTCGTAAAAGGAGAGCTTTATCTCACGAAGATTTCTAGTCATCAATCGGGAAAGGTTTGAAAGTTTGTGAAGTAATAAAATAAAATCAAAATAATATGTGAATATCTACTCTGATTACCCGATATTTAGTTGAATAATGTATGTCGTTATTATTTCAAATATAAGCAGGCGTAACTTTGGGGTTTTAATAATTTTGGATATGCTAGAAAAATACAGTTTGTATTCTGCAATTTATTATTTTTTTCTCCAAATTTGGACGATTACAGGGTCTTAAACTTACAAAAGACTATTGAAAATGCCAATTATTGTTCTACCATTTACTTTATTTGAAGGGACGATGTCCCTGAAAATTCATTTATTTTACAAAATTTTGTAATACGAAATATTTCTTTTCATATGAAAGTATACAATCTCATTTGTATAAATTAAAATTTTCAGACGAATCTACATTCAAAATCAGTTAAGTTGCACCAACACGCAAAAAGTGTCACAATTCATTTTTTTAGAGAAAAATTGAATCAAAACATTGTAATGAGGTGTTATATCATGATCTTAATTATGAATGGGAAAAATACACTTTCAAAGAAGGGAGGGAATTCCAACAAGACCCTGTTGCAGCATCTACAGCAAAACACCAACACAAAAGACGAGCATAACATGAGACGAAAAAGAGACACACGACATGTAAACATCAAACACAAAAGACTACACATAAACCGACGAGACAAATGGGCAACCGGTGCCGACTTTGGACGGCCATTAGCCACGCGAGTAGCAAATGATGTGGTGATCCTGGATTAAGTGCGCACAATCCTCTCACTCCTCCAATTATCAAAAGGTCTCGAAGAACGTACAATTGTGGTGCAAAACAACCTCCTCATTTTAAGATGACCCCACACAAACAAGACCGCAAAACGTAGAGCCCCCAGCAACAAAGACGGATATGTAAATGAATATTAAAGAGGGCGTCCGTTCTCTGTCGGCTGTAGCGAGTTTCAAGTCACTTGGTGTACAATTAGATAATTTATGAAACATGACCACAGGAAATTATGAATCTAAAATGATATCTGTCAAGAATGTCTTGTTTTATTGGAAGTGGGGGATTTAACTCCTTTTGGCAAAATTGTCATCGTTAAATCCCTTGCACTGTCTACCCTCACTCGTATACTTGTACCTCTTCTTTCGCCTACTGTTGCACAGATTTTAAGTATTGAAAAATTATTTTACTCTTTTATATGGAACGAAAAACCAGGTAGAATTAAAGGAAATAAAAACTATGCTGAAGGTGGACTAAAAATGATAAATGTTGCTGCTTTTATTAAGAAATTGAAATTATCTTGGATGAAAGATTTCTTTAAAAAGCCTTATCTTTTGACAAAGAACACCAAATTATTGTGGTTTCAATTGAGAATTCAACACAGCATTCTCTGTACAAATTCTTTTCTTTTCAAAATTAAAAAAATAATAGTCCAAACTGCACATTCTGTCACACAAATCCAGGAACAATTGAATATTTATTATGGGACTGTGAGAAACTATAAAGTTACTTTTGGATTTGAAAAATTGTGCTTCAAGCTATATTGGCGAAAATATTCAGTTTGACAAAAAAATTCATTATTAGTAGCAACAAAAATTTTCCATTAAATGTAATATGTCTGCAAATGAAATACTATATTTATGCTATGAGATGCTCTAATAAGAATCTTTCTCTTCAAGCTCTCGTATTCTATATTAGAAATATATTGGATTGTGTAAAGTACAAAGTAATAAAAGAAAACGGATATGAACAATTTATATCTTCCTGGGGCAACTGGGTGAATTTAATTTAATTAGTTATCCAAACAAATAAAATTGTAAAACATGTAGCCAAATTCGATCAACTTCTCTTCAACGCATTCAAAATTTTTGGTACTACAATTCTTGAAATTTCTCAAACGTGGGTCCTGTAGCATCATATCCCACCCATCCTGCTAAATCTTTCAGTACGTTTTTTTTTTATAATTTTCATCCTCTTTGGCCATATAACATTGTTTAGATTAAGTGTTAAACGTCTTCAAATTCAAAAAGAAGGGAGGAGATCTCCAACAAAACCCCGTTGCAGCATCAATAGTAAAACACCAAAACACCCGATGCAAAAACACAAAAGACGAGTACAGCACGAGACGGAAAAGAGACACACGACATGTAAACATCAAACACAAAAGACTACACATAAACCGACGAGACCAATGGGTAACCGGTGCCGACTTTGGACGGCCATCTGTCACGCAAGTAGCAAATGGTGTGGTTATCCTGGATTACGTGCGCACAACCCTCTCACTTCTCCAATTACCCAGGGGTCTCGAAGAACGTACAATTGTGGTGTAAAACAACCTCCTCACTGTAAGATGACATCACACAAACAAGACCGCGAAACGCAGAGGTCCCATAGACACAGATGAATATGTAAATGGATATAAAAAGAGGGCAGGCGTAATACAGTCCGTGCTCTGCCGGCTGTAGCGAGCTCATGTATGTAATCACCCGAGGAGTCCGACTGACATTCAGAGAGGACAGGTGGTCGGGGCCCTGTCTTCTCTAAAGAGGTTTGGACAGGGCCCGTCATGGAGTCCCGTCGTCACATCATTTAAGATCTGATAAATTTATAGCATGGACCAGACATGCACGTTTCGGATACTAAACCCTAGTCAGTGTTTCTCAGTCTAAACAATGGCCAAAAAATATGAAAATGATATGTCCTAAAATGTACCAAAAATACGTAGCAGAATGGGTGGGATATGATGCTACAGGTCCCACGTTTTAGAAGTTTCAACAAATTTTGTAACAGAAAATTTCAAATGCGTTAAACAGACAGACGATCAACCGAAGTTGATCGAACTTGGCTATATGTGCCCTCGGGGACTCTTGGTCCACCAGCAGCGACACTCACCAAGTAGTTCAAATGTTAAACGTCTTCAAATTCAATAAGGATCACTGCCGAGGGTTGAGTACCCGAAACGTGCATGTCTGGTCCATGCTGCAAATTTATTCGTTTATAAATGATACTACTGAATTGAAGACATTTATGTTTTGTGTACTTTTTTCTTTCTTAATTAGAAATTATTATATGTATACTATGTTAATTAATAATAAAAATTGAAGGAAAATAGAAACATTGAACCAGGGAAAGATTTTATTTTGCTTTTACTTATTCCTTGGATTAGTTGCTATCCCTCCATATGCCTTATGTATAGCACTATCATGTACTAAAGACACAAGTACCAACGCATTTTGGAAATAAAAATTCAGACCCAGAAAATATTGAAAATAAATTATGTTGATTAAGAACTCTTACTCTCATTTCAAATGAATTGGACAGCACAAGTCGACGTGAAGTCACACGTATCGGTGAGTTAAAGAAGAACATGACGATAATCTCAACAGCACTAATAATAGAGCACAAAATTGAGAATCGACGGACCCCTAGCAAGCTAGAGATGGGACCAGGTGCCCGAGAGGAGTAGCACCCGCCGTCAATGTTCACGCACGAAAATGAAACAAAATATCTAAAGTACATTGATTGTCTGAAGTTATGTCTATATAGAAAGCACTATGGCGACCATGTCAGGGAAAATATTCAAAACACTATCAAACCCCTCGTGGGGAACTTTCTTACGAGCTCCACACGGCAAAGGGCTGAAATTCGACATAAATGAGTTAAAGAAGATCATGACGATAATCTCAACAGCACTAAAAATAGAGCACAACATTGAGCATCGACTGACCCCTAGCAAGCTAGAGATGGGACCGGTATAGCAGGTGACAGAACGTGAAAATTGTTTTCTTACTAGGACAAGTTAATTATTCCAGCCTTTACGAAAGGCGAGAAAACTGGTTATCTTCAGTCTTGAAAAGCTTAGTCACGGCAAAGACAGTAATCAGGGATCATGCGCAGAAATTTGGAACGAAGAATCACATGTTAGGATCCCAATTATATGTAATCGTATGTTTAACACAACATATGTGCATTTTCTGAAACCTTTGGGTAACTAGAGAATTGGGAGGGTTGTGCGCACGTAATCCAGGACAACCACACCATCTGTTACTGGCGTGGCTTATGGCCGTCTTAAGTCGGCACCGATTGCCCATTTACACACAAAAGATGTCGGATTTCAAGATGGTTCTTGTCGTTTATGCCCTTTGAAACTAAGAGAAATCCAATATTTGGTGGTTACCTGTCACTCATAAAGTATTTTGACAGCTTTTAAACTAAGACATACAGGACAAGTTGGAATATGGATCTTATCGCTCAATTATGTGTAGAGTTCATTAAAATCCTGTAAAGAAAATCAAACACGATTTTCCCTCAGTCATGCCTTTGAATTTTTGCAATGACAGATGACAAATATGGACAATGACCATATCCGAATACAAAATCGATATTTCAGGAAATAAAGGCATACGATATCAGGATAAAACAAAAACCTCCATCACATGAAAAGAAGCGGACTCCCACTATAAGGAGCGAGATCCCGTGTAATATTGGAAGTCAACTTACATATGAAACTGAAGTCCAAACGTTGTCAAATTAAATGTGCGCTTATTGAACAGCATGCAAAGAGTATAGTCAAATCTGTACGTAGAGATAGGTGTTCACAAACAGAGGAATGACAGTGTTTCCATTTGAAGTATTTTATACCGATAATCGGCAAATTCCCCTCGTCAAATTTGGCGAAATTTTCCCCAAAAAAATGACCGAAATTCCCAATTAGTCAACTGTCGAATTGTCCGTAAAAATCCGACCGAAAATGTTTCAAATTTTTCATTCCGTTATAGTCGATTTGACAGCCTTATATGACATGAGGCCGACCTAGAAATGTCCTTTCCTATGAACTTTTTTTGATGATTCTTATCTATGGGATAGTACTGAACGATTCTAGCTTGGTTGCCACTCTGGCAACCTTGGGCAACTCTTTTTATCGGCAGAAATTCAAAATGGCCGCCAAATGCTTTCCACCAATATATGAAATTAAATTCTTTCTTTAAATTTTAAGTGTGGCACATCAAATCAGGGGTTTTTAGGGCCAACAGTCCCATTTCCGGTGTCATTTTTACAATTTGAGTTCATCCTGGACTAAAAATTCAAGATGGCCGCAAAATTTCAACCTCATTATGGTACAATGTGAATATTTCAATCAAACGTTCATTTAACACATCTTATGTGTTGTTGCAATGGTCATAGAATACATTTATTTTGCTGTTTTGGTTGTTTTCAGTTGACACATGCTTCTGGGACAACTGTGCTTATCGGGGGAAATTCAAAATGGCCGCCAAATGCCTTCCATCAATAGGTGAAATTTAATTCTTCCTATAAATATTAAGTGTAGCACATCAAATAAGGGGTTTTGAGGGTCAACAAACTCATTTCCAATGTCATCTTGACATTTTGAGCTCATTCTAGGCTAAAATGTCAAGATGGCCGCCAAATTTCAACCTCATTATGTTACGACGTGTAGATTTCAATAAAATGTTCGTGTTACACATCTTATTTGTAGTTGCAATGATCCTTGAATACTTGTATTTTGCTGTTTTGGTTGTTTCCAGTTCACATATACTTGTAGGACAACTTTTTTTCATCAGGGGAAATTCAAAATGTCCCCCAAATAGTCCCCTACCACTGAGTAAAATGTAATAATTATTTAATATATATCAAAAGTGTTACATCTATTCAGTGGTTTTAAGGGCCACAAAATCCATATCTTGTGTCATAATGTTAATATGAGTTTATTTAAGGCTGAAAACTCCAAATGGCAGCCAAATGTCAGCTTCAATGCAAGAACTTTTTTTTTCAATTTAATTTTTTCAAATAAAAAGTAAGGACAACTCATCATATTAGTAATTTGAGGTCGTAGTATTCCCTCGCATGGATCTTTCTACGACATGAGCTTATACATGCTTATTACAAGATAACCACCTTAGTTGGGAACAAGGAATTACACAGAAGAAACAATAAGTAACAATAAAGTTCCCCTATTGATCATGTTGATATAAGACCAGTTTGTTTGACTCAGGGTATTCTAGAGTAAGCAAGTAAACTCGAGGTAACTTGGCTATTTTGGCTCCTTTGACCATCATGGCAATTTCTTTTTTGACCTTTATAGCTTTTTTTCCAATCGGCAAGAATGCAATAGAAAGTGTTAGGTGTTTCCTTTACAACAATCGGTGAAATTTATTTTGAGTTGAGCTATCTACTATATTTGTGTATAACGACAATGATGACATGTACCATTTTTCAATGAAATTCTTAATCTTGCATCTTTATCCTATTTATACTTAAAATGGAACTTCGTAAAAGAATGTCTGCAAACGTGGCAAAACAACATTAATTCTTTATGCTTCTTTGAATCATTTTGGCCAGAAGTACCACTAATGAGCATTCATTGTCCGAATCATGCATGTCTGGTGCATAGTATGTATTCTTCTATGTAGAGAAGGTTGCTCTATAGTAACAGGGATAGCACTCTCCTTTTTCTTAATAAGGCCGATTAAGTATGTAAATGAACAGGCCTTTCAAAATGTCTTCTGCTTTGATTACATCTTAGGCTAACTTTCACTTCTGGTTGGAGGTTCCCTCCGTCTTTCTCTACAGTGATTCGAAATTCAATCTGCGCTAGGAGTCTTCAACTGTGGAAGGATGAAATGGTACTACGTATGTTTTGGCATGTTAAACTCAAGTGGGTGAATCTTGAAAGCAATTGTCTTGAATATCAGTGTTCCGTATAGTTTAAAGGTTGTTTGTACATCATATCTTAAAAAGGTTTTCATTCCGAATGTTTTCTTACAACACAGAGAGTATTTGGTTGAAGAGTAATACGTAGTCAGTGTGACCAGCTAGAAATGAATCTAGATCAAAACAAGGGTATAAGTCAAAAGAACTGCAGTGACAAGGAAAATGATCTATGTCAAAAATACAGATCATGCAGCAATCCTGGAACAACATTTCTCCTTTGAATTCCTTTTGCAGACTTTCAAATAGGACAATTACTTAAGCATTTGCCACGATATTTTGACAATCCATAGCCCTATAATGTAGACTGTAGCCCCCTTTCTTAAAGCATACAATATTTGCAATTTATTTTAATCTTTATACAAATATAAAAAAAAGATTCTTCACTTTTACGGTTTGAGAATGTGCAATCTATGTAAAAAGAGCGTCTATAAGCCCATATCGACAAAAAGACATTGATTATACAACCTTTGAGATCACAAATAAGATGCACCACAGTTATTCGTAACGAAATGTGAATAGTGAAGTGAGGTTAGCCTTTAATGAACTAATAAGTAAAATGACACCAGATATTGATTTCTTGGTCCTTAAAACCCCTGATTTGGAGTGCTACACTTGATATATGAAGTAATTATTACATTTTACACAATAGTAGGATACTATCTGGTGGCCAATTTGAATCCCCTAATAAGCAGAGTTGTCCCAGAAGCACGTGTCAGCTGATAACAACCAAAACAGCAAAATAAATGTATTCTAGGACCATTGCAACTAAAATAAGATGTGTTACGCGAACGTTTGATTGAAATATTCACATTGTAATATAATGAGGTTGAAATTTGGTGGCCATCTTGAATTTTCAGTCCAGAATGAACTCAAATTGTAAAAATGACACCGGAAATGGGTTTGTTGACCCTCAAAACCCCTGATTTGATGTGCCACACTTAATATTTAAAGAAAAACTTTAATTTCATCTATGGTATGAAGGCATTTGGCGGCCATTTTGAATTTTCGCCGATAAAAAGAGTTGCCCAAGGTTGCCAGAGTGGCAACCAAGCTAGAATCGTTCAGTACTATCCCATTAATAAGAATCATCAAAAAAAGTTCATAGGAAAGGACATTTCTAGGTTCTGAAATTTTCAAATCGACTATTACCCAAGTCTCTCAAACGCTTAAATCATCCGAGTTGAAGTAAACTTGTTTCAAGTGTTCAAGTGATCGTGATGCTGAAATAAAAGTAAACAACGATGTCTCACATCGCGAAATATTACACAAAAAGGCTCCGACCGAATGACGCAAAGGGTCTAACTAAAATTAGCGATGCTTTTAAAAAGCAAACGCCATCAAACCGCACTCCTGTATCAGATCATCAGACAGATGCCGCCATACAGGGGAAGGAAAAAGAAGTTGATGTGAACGTTAACATCGACGTAGCTTGCTCTGTCTCGGAGACTGAGATCACAGTTCATGGAAGTCATGACACAACTCCATCTTGTATCCATGAAGTCACCGATGGCAAGACTGATACAATTTCAAATAGTAGTAAAATAACACAGTCACCAGACTCCGACTTATCTGATTCCACTTGCGCAATGGTACCGGACGCACGAAAAAATTAATTCCCATGTACATTATGAAAAAAGATATGATTGCCACGTTGTGCATTGCTGTATCATTGATATAGTTATTTAAATGATGAATATAACTTCCTCTAACTTCCTGGATTAGTTATTCTTTACATGTTGATAGATTTGTGTGTAAAATCAATACTTAAGAAAAATTCCCAATTTCAATGTTTTGTCGCTGATTTTCCCAATTCAAAGGGTACTTTTGATCAAAAAGTGATGGAAACACTGGATGAACCCATTTGTTCCATTCCTATCACATAAGTTGGAGCCGCGCACTCTCTCTAAAGTAAATATACAAATTTAAATTCAAGACAAGTTAAAAGTCATGTTTGTAAAACATTAATGCCCCCTACCCCTTCTGTGATTAAAGTCTGTCACAACTTTATACTTGCATTGAAACAACCTATGGGGGTATAAAGTAACAGTTTCATTTCAATATGTAACTCCACTCAAGAGATATTGAACAGAAACCCTGAAGTTTTGGTATTTTTCAAAGTGCAAGGGGCATAACTCTGTCCAAATTTTTTGATCGGACCTAAATATGAAGTTGACCTAGATTATCATTTGATGTGTCTGTATACAAAATTTCATTTCAATATGTAACTCGATTCAAGAGATATTGAACGGAAACCCTGAAATTTTGGTATTTTTCGAAATGCAAGGGGCATAACTCTGTCAAAATTTTTTTGATCGGATCCAAATATGAAGTTGACCTAGATTTTTGTTTGATGTGTCTGTATACAAAATTTCATTTCAATATGTGAATCCACTCAAGAGATATTGAACGGAAACCCTGAAATTTTGGTATTTTTCGAAGTGCACGGGGCATAACTCTGTCAAAATTTTTTCGATCGGACCTTGATACGAACTTGACCTGGATTTTCATTTGATGTGTCTGTATACAAAATTTTATTTCAATATGTAACTCCATTCAAGAGATATTGAACGGAAACCCTGAAATTTTGGTATTTTTCGAAATGCAAGGGGCATAACTCTGTCAAAATTTTGTTGATCGGACCCAAATATGAAGTTGACCTAGATTTTCATTTGATGTGTCTGTATACAAAATTTCATTTCAATATGTAACTCCATTCAAGAGATACTGAACGGAAACCCTGAAATTTTGGTATTTTTCGAAATGCAAGGGGCAAAACTCTGTCAAAATTTTTTTGATCGGACCCAAATATAAACTTGACCTAGATTTTTGTTTGATGTGTCTGTATACCAAATTTCATTTCAATATGTGAATCCATTCCAGAGATATTGAACGGAAACTGATGTCGCGGACCGACCGACAGACCGACCGACAGCGGCAAACCTATATGTCCCCTCTTCTTCGAAGGGGGGCATAATAAAACCAGAGGGCGCTACTAAAATGAATTTTAACAGTTCCTGAAAATCACTTTAGCAAAAAGCATCACTAATGAGGAGTTTATATTAGAAAGGTGTTGGGGATGTTTACTCCTCCCGGGCACCTGTTCCCATCTCAAGCCAGCCAAGGGTCCATCGATGCTCAATTCAGTGCTCTATTGTGAGTGCTGTTGAGATTATCGTCAGTATCTTCATCAAAGAAGTACCTAACAGCTATTTAGTCTCAAAGTCGAGAAGTCAAGGCAAAATCGTAAGAATTCCCATCGAAACGGTTGCGAACCCCGGAATGAACAACATTTTTTAACTATTCGCCTACACTTGGACATATACAACATGTACATGATATTGCAGGAATGTTGACTGTGTGGACAAGACAAGTTGGTTTTGTCAGCCTGACCTCGATTTAAAACCCGCTGGTAATTTTTCAATGACAAATATGGATAATGACAATATCCCTGTATACAGCACTAAATCGATAATTCAGAAACCGAAGGCATACAAAATCAGGATAAAACAGGAACCAAAGCGAACAAACAAAAACCTCCACCATATGAAAAGAAGCGAACTCCCGATATGGGAGTGAGACCAAGTGCCCAGGAAAAGTAAGCATCTCCTGCTTGCATGCAACATCCGCCGATTCAATTCGGTAGAACTGTCACATCCGGTTACTTCCATTTCGGATGACACCTGTCGCCTCAATTCGGTAGAAATGTCACATCCGGTTACTTCCATTTCGGAACACATAGAGTACAATCTTTGGTTGGATGGCTCAAATGGTCTATGACAGAATATCATCCACCATTCTGGAGAGTGGGACATCATTGTGTATGACGAGTTCCCCATATCGACTGTAGAATTTCTTCAGTGACGATGTAAGTCGGTCACAAACATATCCCTGAATGAGAAGCTTATCTGAAAGACGCCTAGCTCTCAGAACAAAATCCGTATATTTGGTACTTGCTCTGGCATAGCGTATCAACTGAGATATGAACACGCCATAAGCAGGCGATGAAGGGACGTTGCTACTCAGAAAAGGAATGTTTGTAATGCTGAAATTAATGTCGTCACGTTTGTCATAGAGTGAGGTGTTCATCTGACCATCAGTCTCGTGGCACAACATAATATCCAAATATGATGCTGCATTATTTGTCTCTGTAGTTTCTTTGACTTCGAGCAAGGAATATTTTGCATTCCATAATTTTGTAAGATTAATTAAATTTCAGGGACAACGTCCCTTTAAGACATTCCATACGCAACCAACTTTTCGCTATATCACAAGGGCACATGTAACCAAGTTCCAACAATTTCGGTTGGTTGTTTCTTCAAAAGTATTTGAAAATTTGTTTACAAAAGTTTCTGAAATTTCTAAAACCTGTTCCTGTAGCATCATATCCCAGCCATTTTGCTTCCTCTGATGATAACTGATTAGGGTTAAATAGCCGAAACGTGCATGTCTGGTCAATGCTGTAAATCTATCTGCTCTTAAATGATGCTATTGGTTTTGAAAACGTTAATCATTTGATGGCACACATATTATCTACGAGTATGCACTGCTTTATAACCTTACAGTGCCTCATGTATTGAAAGAGGCCACTAACAGGAAGTGAAATATGTGGGACTATAAATCCTGAATTCTCAGCTGTTAAAAGAACAAATTATGAAATAGAAAACTCATTCAAAAACTTATTTAGAGATAAACTACATATCAAAGCTCTTAAATATATATGTGGAGTACATGAGAAAGCCACCAACTTTGCTGTTATGGGTGAATTAGGCAAATATCCATATTGAAATTCTAACTGTACTAAGTACTTGCAACACATTTACAAATCACAGGGCCTTTCAGACATAGCGAGATTATGTTGCAAAGAAAAGAGTGAAAGAAAAGGGAGGTCACCAAACCTCGGGAAAACTCGCGTTTACCAAGATATCCGTATTCTTCAACAAAATTAATACTGGCAGCTATTTTCTTGTAGATAAGTATGTATCTCTATATACTCAGAGTTCCCCCAAACAGCTTTACAAATACAATATTGTTCTATTTACCGTTTAGGCGGAGCAGGTGTAAACACTCGGTGGAGGTTATTCGTCACCAGCCTACGGTAGACTGGAGTTGCCTTTATATCTAGACACGCAATGCTACGATGGCCGAGATGGGCCGCTGAAAAAGTAACCATGAGTTGTGTTTGACTTGCCGGCATTTCTTATTTGCCGGCATTTCTTAGAGGCAAAATTAAACCATGAGTTGTGTTTGACATGCCACCATTTCTTATTTGCCGGCATTTCTTATAGAGGCAAAATTAAACCATGAGTTGTATGTAGCGTAGCCTTGAATGCGTAGTAATATCTTGGTAGCGTGTCTATCTTAGACAAATCTTTGGTAGCGTGTCTTTCTTAGACAATCTGCAAGCTTGTCGTCCCAGACGACTAAGTCTCTGTGTAAAGTATTGATACCACTCGTCCCAGACGAGAATTCAAGCCGTCCCAGACGACAAAGTATTAATCCAAGCTCGTCCCAGACGAGAATTATCCAAGTGTAGTTGAAATGAAACAAAGTTATAAAGTTAATATTATATTCACACTATGTACAAAATCACAAAATAAATAAATCCAAGAGAAGCACAAGTAACATGTTATCCTAGCATCACAATTTTAACTAATCTGATATTCATAAAACGGGGCTCTATTTATACTCTCACTCAGGGATTGACCCGAAGTAACAAAGGTCGCGGCCTCTGATTGGTCAATTGGAATGATCGGCCAATACATACATAATTAATTAGGGATCGACCTTTCTATGAATACTAATTAGGTTATGAAACAACGATGTAATTAAACTGATAAATAAAGCTATTAAAAGTACAAATAAGGTAATTATTATGATTAAATATTAAAGTTAAGATATTAAAGATAATTACTGCAAACAAAGATAAACAAAATAATAGAAATTACAGTTTGTAAAAGACGACACCCCCCCCCCCCCTATCATACTTTTCTACAACTGCCCCCCGCTTAAGTTTGACCCCTGGCAAACAAAAATACAATATTATAAGAAAAGTATGAAAAATATACAATCAACAATACAAAAAAAAAACAATGTCAAAATATCATTAATGTCAATAATGCATCAAATAATATATATCAAAAGTTTAAAGTTTGTAAAAATGTTCATAGTTTATAAATATCATCATCGAGGCATCTTCTCGGTTTACGTCCATCTTCTTTATCACGGGAATTCCTAGTTACGTCCGTGATAAGATCCTTTTCGTCAACTCATCAATTTCTTCTGTATCACGGGGATTCCTCGATACGTCCGTAATACTGTCCTCAAGTTCGTCTATCTTCTTTATCACGGGGATTCCTCGATACGTCCGTGATAGAATCCTATCCATACATCAATATCTTCTGTATCACGGGGATTCCTGGATACGTCCGTGATACTATCCTTAATCCGTTGTTAATCCTGGTAAGATACGAATTTACGAGTCCATCTTTCCACGGGGTTTCCTAAATGCGTCCGTGGTAAATCCAAAAACACAAATACACAAATTACAAAGTTATAACTACTACAGGAATTCCAGAAGCGTCTGCAGTACACATCCTTGGAATAATTATGTCCACTTCTACACTAATCACTAAATAATCACTAATATTTACAAACTTCTTGATTAATTAGCTCCAATTATGCTAATTACATCACTCCCTAAATCTTGCAGGGCGTCGGATCACTCGACCACGCCTTGTTTTCACAGGTAAGTCAGGCGGCTCACTTTCATCCTGAACTCTGTCATCTGATTGGTCCTCTGGCGGCAGAACATTTTCTCGGGAAATAATGTCCTTAGATAACTCCTTAGGCGAGGGAAATAAAGTCTCTTTTTCTCCCGAAATATCTGGTTCAGATCTTTCACTCCTAGTTCGGAAAGACTTCAAATTGTCAACGTGAACAATCACTTTCTTCGAATTCTGCGGTAATTTAATCTCGTATAAGATTTCACTAATTCGTCTTGTAACAATCCATGGTCCCGTCCATTTCCTTGCTAACTTAGCTTTTGTTCCAGCAATAACTTTTGGTTGGTTCCGCCTTACCAAATCACCAATATCGAAATTCGTGTGTCTAATATTCCGGTCATAATGTTTCTTTTGACGTTCACTCATCACTTCAGTCTCCGATCTCACAAGGTCATATAATTCCTTTAACGAACTTTCAAGTTTTCTCACATAGCCGAAGGGCGTCATTTCCTGGCGTTCATTTGCGTCAAGAGCTGGCGTCATTATATCAACTGGAATACACATTTCTTCTCCATACACCATTCTATACGGAGATATTCCTGTAGTTTCGTGTGGAGTACTGTTATATGCAGTCACGGTACTATCGATATATCTGTCCCAGTCAGTTTGATGCACGGAGATATATTTTGACAACACATCCTTAATTGTTCTGTTAAGCCGCTCTACCATTCCATCGGACTTCGGATTATATGCAGTAGTCCTCGTTTTATTTATTTGTAAAAACACACACAGTTCCTTGAATAAACGGCTTTCAAACTGAGTACCTTGATCGGTATGTATCTCTCCTGGGCACCCGTATCGTTTAATCCAACCACGAAACACGGTTTCGGCTACAGTTTCAGCTTCGATATTTCGCAAAGGAAACACTTCTGTATATTTAGTGAAATAATCCGCTATCACTAAGATGTATAAATATCCATTTTCAGATTTCGGAAAAGGGCCTGCTATATCCATGGCGATGCGTTCAAATTTGATACCACTTAAGAACTTTTTCATAAAGGCTCTCTTTTTCCTTGGCGGATTTTTCCTTTCTTCGCACACTTCACACGCGCACACATAATCATGTACACATCTTCTCAAATGAGGCCAATAATATTGACTGGCGTTCACTTTGGCATATGTTCTCCTTACTCCCATATGTCCTGATGTAGGCGAATCATGAAGGTGCCACAACACGACGTCACGCAACGTCCGAGGTACACATATTCTCAATCTTTCACGATCTCCCTCTATCCACTTAGTACACAATACACCATTTGACACACATAATAAATTCCATCTTGGATAATAAAACTTGAATTCAAATCCTCTTGCGGACACTGATTCAAATGGCGGTTTTTCACTTCCTTCCTCAATATGTCGCAATAAATGGCACAAGTCTCTATCACTTTCTTGATGTTTTCGTATATTATCATACGACAAAGCTTCCGACGGCTGTTTGACCTGTTTTGCCCTTGGGGGTCTATTTCCTCTCTGTTTACCGGTTTTGTTCTGATTACTTGGCTTGGGGTCAACTTGATACACATCATGGCCGGTCACTGAATGTTCCGCTTGAGTGCTGTCATAATCAGGATACAATAATTGGCTAATTGACTCGTAATCACAACCGATATTTTCACTGTTAGAATTCAATCGTAGGTCACTTATGTGTTTAGGACACTCGGTATTGACTTTTGTCACGTCTTCTTTGCACTGTTTACAAATTCTATCATCTTGGGGCAATCTTGACATTGCGTCAGCATTCGCATGTCGCTTTCCAGGTCTATGTTGAATTTTAAACACATAAGGTCCCAATTGCTGTAACCATCTCGCAACTTGACCATCCGGGTCCTTGAATCTATGCAACCACACTAATGATCCATGATCAGTGCGAAGAAGAAATTCGCGTCCTAATAAATAATGTTTGAAATGTTTCACAAAGAACACAACTGCAAGCATTTCTCTCCTCGTAACACAATAATTTTTCTCTGCATTTGACAGGGTGCGGCTCGCATAAGCAATCACTTTCTCTTCACCATTTTGCACTTGCGATAACACTGCACCTATAGCTTCGTTACTTGCATCCGTATCCAAAATAAATTCTCCTCCCTTCACATCCGGGTAACCTAAAATCGGTGCATCGATCAGTTTTGACTTTAATAACTGAAATGCTTCTTCACACTCCTCACTCCATTCCCATGCACAATTTTTCGTCGTTAAAATGTGCAAACATTTCGCAATTTTCGCAAAATCCTTTATAAATCTGCGGTAGTAGGATACCAGTCCAAGAAAACTTCTGACTTCTGACACATTTTCTGGTCGCTTCCAGTTTTCAACTGCTTCAATTTTACTGGGATCTGTCTTTATCCCTTCCTCTGTCACGACATGTCCGAGAAAAGACACCTGCTTTCCAAAGAAACTGCACTTCTTTGCTTTCAGTTTTAAATTAGCCTGTTGTAACCTATCCATAACAAGGCCAATATCTTTCAAGTGTGAATCAAAATCAGCACTATACACAATAATATCATCCAAATATAACACAGTAATATTCCACTGTAATCCTTGTAACGCTTGTTCGATCACGCGCTGAAAAGTTGCCGGTGCATTGCACAATCCAAACGGCATCACTCTATATTGATATAAACCACCACGTGGTGTCGCAAAGGCAGTCTTTTCTTTGTCTTTCTCGTTCATCGGTATTTGATGGTATGCCATATTTAAATCTAACGAACTGAACCACTTAGATCCGGCTAAAGCATCCAAATCTTCTGCTACTCTAGGTATCGGATAAGCATCCTTTACTGTTTTCGAATTAAGACGTCTGTAATCTACACAAACTCTCCAACTTTTATCTTTCTTTTGCACTAATACGAGTGGCGATGACCACGGGCTTGACGATTCTTCAATCAAACCTTGTTCCTTTAGTTTACTTATCTCAGTGTCCAATATCTCTCTCTTGAAAATAGGAACTCTCCGGACTTGTTCCTTAAACGGGGTTTCATCATTTAACTTTATGTAATGCTCCCCAATATTAGCTCTCTCCGGCGGTTTTTCGGGATCGGCGAACGCGCTTTTTCGCCCTAGTAGAAATTTTCGAAACTTATCAGCTTCCTCACTTGAAAGATTCCTACATCCATCATTATATACACCGCGTAAAAACTCTGGCAATTCTTGCGAATTCTCACTCTCCTGAATACGACACACTGACTCCTGTTCCAATGGATCACTGATAAAATTAACTGGTGCCAATATCGCTATTTGTGTATTCCCCTTGACACATATTTCTCGGTCACCAGGGTTAAAAACGCGCACATACAACACATTGTTTTTCGCGTTCACAAGCACATGTGCTAACACTAATCCATATGTATGGATAAACCTTTTCAAAGGCACTAATATTCCTTCACTGATATCAGATTCACAATTTAGTTTCGAACTCAATACACATTCATGTTTCGGCGGTACCACACTATCTTCAATAGTCACAACATTACAACCACGCCCTTCCTCGGCAAATGGTATTTCACAAAATACTAAAGAATCACTGCGATATTCCCACTGGCACTTATACTTCGTCATAAAATCTTGTCCTAGTAGATTACTCTTCACGCCTCCTACATACACTCGAAAATAAATGTTCACATCACCAAATGTTAGTAGCATCCTTGCAGTTCCTAACAGCTTTAATTCACTTCCGTCCGCTGTTTCGAATTTTCGTATAGCCCTCTCTAGTACAGGTCTGTGCTCTGGGATGATACTATAATAAACATCCTCGGTAATAAATGTATTTACTGCACCGGTATCTATTTTCCATTCTAATGGGGTACCTTCTACTAATCCATTTACTCTCATTCCACGTTTTCCTTTCACTTTAAATTCACTCACTTTTGAATGCATAAAATCCCTTTTACGTTGAAAATCACTGGGTAAATGGCTGTTCGTCTGTGTCTCCTTACATAAAACACTTGATTTCACATCTGTACTAGGCCTTTTTGGTGCACTGACCGACGCACGGCCTACTGCCTCGGTCCGTTCATGTTTAAAGGTCTCTGTCTGTACGTGTTACGTCCATTTGCACTTTTTGTAGGGCAATTTTGGTATGAATGGTCGGGCGTTTTGCACTTATAACAGTATCTCTTCGATCCGTTGTATTCTCGCCTTTCAGATTTCACTTCTCCGTCAATATTAGTCGTTTCGCGAGGTTTGTTCACTCCAAAAACAGGTGGTTTATATTCACGTTTTGACTTCCTATTTTCAGTCAAACGAATACACTCTTCCTGCATAGACGCCGTTATTGCATCTTGTAAAGTTTTCGGTCTCGTACGTTTCACTGCGAGTCTAAAATCCTCGTCAACACTACAATTATCCATGAAAGTTTTCATACTACTTTCTTGTACATATTCTCTATTATTAGGGTACGCTCGACGGTATAAATCCTCTATAGCCTGACCAAAATCACGGAATGACTCAGAATCTCGTTTTCTACGCAGTTTGGCTTCGGCCACATAACTTTCTTTCATTGCACGGTGTCCAAATCGTTCGTCTAAAGCACTTTTCAAACTAGCATAATCACTACGTTGAAAATCCGACAATCCGTACGCATATGTTTCGGCCTGACCACGCAACACAGTAAATAACACTTTACGTTTTCTCTCGTCACTCCACAGATTTAATTCCGCTATATTCTCAAAATAACGAATAAATTCGCTCCAAATGTCGTCGCCGTCGCCCTTAAACGTTCGTTTTACACCAATTTGAGTGACTATACGTTTGTCATCACGAGTAGCGTCCCTTGGTTGATACTGATCGCTTGTAAAAGTATCAGGTGAGCGAAACGTCACATTTCTCCTCGGTTCACGTTTAGGAGTCGATCTTCTAGTATTTGGATTGTTCGGAGTCTGTTTAGTGTTTCTGGACACTAGCTTCACAATTATGCTTACGAGAATAATGCACAAAATACACAAACCACCAGAAATCAAAATTTCCTTTGTCAGACACAGTAACATATATCCGGGAAAATACTGATATAACGCAAACAGTACCCCACTTCCTAGGAAAATTGTCACAATCCACATAGCGATAAATTTACACCAACCGGGTTCTGTTGTGTATTCGTACGTTAATTGATCGCTAAAATGACCAGGTAAAGGTGTGCTCGTATAATTAGGCTCATTCCCTACACCTTTTACACATGTCAAGTCTTCGTCGGTGTTTTCAAACTCTTTTAGTAAATTCCGTCGCACTGTTGACGGCGTTTCTCTGATTGGACGTTCCGGCGTCCTGGGCGTGTCACTAACTATTTGATCTGACACTCCCTCTGTCGTGTCCATGTCGCGAGGGGTATAGGAGGTTTTATCCCCAGTAAACATTATATCGATAATTACAAAGGAGTGAACAATTAACGCAAACACTACAAACAACTCCACAATTGGTTTTTTTTTTTTTCACGACGGGCACTAAAAATTATATACACTAAGATGACAAAAATTCGCACAGAAAATCATATGAAATAACATATAAACACGATTTTCTACAGAAAATATTTACACACTGAAAAATGCTCGAATTTGCACGTCACACTGAACTTTAAAATTCACGTACATTTCCGCCACACACTTCACATTTCTTTGTACGGTCACTGTACAAACACTTCGGAAAAATTGCAAAACAATTTTCACACTCTACTCTGGTATTTGCACGCACTGTTCTCACAAAATGCCAGAACCCTTTGTCAGTAATTTCATACACTCGCACTAGAACTTTTTCACTCTCCATTTTTATTTCACAAATCGTCGAGTAACACAGAAATAAATCACGTAAATCACGCACTATAAATTGAACACAACACTCGGAAAATATATAAAATACACGACACTGATCACAACACAAAATATGTCGCGCACAAATAATCACTGAATATTCGCAAATTAACACAGAAAATAATCGCGCACTTCTTACATAAAATTTTCACTTCACACGTAAGTCACAAAATTATCACACGGAATATACACAAAACGCGCACTACACACGGTATAAATTCCACAATGAATCGCGCACTACACACGGTATAAATTCCAAAATGAATCGCGCACTAATACACACTGTAAATCCCAAGGTAAAAACCTGAAATTTGAAAATACTGCAAAAGAAAATTCAGCGTTAGCAAATAATGAAATTATGTAAGCACTATACTTTACCGTTTGAGAATTCAATACTTTACCTTCAAAATCCACAAATAAAATTTTCACACACAGAAAAATAAATGCACCATAAAATCCAGTGAATTCTATCCCACCGCTGCCACCACTTGTAGCGTAGCCTTGAATGCGTAGTAATATCTTGGTAGCGTGTCTATCTTAGACAAATCTTTGGTAGCGTGTCTTTCTTAGACAATCTGCAAGCTTGTCGTCCCAGACGACTAAGTCTCTGTGTAAAGTATTGATACCACTCGTCCCAGACGAGAATTCAAGCCGTCCCAGACGACAAAGTATTAATCCAAGCTCGTCCCAGACGAGAATTATCCAAGTGTAGTTGAAATGAAACAAAGTTATAAAGTTAATATTATATTCACACTATGTACAAAATCACAAAATAAATAAATCCAAGAGAAGCACAAGTAACATGTTATCCTAGCATCACAATTTTAACTAATCTGATATTCATAAAACGGGGCTCTATTTATACTCTCACTCAGGGATTGACCCGAAGTAACAAAGGTCGCGGCCTCTGATTGGTCAATTGGAATGATCGGCCAATACATACATAATTAATTAGGGATCGACCTTTCTATGAATACTAATTAGGTTATGAAACAACGATGTAATTAAACTGATAAATAAAGCTATTAAAAGTACAAATAAGGTAATTATTATGATTAAATATTAAAGTTAAGATATTAAAGATAATTACTGCAAACAAAGATAAACAAAATAATAGAAATTACAGTTTGTAAAAGACGACACCCCCCCCCCCCTATCATACTTTTCTACATGTATTTGACATGCCGGCATTTCTTAGATGCCGGCATTTCTTATAGAGGCAAAATTAAACCATGATATGACCCGTCAGTATATAGGTCATCGTGTTTCCCGCGCTTTAACCCTCCTTTGTTGTGTGTTTAGCGAAACGATCTCCGGATGGACCTAGAAGACGGGAACGGTAAGATTTTATATTTTCTATATTCTATTAATTCAGAGTCAGAGAAGATGACTTTGGTGCACTCCAAGTATTTAAGTATCTTATTACCATTTTTATTATAGTAATACAAAATTAAGTTTCACGTAAACTTAACAATCCATGGATACTTTACACTGTAATCTATTCTACTTCATGTAACTCTAGGGGTAGTGAACGACATGTGTATTAAATTACCAATCATTCCAGGGAGTATAATAAATGGCAATGTCAATTACAAAAATATACTGGTTTTGTCGACAGCTTTCTTAATAGGGGAAATGGATTAATGATCTCTTCGACTGCAACCTATGAAGTATGCATTTATTAAGACTTTTATTTTTAGTGAATGAGATCATTTGGGAATATGCTCAGAGAGGAATAACCTACAAAGCAATATCAAACCTTCTGACGACTCTTTACAAGATAAAACTAAGGTATGTTATTATAATTATACATCCGAATCAGCTCAGGGGCGGATCCAGCAATTTTGGTCAGAGGGGGTTCAAAAATGTACCTATTGTGTGTTGCTTGTTTACGTTGCAGATAACTGGGGGTGTGGGGGGGGGGGGGTGAGTGTATTTAAAACGGCTTCTGCGATGAGTGGTGTGACTCCCTGTCTCCCCTCCCGCTGGATCAGCACATGCAGCTGCATATTTCATTGTTGTCCACATTTATTATTTAAAATGGTGACCCTTATTGCATAACATGCGTCTGTCGCAATTGGCATGTACAAAGTAAAGAATAACAAAACACTTTGGGGTAAGACCTGTCGAAATGTATAATTCCCAATGTTAGCCCTTTTCAATTAAAGTCCAAATGCCATCAAAAAGAGATTACATCGGAGGGGCTTTCCCAAGAGGCGTGGTCCACCCGAGACGTCCGAACAAGAACTAAAGTCAATCATTCAGGTATTGTGCATTCCTCATTAGCTCGCCGGGACGAAAGTTATTGTCATACCCTCGGCGTCGTAGTTGTCGTCGTCGTTGTCGTCCGTGGACAAGCTATATCTCCTGAACCGTTAGTGAGAGGGCTTTGATTATTGCTTGGTAGACCTTGCGATCTTGACCTTGGACTTTGACCTACTTTAAAAAAGACTGTAACCGGACTGAATCCCCTGAACCATAAGGGGGAGGGTTTTGATATTTCACATGTGGATACCTTATAGACAGACAATAGTGACCTTGACCTTGGAGTTTGACCTATTTTTAAAAAAAACTTTAACCCGGGCTGTATCTTATAAATTGTAAGGGGTAGGGCTTTGATATTTCACAAGTGGATACCTCATGGGCAAACCTTCATTTGAGACTTTTGACGTAGTGACCTTAACCTTGGACTATGACCTACTTGTCCAAAACTTTAACCTGGACTATATCTTATAAACCGTAAGGGGAAGAGCTTTGATATTTCACATGTGGATACCTCATGGGTAGACCTTCTTTTAAGACCTTGAATTTTGACCTAGGACTTTGACCCTTTTTATTAATTCTTTTCTATGATTGGCAAAATCCTATTTCGGCGAGCTATGTTGTCTTCTGTCAACTCTTGTTTTAACTGTCTGTTCTAGTTCCATATTATCCCTTCTTTTCCAGAAGATAAATGACAATCAATGACTGTGAAGAGAATTTTTTCATCTTGCTTGAATTCAGTTTGCATTCTATAAACATGATAAATGCGTGTTCAGCTTCTTGATAATATAAATTCATCTTTCAGAAAGAGATCGAAGTGAAACCATACACTGTAGGTTACAGATGTATGTTCGATACTTTAAGAACGAGAGGGTACCATGTTCGTCGGTAAGATTACTTCGTTAAATTAATAACATTCTTGCACGTGGTAATTTAAAGTCACGTGCAAGAATTTCAAAAGAAGTTATTCGTTAAATGTGATTGATTTTATTAATTTCAAAAGAAATTATTCGTTAAATGTGATTGATTTTATTATTAGACGCTTACTGTTAGAGCTCAATCATGTATGTTTTTTCGCTGTATATAGTCATATGATATAATTGAAGGGACCTCGTTATGAAATTAATGAAAGAGGTAGATCCTGCTGGTTGTGAATTCAGGCGGAGACGTAGAATTGTTCGCAGAGTTTATTCATCTCAAGGACCAAATGATACCTGGCACATAGATGGGTTTGTTTCTTTGCTTACTTATTCAGGAAAGAACAAAACAAAAAGGGCATGAATTCCTTTAAGCAATATAATTTAAGCTTCGTCAATTCTAAACCTAGTTAATTTTTGGATGAAAACATACAAAATGTAGTTTGTTGTTAAATTCATCCCTTCAATGATGATAGTTCGTACAGCCATCTACATGTACATGAATGAACATTCCATTGTCACAGTAGTACCAAGATCATTTATAAGGATATACAAAGTGGTTAACGTAATTAAATATAAATATTATAGGAACACTCTTCACTAATGAATACTATTCGAGCACACCTCCTCCAACATTAATTTATGGTCTATTCGACGACTCATTTTACCTTCGGTAAACATATTTCTATTTTCATGATTTTACAGATACGATAAATTAAAGCCGTACGGGTTATCGATACATGGCTGTATTGACGGGTGAGTAATTGAGTTTTAACAAATTATAGACTTATTACCATGGACGTATATACCAAATTTTAGTTATACGGCCACTGGTATTAATTACTTACTTGACGTTTTATTTAGTTTTTCCAGAAAAATCATGTGGTTAGCCGTTGGGGCCTCAAACAACGATCCTCATGTGATTGCTAAATATTTTCTTAAATGTGTAGAGGAATGCGGAGGTAAGTCTGATAGACTTTAATATCATAAATCTACTTATTAAGGGGGTTGTTAGACATGTATATATTTCTTATGTGTTGAACGCCCTCCCTGTAAGTTGGGCTCCCCCTCCCCCTTTCTGCACACATTCTATACCTAATACAATATATTAATTTACTGAATAGGTTGTCCCTCTTTGCTGCAGTCAGATCCTGGGACAGAAAATGTAATCGTAGGAAGTCTACAATCTCTTTTTCACAAATCAGATGAAAGTTTCAGAATTGTTCGGTCAACGTTTAATCAGGTAAAGAGTTCACGGGACAAAATTACAAAGTAAAAGGATGTAGATTATTATAATGTCTTAATTGACAATTTGTCAAGTCATATAATAGGATATAGATCTATATACATCATACACGATTGAAGAGGTTAAGAGAAACCTTATGCTTTATAAAGCGCATGTATTTTAATTAGACCGAGGATGAGCTTCATAAAGGAGTTCACCATTAATATAAGTGTTGATCTTAACATTATTTGATTGCGCGTTTTTGTGAGGGTGTGTGTGTTCTCAGCGTACTTACTTATGAAAAGATGGATATAATAGTCCTATGTTTTTATCCAATTACAGATACAGTTCAATTTGTCATGACATTTATATCAATACATTTTTTAAAGAGAATTGAAGCGTGGTGGAGCATGCTACGACGGAGATTCACAACATGGTGGATAGATTTTTTTCGTGACCTTGCATCCTTCGGTGCCTTTGAAATGGGAAATGAAAACGACATGTAAGGATACCTTTTTTCTTGTGTTGGCTTATGTTTTCTTTGGAACGGTATCTGACGTAAAACACCTAAACGCATTAATACCTAATGACATTTCTACAGAATTTTTGTATTTATAGGATATTTTCCATGAATATTTTACGCAGAATTAATATATTAATTTTGAAGTCGTAATGAAATGGTCAATCAAAGCATTGTATGACATGAAGTTGATATTAAAAACTGCCAGCTAGCAGGTGTGATGTGGGACATTTTGGTGATTCACAATTTATTGCATGAATGGTAAATACCCAGCGCCCTGATTGGATAAAACAGCGCATGTACGAAAAAATCAAAACATTATATCTACCTAGGATGACGTCATCCTAGGTAGATATGACATTCCAACAGCTCTTCATGGGCTAAAAATATGGTTTAAGTAGTTTTAAAATAGTGAGTTGATTTTCTTTGTCGATTATTTAAAAAAGATGGGGTTTTTTTTTTTTATCACGAATGTCCAAGTCTGCCTTTTTATCTTATCTGCTCAAACTCCAAAGCTAGCCGAGATGATTTTCATTGTCATTTAATAAAATGAAGATTTTATGATTTTAAAACTTCATGTAATATAATAATTATACAATGGTTTGCTCCCGAGAGGACAATACTCACCTAGCCCTTCGAATATTGTCCTCTGGGGAAGCTAAACAATTGTATTTACCCCAGTAAAAGTAAATATCATCTTCTCAATGTAGGCGCTGTGTGAGGGTTTGCTTTTCCTATCTAGTACAAAAGGAACTAGACGAGGTCAAAGAATCCTGGAATCATCATCATATCTCTCGGTCTCGTCAAGCTGTAGTTCCTAATGGAAAACCAGTGCTTTTGTTCAGTACACCAGAGGTTTATGGTATGTTATATATTTTCATTGAGTTGGAAGGTAAAGGTTATGTAAAGAAAGATATTTTCATAAGCAATTGAACTCTAAGCCATGATTTCTTTCAAAACTATCAGGGGCATAATACATGTACATAGTATACCTTATTTGACACATTTTTGTGGCGTCTGTGGTGAATCCTTTTGTAATTGAAAAGTCAGTGTGTTCTATTTTTACTGTATTCATATAATTGCACCCTTTAGAATTTTGACTCCAAGAATCAACTGTTTTTCACGGTTGCACTTTGTATGTTCTACGATGTGTACTGTTGAATCTCACCAATATCAGGTTCACTTCAAATGGTAAATAATAATTTTCCATTTGCAATACATTGAAAAAGTGATAATGTAAGTAAACCATATGTAAAACCTCCTATATTCGCAGGAAAAAAAATAAGCACGTGCACTTTTCTATTGTACTTGTTTATATATTAAAGTACATATTAAAATTATAGCGATTGTTGTCAGGATCTCCTTTTATACTACACATCTATAAACAAAATCCAAACATGACCGGTTTCAATTCACACTTATCATTTTAATCCTCGCTTCAAAGTGATACCGGATGTTTGAGCCATTCAGCCATACACATCGTAGAATATGCAGGGTTGGTTGATACATTTCAAATACGTAACAATAGCTGTTAATGAAAGAAATTGTATTTTGTGTCTTAAATTTATATTACTCTTTTAGGTGCAAAAGACTGCTTGAAGGACATTGATGAAGATGATTTCACATGGGGATGTTCCCTATGTCCAAAGGACTCTCTATCTGGATCCTATGATTTTGACAATGTTGCATCACAGACACTGCTTTTTAAAAATTGGAAATACCCGGCATCCTGGAAAGACTGTTTAGAAAACTACTTTTTATTAAGAGATGCTACAACCCCAAATAATAATGAATCAATCAGCTAAACATATACATTTCCATCGACAAGGTAAAACGAGGAAGCACAGTTTAAAGACAATCCAAATCTCAATGTTTAGCTTCAATTCATTCCATCTATGTCGCATGCTGTCTTGCATTGTCTTTGAAGAAACACCACATTTATATTCACTCCATTGATAAACAACTCGAATGATTAAAGATGGACATGTTCTCTGTTCTCTTTTCAAAAGCATCGAGATGTTTGTCAAATTGTTGTGCCACCACCCGATGTCACAATGCAACAGAAAGCCTTGAAGTTGTGTACAGCTTCGTATCTGCCTTTACAAGAGATACAAATTGCCTTAATGTCTGTATAATGTGGACTTCAAGTCTGGTTTATCAATTGAATATCCTTGCCAGACGCAGTCTCCGACTGGATCTAAGGGTCTTGTCTGACAATTCCGTGTTGCATCAGATATGACGTCAAGAGGTGTAGGAAGTGAATAAATGGAGATCACACAAATTTCTAAACGATATAAAAGTTATATGAACTACAAGATAACTAAGTATACATGGTCTGAGTTAGAAATACAACATTCGTCTTAGGTGAGAACATCCATCGATGACCAAACATGGTGATCGACCCAATGTTAACATAATATAGGTAAACTGTTAACAAACATCAATAATTAAAAGAAAAACATCACTTACAGTTATTCATAGAAAAACATAATATGAAAGTATCAACTCGATCCATGAGCAATGAATTGTAAATACATGTATGCACCGACTCTGAAGACGAAATACAGTCCGATATTGCCTTACTCCATGCCAAAAAAGTCATTGGCAAATGACATGTCTAGATGACTAAAGTACACATCCTCGCCTCTATCTCCAATGAGCGGGAGAAAGAGTTTGTTAACACATGTTGAGGCCGTCGCAAACATTGAAGTTTCCGCTACAAATTCAATCTCCGGCACGATAGAGAAACCTAGCACAGGTTCTATACTAGAACCAGTCGTGAATGCCAAAACCTTCTCTAGAGTAACCGGTGGTCTTCTACCAGCTGTCATGAAAGTGAAAAAGGAGATAATAAATAAAAGAAACAAAAGGACATGGGAAACATGTATACCTGGACTTAGGTTACTGTTTAAAATCTGTATGAAAACCATGTCATGCATTCATGAGAAGACAACGATTTCAGTTCAGGTTAATGAAAAGTGATATTGTCAAATTCCTTAACAAATAATTAAATAAAAGGAGAATTGAGCTAACCATGGTAATGTTTGGTTAATTTTAAAACTTAAAATACTGTTTCAAAGCATCTGCTTACCGAAAACTTCTCTTGCATACCGTACAAAATGTTTATAGGTTGCCTCTTCTTTGTTGCGGCTGTTTGATCCTACGACTGAAAATCGGCATCTCAATAGCTGTAACAGCTTATTGACTGTTAATGTCCTTGTGTTTGAGGGTTTCAACAGATAGGTGATGGATGGTTTCTTTCTCATCAGCTGGAAAAAAGATAATGTGTTTAATAATGTTGGATTGTCTTGCATATTAATAAACCGCGAATGTAAAACCCTTTATGTTTATAACAGTAAAACCATTCATTTATCGCACTTCCTGGTTCATAACCCATACACAGCCGGGAACCTGTTAAGCGAGCTCAAGGTACCGTTGTCGGAAGTATTTAAAGTTATGCATTGCGAGTGGTCCGTTGTCATTCCGTCGCACAGGTAAAGATGCGTCGAAAACAATCCGTCGTCATGAATAAAGAAGAGCAAAAGCAAATTTGAAACCACATTTTCATATGGAAACAATGAGACTGAATATTAAGTGTTCTTATCTGTCATGACAACGGACATGGGTCATGGAATATCAATTATTACGTCGAAAATATGCAAGACCGATACTTGCACACATTGTGTGAATTAAGTAATAGACGACATATAAATACAAAAGAAGAATGAATAAAAATTCTCCCTCTGGCAAAAAAAAAAAGAGTTTTCTAAGGAAACAACTGGGGGTAGGCACTCACCAATTAAATCTCCTCTTAAGTTACACAAAATTTAAACACATTTACAGTTTGAAAATGATCTTGAAAGACGTGACGATTCTGCATTGTCTTTGCAAGAAATTCTAACGGATATTTATTGAGATATCTATCATTTTATGGTAATGATTTTCATGACGGATTGTTTTCGACGTATCTTTACCTGTGACGAAATGACAACGAACCACTCGCAATGCTTGAATACTTTCGACAACGGTACTGTGAGCTCGTGTAACAGGTTCCTGACCGTGCCATAGTACATCAAACAACCGGGAAGCGCGATAAATCCCTGTGATATTAACAACTTGCCAAATAAGAAAAGACACTATCTGTAACTTACTGTGATCAATCCAACTCTGTTTAATCCCTTTTTAAACTGGTCAAGATATTCAGATGCTGCTGAGTCTCGCAGCGCGCTATCTAGGAAATCGGGAAGAGCTCCTCCCTCTAGGACACTCAACCCTACAAGTACAAATTTTTAATTTCCTAATTAAGATGAATTGCGTTAATTAACCTTTCCTCTTAACACAGCAGATTTAGGGGTACCTCTAAGCATGCATAATTAGGATCCCCTGTCTGTCTACTTTGCAAAAACTTGTTCGTGATTGGCAAAAACCTGCATAGGCGAGCTATGTTGTCTTCTGACAACTCTTGTTATTATGAAGAAGTCCAGTATATATAATTGTACACTTTACCTAGTATTAAGCCTGCATAGAACAGAGTTCTTCTTGATAACATCTCGTCATCCTCGATTATCAATACTTTGTCTTCTCTAGCCACAAAGACTTTTTCTTTTATAATCCCCACAACTTTCTCGAAAAACTCTCTCCGGGGACCTCCCAGGTCTTGTGCTTGTTCCCCGAAGAAGGTCACCTCCATTGGGAAACGAATATTCTCTTGATGGGCCAACTCTTCGCATGCATCCTCAAATATCGACATCCTTGAGACGAATATGGGAGACGTGTCTCCCTCTATCACATCGTCATCCCTCTGTACATCCAGAGGCCTACCTCTCAGGTAGGCCCTGGTGTACTCATGCAGAATGGCCACAGGCTCTGTGGTACTTCCCCTGCAAGGCAATTAAAAATGCAAAATGTCGCATTCGGCAAGCAATTGTTGGAATTTTGTCTGGAAATGGATATTTTTCATGTAATATGTACTATTATCGGCGAGCGGAGCAAGCCGGATTTTTTTTTTAAATTATAGGTTATTTTTTTGTCTCAAATTCAATAATTGAGGGGATAGTATATATAGGATCTCAAATGGTTTTCTATTTCATACGGTATTTATGAAACGAGTTTGTGATATAAATCCCGAGCCTTCGGCTAGGGATTTCTATCACACAACGAGTTTCATAAACACCGTATGAAATAGAAAACCATTTGAAATTCTTTTTATCACATGATTAATATCCTAATTGACAAAATAATATCAAAAGATTAATGTCGTAAAACGATAATACACGTGTTGATTAAATTTTATTTATTACATGGCTTTATTACACTTAATATAAGGGGAATCATGTGATAAAAATGTTTCATTAACATTGTAATTTTAAACTGTATGCAAAAGATATATCCATTTACGTCCCCCCCTCTTTACCCTTTTAATGTGATATATATCTTTCATCGGCACCTTATATTTGAAAAATATAGACATGAAATCAAATACAGAGAAAAGGTGAAATACATAAAACATGAAATCACATTTACTTTGGAAAAATGATTTCTCTAAAAATAGGTGAAGCTACGAAAAAATAATGAAAAAAATACTTACAATTTGTGGAGAGCCATTCTCACAATACTATCAATAACTTTTCCCGATTCTTCATCTTCATACCGTCCAGAAATAGGTGCATCGGACTGATCTTGTTCTTCTTGACTGAAAATATGATATATTTTTCTTAATTAATGTATGTTTCAAACATGGGACAGGGTAGGAATAAATAATATAAAAAGAGAACATGTGTACATAGATTTTTCAACTCTTTAACTTATCTGTCGGATATATTTTTCGCTTACCGATGACATCCAAATAACGCACCCATATTGCATGCTATACCAACTCAGAATGGTGGTTTGTAATTTGAAATGTTTCATTCTGCAAAATTACCTCGTTGAAAGTTCCTCTATGACAACATAAATTATGTTGTTCTTTCCTGCGGCCAACATTATAAGTCTGTCATCAGGATTTAGGAAATTTCCATCAGACATAAGGGCTAGTGATTTTGTTATGTCCCGCTGTGGTGATTCATCTAGATGATCTATCAGACTCTGTAAATTTTAGCAAATAATAGAAATTAGTTTTTTTTTTTTATATATCTCTTTGTCTTTTAAACATGTATCTAAACTGAAATAATCTTTCATTTTTATACGCCCGTGTTATGTCTTGTATTGTGTTATGGCGTTGCCCGTTCGTCCGTCCAAAGCTTGTCCGGGCCATAACTTTTTATGCCCCGCCATGTAAATGGTCGGGGCATATAGTGTTACCCTCTTCCGTCATTCCGTCACCATTTTGGTTTCCGTTCATTTTCTCAGTGAAGGTTTGATGGATCTTAATGATATTTGGTATACAGATGTATCATGGGGAGATGCAGGTCAAGTTCGAATACGGGTTTGGTCGGATAAGTATTGAAGGAGTTATTGCCCTTGGACTTTGAAAATTTCTTGAAAATGACAGTTTCCGTTCATTTTCTCAGTGGAGGTTTGATGGATCCAAATGATGTTTGGTATACAGATGTTCCATGGGGAGATGCAGGTCAAGTTCGAATACGGGTTTGGTCGGATAAGTATTGAAGGAGTTATTGTCCTTGGACTTAGGCTGCCGGCGGGGCATTCGTGTCGCACCGACACATCTAGTTACTACATGCATGGATCTGGATATCACTTCCATGACCCAAGAGTGGGTCATGACCTTGACCCCAGGGTGGGTCATGACCTTGACCCCAAGGTCATATCTCCAAGACCAAGGTCACAGTGCGCTTGGATGCAAAAACTTTGCCCGGGCCATAACTTTTTATGCCCCGCCATTTCATGGATGCACCCCGTCGTCATTCCGTCCTTCCGTCCTTCCGTCATTCCGTCCTTCCGACTTTAGTTTCCGGGCAATAACTCTGCAAAGGTTTGATGGATCTTAATGATATTTGGTATGTAGATGTATCATGGGAAGATACAGGTCAAGTTCATATATGGGTGTGGTCGGATTATTTTTGGCAGAGTTATTGCCCTTGGACTTAGAAAATTTCATGAAAATGGCTGCCGGCGGGGCATTCGTGTCGCACCGACACATCTAGTTACTACATGTATTAGTCTGGAGATTGTTGTCCATGACCCAACGGTGTGTCATGACCTTGGCCCAAGGTCATATCTCCAACGTCAAGGTCACAGGGCACTCTTATGCAAAAACCTAGTCCGGGCCATAGCTCTTTACTGAAAGCCTGAATCTCGAGCAAGTCTCCAAGATGAAAGTCCAGCCTATTCAAATAAACACCCGACGGACGTATAATGCAACGTCGACGTTGCTCTTGTTACGGAAATTGTTTGGGGACATCGCTTCTTCGAGTCTCAAATGAAAGGAAGGAGCGAATGAAGTTGCGATGCAAAGAATAGGAGAAGCAAAGTTACGATAACAAAAGCGAAGTTACGACGCGGATTAGCGAAGTGGCTTTGCTTCTTCGCATCGTAAATTCTGGGAATTTTTGCGCAATGACGTTGATATTTTGCGTACATGTATAGAATTTGAAGGGCGAAGAAGAAATGCCCCAAGAGACGGGACGAGATATCAAGAGCCCTCAAAAGCTTACTAACCTGCACATTTGAATCTTTCGAGAATGTCTCACTGAGCAGGTGTACACCCCATTCAAACCGAACTTCAATATCATTTGATTCAACCTTTTTGCTTTGTCCTTGACTGGAAGTGCTAGACTCCGAGGTAGGCGTACGTGTACTTAAATCGAACGCAGGAAGATTCTCATCGCCTGACGTTGAGGAATCAGTTACGATTTCAACTTCTTGGGAATTGACATCATACTCGGCTTAAATGAAAGAAAAATGAAAAAGCATCTAGTACGTACTACAGATTATCATGTTGACTAAGTAAAAATATTAAGGGAATAATGTGATAGAAGTTTCAGACCGTATGGATGATGTTTTAAATTGTTCACAGAATTCAGAGATTTCCTAATTATACAAATGATTTTCTAAATAAAATTGTACAAACGTATAAGATATTGTCAATTCGATACGATGCTCTGTCGTAATTCAGTATGAATTTAGTTTTGAGAAATTTTACGGAATATTTGTAATGTGATGCATAAAAACCCTTTTATTACATTAATATATATTGATACATGTCTTTGCATTAAACTTTGAAAATGAAAACTTGAATTATGAAGAAAACGAAAGAATATTATCAAACGTATAGTATTATATAATTAAATCCAAACGCTTGACATGTATAGCCAATCTTTATTGACTTATACTGTTAATGTTATAACAAGTTTGTACATTTTTGTATTACGAATTTATGCCCTTATTATGACATACATTTTCAGCATTATTAACATGTCCATGATGCCAGTCTTATTTTGTATAGTCAATTATGATTTCAGTCCTTAGAATATTGTTGTAGTTTGTATACTTTTAAGTGTTATTCAGACAACCTAAATTTTGTCTCATTATTATTATTTCTTCTTTTTCTTCTTCTTTCAAGAAAATAATAGTTAAAACGTGATCACCAAAATATTAAAATAAGTGCATGTGCGCTTGTTTTCTAATCTATCATGTATCATGTTTCTGTTCAATTGAATAAATACTAAAATACTAAAGATACATAGTTTTCATTCCGCCTTACATGATGCCATTGTGACAGTCATCATGCATTAACGTGTCTGCAACTATGAATGCTACACTTCTCCCCACTCTGCATCGTTCTTGCATTGTTATTATGCAAGAACAGTGCAGAAATTTGAGACACTTACAGTGATTAAAACGATATTACCTTTCGTACATAGATAAAGTCGTAGTCGATCATACTTCATTTTTGGATCAAGGAATGCTCTGTAATCTTCTAAGGTGAATGTACCGGATCCATCTGGTAATGTCCTCACGACTGTACCATCCGGATATAGTAGAATAACATCTTCACAATTCTTATACATTCTTCGAAAGTTTATATTTTGAGATCGAAATTTATTAAAAGCTGCAATAGTTATCTCTGACACTGTATTCTCTTTGACCTCAAAAGGCCCTACTGAAATAATTCCTCCCGGTTTGGCATTAATAGCCGCAATTTTGGTAAATTTTCCGTTGGAGAAACACCCTATTCCGACGCACACCTGAAAAAAAGGATAAACAAAACTTCAGCGAGCCGCGCTTTAGAACAAACAGTAATGAAAGGGGGGGGGGTATGTTAAGTATTAATACATGTGTTGCTTAAACCATGCACACGGAGGCTTTATTGTACGTAATGCGCATATCAGATAAATCTAATGTACTGTACAGTAGCTGAATTCGCACTGAAATTAATGCGCATTATTATGTATTTATCGTGTGAACGGAATGCCTATGTTTATTGAACATCAAAATATTGTTTATCTTAATTTTAAAAATTATTCATTGCCTTGTAAATTCATCAATTCCATGCGTAACAAACACATGACCCTATTTACCACGATATTCTGTCACCGATCAGGCCGTTTTGACTTATGTCACATCCTCTGTGTATGTTTATCATAAATTATGGAGCTGCGTGGCTAATGGGAGTTGATTAAATACACACGTCCATAGTATACATAAACAACATCCCTCTAATGACAGTTGAAATTGCTACACTGATAGGCTCTCGTAATAGACAAGTCATTATATCTCTGCAACCTGCTCACTGTCTATTTTATAATTTTAAAGGGGCATTTCTTTTCTACTTTACAAATCTAATTAATAATTGCAATTCTCTTCACATAAATCTATTTGATATAAGGACTCGAGCAAGTCTACCAGCTTCCCTTTGTATATTTTTCAGAATATTTTCCCAGTTGTTAGAGAAGTGGGGATTGTCATATTTAAATTAGAATATATTAAATAGAAATAGCTCATTTAACGCCTTACATAATCTTTTACTTGAGAAAGAAATCATTTATGAGTTTTAACAAGAAATGAAAAGTTTCCGCAAAACATGTGCATGGTGTAGACTATGCCTCCCCCCACCCACAAATATAAAATGGATATCTAATAATTGTTATTATCAATTAATCATTTATTTATTATTAATTGATTATATTATATTGACAATTAATTTTAAAAATATAGTTTAGATCGGTATTCTTACATTCGCCTTTGTTCTTCTCCTGGCATCTACTCGACTTGATCCTTGTTGATGGTGCCTTCTCGTATTTAAGAAATGACCTCTATTTCTTGCAACAGATTGTCTGAATTCATTAAATCTTTCAACTCGTGATTGACTCTCTACAAAAAAGAATTCGCTAAATATTATAAAGTTAGTTATGTTTTGAAACTTGAGCTCATACAAAATTGTATCATATGAAAGCTGCGCGGATACGTTTGTTTTATTTTTATGGACGCAATAAAAAAGTATTCAACCGCAGTAGCGACAAGATGTTTACAAGTTAAACGCACATCGTGATATGGCGTAGCTCTGACTGAAAAAGTGGAAAATTTTTGACAGGCAAAAAAAAAATAATAATAAATAATATAAAATAAGGAAGGGGGAGGGGGGCAGGAGTTCTTGTTTTTTGCTTTCAATTTAAATCTACTTATCATAATTAATATAACATTGATAATATCATAGAATATGTTGCTCGAAAAGTGGTGAGAGTGGAGGGGGGCACAAACATGGTGTTTTTTTTTTCTTTTTTTGCCCCATCCGCCCCCTTCTCCGACGCCCTTGGGATAAGATGGACGGATCCAGAATAGCACTATCTGGATCCAACCTTGGATACTAAAAATTCAGATAGTTTGAATCGTACGGAACTCCGTGTCCGTTCCTGTGACATGGTATAAACAATCTAGAACCAACACATAGGGGAGAGGGGGGGCACTTCTTGAAAATAAATATTCTTACACAGGAAAAGAAATAATCTGTCCCTCTTGTAGCAGAAAATTATCTTCATTCTTCTAATTGAACAATACCTTTGGATAGTGGGGGGGTCAGATTTACTTAGAACCAAGATACGTTGGTCACGCACAATACTGACCTTCAAGTGCAACTGCAAAGTATTCTCTTCCTTCTCGTACCCATCCTCCCTCGGGTACGCAGAATTTTCCGTCTCTGCACAGGACATGATGAAACTGGGATTCATTTCCGTCTTTGTATCTTAAGCAAGTTGCTTTTGGAAAAGCGCCCTCTAAAGTAAAGGGAAGACATTTTATTTTCAAAAAGAAGTTCAGTTTATTAACCTAATAGGTATTGTTCATGCACAATTTCTCAACAATTGGATGGTGTTGATTTGCTATGAAAATTCAAACATCTAGTCAAAAGAAGGTTGGGGGGGGGGACTAGAGAGAACAAAAATTTAAAGAATGTCATATCTCTTATAAGATAAATATAAATTTCTTACGCAAGTCCTGCAACGTAAAATGTTCCTCATCTTGGTCATACAGGGGAAACAACAGCTCTATTTCTGGACAATTACAATCTTTTATCAGTATCTTTGACCTATGAAAAGAGAAAATCTATGCTATTTTTTTATATTCAAACTGGTATAATAAATTACAGCGAAGTAAAAACTCTGTGATGAGAAAGAAACATTAGACAAAATAAGATGTGTACGAGGGTTTATAACATGGTAAAAATACTCACATATTGAAGATAGCACGCTGTAGTTGATCGTTGAGAGAAGAAACCGTTTCTATAGCATACTGGCTTTTATTTCTTTTCCGTTTTTATTTTTTACTAGTATATAAATACCACATGTTCGGATCTTAGCGCGGGAAACACGATGACCTATATTCAGACGGGTCATATCATGGTTTAATTTTGATTAATTTTGCCTCTATAAGAAATGCCGGCATCTAAGAAATGCCGGCAAGTCAAACACAACTCATGGTTTAATTTTGCCTCTATAAGAAATGCCGGCATCTAAGAAATGGCGGCATGTCAAACACAACTCATGGTTTAATTTTGCCTCTAAGAAATGCCGGCAAATAAGAAATGCCGGCAAGTCAAACACATCTCATGGTTACTTTTTCAGCGGCCCATCTCGGCCATCGTACAATGCCAGTCTACAGCCTACGGATCATTTTACAAAACCTAAACTGTAACGGAGAAAAACCGTGACGAAGATATAAAACCTAAAATGAATTCAGAATTACGGAGGAAAACACTAACAAATTCATAAAAGAAAACTGTACTCTCGATAAATTAACCATTAAAATATGAAATAGGCTTTACTTTTAAAATGTCTGAAGTCTCAAATTCTCATAAATACATGTACATAAAAAGTTTGACATAAATTTAAATATTTCATCTATTTCACTACGATCATGATATATATTTCGTAACTATAAAGGTACAGGTTACATTTTCTTTGATGAATGATTCTCTAATGTTGTTATTGTCTTCTTCCTTCTCCTCCTCCTCATCATCATCGAATATCTTCGTAAAGTTGTTCTTTAGCTCTTCCACATCATCTGTTTCATCTATAACGTCTGTTCATAAAGTAAACCAATAAAACAATATAAATAAATATCAGGAGGTCAACTTGAATGTGACAACAAATTACTCATCATCCATCCAAGGACGTCAAGGTTTACTATTGTTGACACAGAGAACCGTATGGCAGTAATCTGAAATTAACATGGGAATTTCTTGAAGAACATCTTCATTGGCATAGCAATTTGAAAACAGTATAGAAGATGGAGTTGATATAAATTTCCTGTTATGACTTACAGGAACAATAAGTGTAAGGGGTTTACTAACAAATTACCAAAACATTGTGCTGTGGATTTAGTGAACAGGGCAGTATATAGCATATGCATGATATTTACCACAATGTACATGTACCTATTACAACTTTCTTTTCACCCTTAAAACAATCATGGTTCTTCCTTGTTTCTAGACCCACTGGTGTATAAACTTTAAGCAAGATGTGATATAACATGCAAAAATCCGTTTTGCATTGGAACATGTGACAGATATAGAAACACACAAGAATGCAGAAAATTACTACATCCCATGCAATAATTATATATAATTACCTTCCTTTTCCTCCAATTCCTTGGACTCTTTACATATGGAGGTATCCTGTAGAAAAAGAAATTAAAAAAAACTAGATCATTGACCCTAACGGGAAGCATACCCCCCGGCAGCAAAATGCCCATACAATATTATCTAATTGATCAAGGATATGACACCGGATGTGACAGTTCTACCGGTTTTAAGTAACCGGATGTGACAGTTCTACCGAATTGAAGTGACGGGTGTTGCATGCAAGCAGGAGATGCTTACTCATCCTGGGCACCTGGTCTCACTCTCATATCGGGAGTTCGCTTCTTTCACGTTGCAGTGTGGAGCAGTTAAAATCGTTCCCCGTGGCCTGATGTTTGTCAAGTGTATTAATTACTTCTTTCCAGCTCTGTCACTTGAAAGAAGCTTTGTTTTGGCCTTTTATCAATGAGACATGAAATATATTTTTTTGCTATTTCGGATACTAGCCATTTCACCGATAAATATCATCGAAATTAAAGGAGTTTAACATCTTAGCACCATCCCTCCAATGCTATTTTGAACATAGATTTTATTTGGATATGCTACTGAATCGACCCTACAGGAAATTTGGAGCCGCGCGCTCTCTGTAATGTAAATGTAAAAATCTAACTTCTAAAGATTAAAGAGGGCGCTACTGAAACTATTTATGGTGCGCCGCCCAAAGCATCACTGATGAGAATTTAATATTCGAAACACGTGTCTGGTGCATGTAAATTGATTTGGAATTTTCTTCAAGAAGGTAGAGAGTTGGAACCCTTCGACATTATTAATATAGACACTTATTTCACGTTGCAGTGTGGAGCAGTTAAAATCGTTCCCCGTGGCCTGATGTTTGTCAAGTGTATTAATTACTTCTTTCCAGCTCTGTCACCTGAAAGAAGCTTTGTTTTGGCCTTTTATCAATGAGACATGAAATATATTTTTTTGCTATTTCGGATACTAGCCATTTCACCGATAAATATCATCGAAATTAAAGGAGTTTAACATCTTAGCACCATCCCTCCAATGCTATTTTGAACATAGATTTTATTTGGATATGCTACTGAATCGACCCTACAGGAAATTTGGAGCCGCGCGCTCTCTGTAATGTAAATGTAAAAATCTAACTTCTAAAGATTAAAGAGGGCGCTACTGAAACTATTTATGGTGCGCCGCCCAAAGCATCACTGATGAGAATTTAATATTCGAAACACGTGTCTGGTGCATGTAAATTGATTTGGAATTTTCTTCAAGAAGGTAGAGAGTTGGAACCCTTCGACATTATTAATATAGACACTTATTTCACGTTGCAGTGTGGAGCAGTTAAAATCGTTCCCCGTGGCCTGATGTTTGTCAAGTGTATTAATTACTTCTTTCCAGCTCTGTCACTTGAAAGAAGCTTTGTTTTGGCCTTTTATCAATGAGACATGAAATATATTTTTTTGCTATTTCGGATACTAGCCATTTCACCGATAAATATCATCGAAATTAAAGGAGTTTAACATCTTAGCACCATCCCTCCAATGCTATTTTGAACATAGATTTTATTTGGATATGCTACTGAATCGACCCTACAGGAAATTTGGAGCCGCGCGCTCTCTGTAATGTAAATGTAAAAATCTAACTTCTAAAGATTAAAGAGGGCGCTACTGAAACTATTTATGGTGCGCCGCCCAAAGCATCACTGATGAGAATTTAATATTCGAAACACGTGTCTGGTGCATGTAAATTGATTTGGAATTTTCTTCAAGAAGGTAGAGAGTTGGAACCCTTCGACATTATTAATATAGACACTTATTTCACGTTGCAGTGTGGAGCAGTTAAAATCGTTCCCCGTGGCCTGATGTTTGTCAAGTGTATTAATTACTTCTTTCCAGCTCTGTCACCTGAAAGAAGCTTTGTTTTGGCCTTTTATCAATGAGACATGAAATATATTTTTTTGCTATTTCGGATACTAGCCATTTCACCGATAAATATCATCGAAATTAAAGGAGTTTAACATCTTAGCACCATCCCTCCAATGCTATTTTGAACATAGATTTTATTTGGATATGCTACTGAATCGACCCTACAGGAAATTTGGAGCCGCGCGCTCTCTGTAATGTAAATGTAAAAATCTAACTTCTAAAGATTAAAGAGGGCGCTACTGAAACTATTTATGGTGCGCCGCCCAAAGCATCACTGATGAGAATTTAATATTCGAAACACGTGTCTGGTGCATGTAAATTGATTTGGAATTTTCTTCAAGAAGGTAGAGAGTTGGAACCCTTCGACATTATTAATATAGACACTTATTTCACGTTGCAGTGTGGAGCAGTTAAAATCGTTCCCCGTGGCCTGATGTTTGTCAAGTGTATTAATTACTTCTTTCCAGCTCTGTCACCTGAAAGAAGCTTTGTTTTGGCCTTTTATCAATGAGACATGAAATATATTTTTTTGCTATTTCGGATACTAGCCATTTCACCGATAAATATCATCGAAATTAAAGGAGTTTAACATCTTAGCACCATCCCTCCAATGCTATTTTGAACATAGATTTTATTTGGATATGCTACTGAATCGACCCTACAGGAAATTTGGAGCCGCGCGCTCTCTGTAATGTAAATGTAAAAATCTAACTTCTAAAGATTAAAGAGGGCGCTACTGAAACTATTTATGGTGCGCCGCCCAAAGCATCACTGATGAGAATTTAATATTCGAAACACGTGTCTGGTGCATGTAAATTGATTTGGAATTTTCTTCAAGAAGGTAGAGAGTTGGAACCCTTCGACATTATTAATATAGACACTTATTTCACGTTGCAGTGTGGAGCAGTTAAAATCGTTCCCCGTGGCCTGATGTTTGTCAAGTGTATTAATTACTTCTTTCCAGCTCTGTCACTTGAAAGAAGCTTTGTTTTGGCCTTTTATCAATGAGACATGAAATATATTTTTTTGCTATTTCGGATACTAGCCATTTCACCGATAAATATCATCGAAATTAAAGGAGTTTAACATCTTAGCACCATCCCTCCAATGCTATTTTGAACATAGATTTTATTTGGATATGCTACTGAATCGACCCTACAGGAAATTTGGAGCCGCGCGCTCTCTGTAATGTAAATGTAAAAATCTAACTTCTAAAGATTAAAGAGGGCGCTACTGAAACTATTTATGGTGCGCCGCCCAAAGCATCACTGATGAGAATTTAATATTCGAAACACGTGTCTGGTGCATGTAAATTGATTTGGAATTTTCTTCAAGAAGGTAGAGAGTTGGAACCCTTCGACATTATTAATATAGACACTTATTTCACGTTGCAGTGTGGAGCAGTTAAAATCGTTCCCCGTGGCCTGATGTTTGTCAAGTGTATTAATTACTTCTTTCCAGCTCTGTCACTTGAAAGAAGCTTTGTTTTGGCCTTTTATCAATGAGACATGAAATATATTTTTTTGCTATTTCGGATACTAGCCATTTCACCGATAAATATCATCGAAATTAAAGGAGTTTAACATCTTAGCACCATCCCTCCAATGCTATTTTGAACATAGATTTTATTTGGATATGCTACTGAATCGACCCTACAGGAAATTTGGAGCCGCGCGCTCTCTGTAATGTAAATGTAAAAATCTAACTTCTAAAGATTAAAGAGGGCGCTACTGAAACTATTTATGGTGCGCCGCCCAAAGCATCACTGATGAGAATTTAATATTCGAAACACGTGTCTGGTGCATGTAAATTGATTTGGAATTTTCTTCAAGAAGGTAGAGAGTTGGAACCCTTCGACATTATTAATATAGACACTTATTTCACGTTGCAGTGTGGAGCAGTTAAAATCGTTCCCCGTGGCCTGATGTTTGTCAAGTGTATTAATTACTTCTTTCCAGCTCTGTCACCTGAAAGAAGCTTTGTTTTGGCCTTTTATCAATGAGACATGAAATATATTTTTTTGCTATTTCGGATACTAGCCATTTCACCGATAAATATCATCGAAATTAAAGGAGTTTAACATCTTAGCACCATCCCTCCAATGCTATTTTGAACATAGATTTTATTTGGATATGCTACTGAATCGACCCTACAGGAAATTTGGAGCCGCGCGCTCTCTGTAATGTAAATGTAAAAATCTAACTTCTAAAGATTAAAGAGGGCGCTACTGAAACTATTTATGGTGCGCCGCCCAAAGCATCACTGATGAGAATTTAATATTCGAAACACGTGTCTGGTGCATGTAAATTGATTTGGAATTTTCTTCAAGAAGGTAGAGAGTTGGAACCCTTCGACATTATTAATATAGACACTTATTTCACGTTGCAGTGTGGAGCAGTTAAAATCGTTCCCCGTGGCCTGATGTTTGTCAAGTGTATTAATTACTTCTTTCCAGCTCTGTCACCTGAAAGAAGCTTTGTTTTGGCCTTTTATCAATGAGACATGAAATATATTTTTTTGCTATTTCGGATACTAGCCATTTCACCGATAAATATCATCGAAATTAAAGGAGTTTAACATCTTAGCACCATCCCTCCAATGCTATTTTGAACATAGATTTTATTTGGATATGCTACTGAATCGACCCTACAGGAAATTTGGAGCCGCGCGCTCTCTGTAATGTAAATGTAAAAATCTAACTTCTAAAGATTAAAGAGGGCGCTACTGAAACTATTTATGGTGCGCCGCCCAAAGCATCACTGATGAGAATTTAATATTCGAAACACGTGTCTGGTGCATGTAAATTGATTTGGAATTTTCTTCAAGAAGGTAGAGAGTTGGAACCCTTCGACATTATTAATATAGACACTTATTTCACGTTGCAGTGTGGAGCAGTTAAAATCGTTCCCCGTGGCCTGATGTTTGTCAAGTGTATTAATTACTTCTTTCCAGCTCTGTCACCTGAAAGAAGCTTTGTTTTGGCCTTTTATCAATGAGACATGAAATATATTTTTTTGCTATTTCGGATACTAGCCATTTCACCGATAAATATCATCGAAATTAAAGGAGTTTAACATCTTAGCACCATCCCTCCAATGCTATTTTGAACATAGATTTTATTTGGATATGCTACTGAATCGACCCTACAGGAAATTTGGAGCCGCGCGCTCTCTGTAATGTAAATGTAAAAATCTAACTTCTAAAGATTAAAGAGGGCGCTACTGAAACTATTTATGGTGCGCCGCCCAAAGCATCACTGATGAGAATTTAATATTCGAAACACGTGTCTGGTGCATGTAAATTGATTTGGAATTTTCTTCAAGAAGGTAGAGAGTTGGAACCCTTCGACATTATTAATATAGACACTTATTTCACGTTGCAGTGTGGAGCAGTTAAAATCGTTCCCCGTGGCCTGATGTTTGTCAAGTGTATTAATTACTTCTTTCCAGCTCTGTCACCTGAAAGAAGCTTTGTTTTGGCCTTTTATCAATGAGACATGAAATATATTTTTTTGCTATTTCGGATACTAGCCATTTCACCGATAAATATCATCGAAATTAAAGGAGTTTAACATCTTAGCACCATCCCTCCAATGCTATTTTGAACATAGATTTTATTTGGATATGCTACTGAATCGACCCTACAGGAAATTTGGAGCCGCGCGCTCTCTGTAATGTAAATGTAAAAATCTAACTTCTAAAGATTAAAGAGGGCGCTACTGAAACTATTTATGGTGCGCCGCCCAAAGCATCACTGATGAGAATTTAATATTCGAAACACGTGTCTGGTGCATGTAAATTGATTTGGAATTTTCTTCAAGAAGGTAGAGAGTTGGAACCCTTCGACATTATTAATATAGACACTTATTTCACGTTGCAGTGTGGAGCAGTTAAAATCGTTCCCCGTGGCCTGATGTTTGTCAAGTGTATTAATTACTTCTTTCCAGCTCTGTCACTTGAAAGAAGCTTTGTTTTGGCCTTTTATCAATGAGACATGAAATATATTTTTTTGCTATTTCGGATACTAGCCATTTCACCGATAAATATCATCGAAATTAAAGGAGTTTAACATCTTAGCACCATCCCTCCAATGCTATTTTGAACATAGATTTTATTTGGATATGCTACTGAATCGACCCTACAGGAAATTTGGAGCCGCGCGCTCTCTGTAATGTAAATGTAAAAATCTAACTTCTAAAGATTAAAGAGGGCGCTACTGAAACTATTTATGGTGCGCCGCCCAAAGCATCACTGATGAGAATTTAATATTCGAAACACGTGTCTGGTGCATGTAAATTGATTTGGAATTTTCTTCAAGAAGGTAGAGAGTTGGAACCCTTCGACATTATTAATATAGACACTTATTTCACGTTGCAGTGTGGAGCAGTTAAAATCGTTCCCCGTGGCCTGATGTTTGTCAAGTGTATTAATTACTTCTTTCCAGCTCTGTCACCTGAAAGAAGCTTTGTTTTGGCCTTTTATCAATGAGACATGAAATATATTTTTTTGCTATTTCGGATACTAGCCATTTCACCGATAAATATCATCGAAATTAAAGGAGTTTAACATCTTAGCACCATCCCTCCAATGCTATTTTGAACATAGATTTTATTTGGATATGCTACTGAATCGACCCTACAGGAAATTTGGAGCCGCGCGCTCTCTGTAATGTAAATGTAAAAATCTAACTTCTAAAGATTAAAGAGGGCGCTACTGAAACTATTTATGGTGCGCCGCCCAAAGCATCACTGATGAGAATTTAATATTCGAAACACGTGTCTGGTGCATGTAAATTGATTTGGAATTTTCTTCAAGAAGGTAGAGAGTTGGAACCCTTCGACATTATTAATATAGACACTTATTTCACGTTGCAGTGTGGAGCAGTTAAAATCGTTCCCCGTGGCCTGATGTTTGTCAAGTGTATTAATTACTTCTTTCCAGCTCTGTCACCTGAAAGAAGCTTTGTTTTGGCCTTTTATCAATGAGACATGAAATATATTTTTTTGCTATTTCGGATACTAGCCATTTCACCGATAAATATCATCGAAATTAAAGGAGTTTAACATCTTAGCACCATCCCTCCAATGCTATTTTGAACATAGATTTTATTTGGATATGCTACTGAATCGACCCTACAGGAAATTTGGAGCCGCGCGCTCTCTGTAATGTAAATGTAAAAATCTAACTTCTAAAGATTAAAGAGGGCGCTACTGAAACTATTTATGGTGCGCCGCCCAAAGCATCACTGATGAGAATTTAATATTCGAAACACGTGTCTGGTGCATGTAAATTGATTTGGAATTTTCTTCAAGAAGGTAGAGAGTTGGAACCCTTCGACATTATTAATATAGACACTTATTTCACGTTGCAGTGTGGAGCAGTTAAAATCGTTCCCCGTGGCCTGATGTTTGTCAAGTGTATTAATTACTTCTTTCCAGCTCTGTCACCTGAAAGAAGCTTTGTTTTGGCCTTTTATCAATGAGACATGAAATATATTTTTTTGCTATTTCGGATACTAGCCATTTCACCGATAAATATCATCGAAATTAAAGGAGTTTAACATCTTAGCACCATCCCTCCAATGCTATTTTGAACATAGATTTTATTTGGATATGCTACTGAATCGACCCTACAGGAAATTTGGAGCCGCGCGCTCTCTGTAATGTAAATGTAAAAATCTAACTTCTAAAGATTAAAGAGGGCGCTACTGAAACTATTTATGGTGCGCCGCCCAAAGCATCACTGATGAGAATTTAATATTCGAAACACGTGTCTGGTGCATGTAAATTGATTTGGAATTTTCTTCAAGAAGGTAGAGAGTTGGAACCCTTCGACATTATTAATATAGACACTTATTTCACGTTGCAGTGTGGAGCAGTTAAAATCGTTCCCCGTGGCCTGATGTTTGTCAAGTGTATTAATTACTTCTTTCCAGCTCTGTCACCTGAAAGAAGCTTTGTTTTGGCCTTTTATCAATGAGACATGAAATATATTTTTTTGCTATTTCGGATACTAGCCATTTCACCGATAAATATCATCGAAATTAAAGGAGTTTAACATCTTAGCACCATCCCTCCAATGCTATTTTGAACATAGATTTTATTTGGATATGCTACTGAATCGACCCTACAGGAAATTTGGAGCCGCGCGCTCTCTGTAATGTAAATGTAAAAATCTAACTTCTAAAGATTAAAGAGGGCGCTACTGAAACTATTTATGGTGCGCCGCCCAAAGCATCACTGATGAGAATTTAATATTCGAAACACGTGTCTGGTGCATGTAAATTGATTTGGAATTTTCTTCAAGAAGGTAGAGAGTTGGAACCCTTCGACATTATTAATATAGACACTTATTTCACGTTGCAGTGTGGAGCAGTTAAAATCGTTCCCCGTGGCCTGATGTTTGTCAAGTGTATTAATTACTTCTTTCCAGCTCTGTCACCTGAAAGAAGCTTTGTTTTGGCCTTTTATCAATGAGACATGAAATATATTTTTTTGCTATTTCGGATACTAGCCATTTCACCGATAAATATCATCGAAATTAAAGGAGTTTAACATCTTAGCACCATCCCTCCAATGCTATTTTGAACATAGATTTTATTTGGATATGCTACTGAATCGACCCTACAGGAAATTTGGAGCCGCGCGCTCTCTGTAATGTAAATGTAAAAATCTAACTTCTAAAGATTAAAGAGGGCGCTACTGAAACTATTTATGGTGCGCCGCCCAAAGCATCACTGATGAGAATTTAATATTCGAAACACGTGTCTGGTGCATGTAAATTGATTTGGAATTTTCTTCAAGAAGGTAGAGAGTTGGAACCCTTCGACATTATTAATATAGACACTTATTTCACGTTGCAGTGTGGAGCAGTTAAAATCGTTCCCCGTGGCCTGATGTTTGTCAAGTGTATTAATTACTTCTTTCCAGCTCTGTCACTTGAAAGAAGCTTTGTTTTGGCCTTTTATCAATGAGACATGAAATATATTTTTTTGCTATTTCGGATACTAGCCATTTCACCGATAAATATCATCGAAATTAAAGGAGTTTAACATCTTAGCACCATCCCTCCAATGCTATTTTGAACATAGATTTTATTTGGATATGCTACTGAATCGACCCTACAGGAAATTTGGAGCCGCGCGCTCTCTGTAATGTAAATGTAAAAATCTAACTTCTAAAGATTAAAGAGGGCGCTACTGAAACTATTTATGGTGCGCCGCCCAAAGCATCACTGATGAGAATTTAATATTCGAAACACGTGTCTGGTGCATGTAAATTGATTTGGAATTTTCTTCAAGAAGGTAGAGAGTTGGAACCCTTCGACATTATTAATATAGACACTTATTTCACGTTGCAGTGTGGAGCAGTTAAAATCGTTCCCCGTGGCCTGATGTTTGTCAAGTGTATTAATTACTTCTTTCCAGCTCTGTCACCTGAAAGAAGCTTTGTTTTGGCCTTTTATCAATGAGACATGAAATATATTTTTTTGCTATTTCGGATACTAGCCATTTCACCGATAAATATCATCGAAATTAAAGGAGTTTAACATCTTAGCACCATCCCTCCAATGCTATTTTGAACATAGATTTTATTTGGATATGCTACTGAATCGACCCTACAGGAAATTTGGAGCCGCGCGCTCTCTGTAATGTAAATGTAAAAATCTAACTTCTAAAGATTAAAGAGGGCGCTACTGAAACTATTTATGGTGCGCCGCCCAAAGCATCACTGATGAGAATTTAATATTCGAAACACGTGTCTGGTGCATGTAAATTGATTTGGAATTTTCTTCAAGAAGGTAGAGAGTTGGAACCCTTCGACATTATTAATATAGACACTTATTTCACGTTGCAGTGTGGAGCAGTTAAAATCGTTCCCCGTGGCCTGATGTTTGTCAAGTGTATTAATTACTTCTTTCCAGCTCTGTCACCTGAAAGAAGCTTTGTTTTGGCCTTTTATCAATGAGACATGAAATATATTTTTTTGCTATTTCGGATACTAGCCATTTCACCGATAAATATCATCGAAATTAAAGGAGTTTAACATCTTAGCACCATCCCTCCAATGCTATTTTGAACATAGATTTTATTTGGATATGCTACTGAATCGACCCTACAGGAAATTTGGAGCCGCGCGCTCTCTGTAATGTAAATGTAAAAATCTAACTTCTAAAGATTAAAGAGGGCGCTACTGAAACTATTTATGGTGCGCCGCCCAAAGCATCACTGATGAGAATTTAATATTCGAAACACGTGTCTGGTGCATGTAAATTGATTTGGAATTTTCTTCAAGAAGGTAGAGAGTTGGAACCCTTCGACATTATTAATATAGACACTTATTTCACGTTGCAGTGTGGAGCAGTTAAAATCGTTCCCCGTGGCCTGATGTTTGTCAAGTGTATTAATTACTTCTTTCCAGCTCTGTCACCTGAAAGAAGCTTTGTTTTGGCCTTTTATCAATGAGACATGAAATATATTTTTTTGCTATTTCGGATACTAGCCATTTCACCGATAAATATCATCGAAATTAAAGGAGTTTAACATCTTAGCACCATCCCTCCAATGCTATTTTGAACATAGATTTTATTTGGATATGCTACTGAATCGACCCTACAGGAAATTTGGAGCCGCGCGCTCTCTGTAATGTAAATGTAAAAATCTAACTTCTAAAGATTAAAGAGGGCGCTACTGAAACTATTTATGGTGCGCCGCCCAAAGCATCACTGATGAGAATTTAATATTCGAAACACGTGTCTGGTGCATGTAAATTGATTTGGAATTTTCTTCAAGAAGGTAGAGAGTTGGAACCCTTCGACATTATTAATATAGACACTTATTTCACGTTGCAGTGTGGAGCAGTTAAAATCGTTCCCCGTGGCCTGATGTTTGTCAAGTGTATTAATTACTTCTTTCCAGCTCTGTCACCTGAAAGAAGCTTTGTTTTGGCCTTTTATCAATGAGACATGAAATATATTTTTTTGCTATTTCGGATACTAGCCATTTCACCGATAAATATCATCGAAATTAAAGGAGTTTAACATCTTAGCACCATCCCTCCAATGCTATTTTGAACATAGATTTTATTTGGATATGCTACTGAATCGACCCTACAGGAAATTTGGAGCCGCGCGCTCTCTGTAATGTAAATGTAAAAATCTAACTTCTAAAGATTAAAGAGGGCGCTACTGAAACTATTTATGGTGCGCCGCCCAAAGCATCACTGATGAGAATTTAATATTCGAAACACGTGTCTGGTGCATGTAAATTGATTTGGAATTTTCTTCAAGAAGGTAGAGAGTTGGAACCCTTCGACATTATTAATATAGACACTTATTTCACGTTGCAGTGTGGAGCAGTTAAAATCGTTCCCCGTGGCCTGATGTTTGTCAAGTGTATTAATTACTTCTTTCCAGCTCTGTCACCTGAAAGAAGCTTTGTTTTGGCCTTTTATCAATGAGACATGAAATATATTTTTTTGCTATTTCGGATACTAGCCATTTCACCGATAAATATCATCGAAATTAAAGGAGTTTAACATCTTAGCACCATCCCTCCAATGCTATTTTGAACATAGATTTTATTTGGATATGCTACTGAATCGACCCTACAGGAAATTTGGAGCCGCGCGCTCTCTGTAATGTAAATGTAAAAATCTAACTTCTAAAGATTAAAGAGGGCGCTACTGAAACTATTTATGGTGCGCCGCCCAAAGCATCACTGATGAGAATTTAATATTCGAAACACGTGTCTGGTGCATGTAAATTGATTTGGAATTTTCTTCAAGAAGGTAGAGAGTTGGAACCCTTCGACATTATTAATATAGACACTTATTTCACGTTGCAGTGTGGAGCAGTTAAAATCGTTCCCCGTGGCCTGATGTTTGTCAAGTGTATTAATTACTTCTTTCCAGCTCTGTCACTTGAAAGAAGCTTTGTTTTGGCCTTTTATCAATGAGACATGAAATATATTTTTTTGCTATTTCGGATACTAGCCATTTCACCGATAAATATCATCGAAATTAAAGGAGTTTAACATCTTAGCACCATCCCTCCAATGCTATTTTGAACATAGATTTTATTTGGATATGCTACTGAATCGACCCTACAGGAAATTTGGAGCCGCGCGCTCTCTGTAATGTAAATGTAAAAATCTAACTTCTAAAGATTAAAGAGGGCGCTACTGAAACTATTTATGGTGCGCCGCCCAAAGCATCACTGATGAGAATTTAATATTCGAAACACGTGTCTGGTGCATGTAAATTGATTTGGAATTTTCTTCAAGAAGGTAGAGAGTTGGAACCCTTCGACATTATTAATATAGACACTTATTTCACGTTGCAGTGTGGAGCAGTTAAAATCGTTCCCCGTGGCCTGATGTTTGTCAAGTGTATTAATTACTTCTTTCCAGCTCTGTCACCTGAAAGAAGCTTTGTTTTGGCCTTTTATCAATGAGACATGAAATATATTTTTTTGCTATTTCGGATACTAGCCATTTCACCGATAAATATCATCGAAATTAAAGGAGTTTAACATCTTAGCACCATCCCTCCAATGCTATTTTGAACATAGATTTTATTTGGATATGCTACTGAATCGACCCTACAGGAAATTTGGAGCCGCGCGCTCTCTGTAATGTAAATGTAAAAATCTAACTTCTAAAGATTAAAGAGGGCGCTACTGAAACTATTTATGGTGCGCCGCCCAAAGCATCACTGATGAGAATTTAATATTCGAAACACGTGTCTGGTGCATGTAAATTGATTTGGAATTTTCTTCAAGAAGGTAGAGAGTTGGAACCCTTCGACATTATTAATATAGACACTTATTTCACGTTGCAGTGTGGAGCAGTTAAAATCGTTCCCCGTGGCCTGATGTTTGTCAAGTGTATTAATTACTTCTTTCCAGCTCTGTCACTTGAAAGAAGCTTTGTTTTGGCCTTTTATCAATGAGACATGAAATATATTTTTTTGCTATTTCGGATACTAGCCATTTCACCGATAAATATCATCGAAATTAAAGGAGTTTAACATCTTAGCACCATCCCTCCAATGCTATTTTGAACATAGATTTTATTTGGATATGCTACTGAATCGACCCTACAGGAAATTTGGAGCCGCGCGCTCTCTGTAATGTAAATGTAAAAATCTAACTTCTAAAGATTAAAGAGGGCGCTACTGAAACTATTTATGGTGCGCCGCCCAAAGCATCACTGATGAGAATTTAATATTCGAAACACGTGTCTGGTGCATGTAAATTGATTTGGAATTTTCTTCAAGAAGGTAGAGAGTTGGAACCCTTCGACATTATTAATATAGACACTTATTTCACGTTGCAGTGTGGAGCAGTTAAAATCGTTCCCCGTGGCCTGATGTTTGTCAAGTGTATTAATTACTTCTTTCCAGCTCTGTCACCTGAAAGAAGCTTTGTTTTGGCCTTTTATCAATGAGACATGAAATATATTTTTTTGCTATTTCGGATACTAGCCATTTCACCGATAAATATCATCGAAATTAAAGGAGTTTAACATCTTAGCACCATCCCTCCAATGCTATTTTGAACATAGATTTTATTTGGATATGCTACTGAATCGACCCTACAGGAAATTTGGAGCCGCGCGCTCTCTGTAATGTAAATGTAAAAATCTAACTTCTAAAGATTAAAGAGGGCGCTACTGAAACTATTTATGGTGCGCCGCCCAAAGCATCACTGATGAGAATTTAATATTCGAAACACGTGTCTGGTGCATGTAAATTGATTTGGAATTTTCTTCAAGAAGGTAGAGAGTTGGAACCCTTCGACATTATTAATATAGACACTTATTTCACGTTGCAGTGTGGAGCAGTTAAAATCGTTCCCCGTGGCCTGATGTTTGTCAAGTGTATTAATTACTTCTTTCCAGCTCTGTCACCTGAAAGAAGCTTTGTTTTGGCCTTTTATCAATGAGACATGAAATATATTTTTTTGCTATTTCGGATACTAGCCATTTCACCGATAAATATCATCGAAATTAAAGGAGTTTAACATCTTAGCACCATCCCTCCAATGCTATTTTGAACATAGATTTTATTTGGATATGCTACTGAATCGACCCTACAGGAAATTTGGAGCCGCGCGCTCTCTGTAATGTAAATGTAAAAATCTAACTTCTAAAGATTAAAGAGGGCGCTACTGAAACTATTTATGGTGCGCCGCCCAAAGCATCACTGATGAGAATTTAATATTCGAAACACGTGTCTGGTGCATGTAAATTGATTTGGAATTTTCTTCAAGAAGGTAGAGAGTTGGAACCCTTCGACATTATTAATATAGACACTTATTTCACGTTGCAGTGTGGAGCAGTTAAAATCGTTCCCCGTGGCCTGATGTTTGTCAAGTGTATTAATTACTTCTTTCCAGCTCTGTCACCTGAAAGAAGCTTTGTTTTGGCCTTTTATCAATGAGACATGAAATATATTTTTTTGCTATTTCGGATACTAGCCATTTCACCGATAAATATCATCGAAATTAAAGGAGTTTAACATCTTAGCACCATCCCTCCAATGCTATTTTGAACATAGATTTTATTTGGATATGCTACTGAATCGACCCTACAGGAAATTTGGAGCCGCGCGCTCTCTGTAATGTAAATGTAAAAATCTAACTTCTAAAGATTAAAGAGGGCGCTACTGAAACTATTTATGGTGCGCCGCCCAAAGCATCACTGATGAGAATTTAATATTCGAAACACGTGTCTGGTGCATGTAAATTGATTTGGAATTTTCTTCAAGAAGGTAGAGAGTTGGAACCCTTCGACATTATTAATATAGACACTTATTTCACGTTGCAGTGTGGAGCAGTTAAAATCGTTCCCCGTGGCCTGATGTTTGTCAAGTGTATTAATTACTTCTTTCCAGCTCTGTCACTTGAAAGAAGCTTTGTTTTGGCCTTTTATCAATGAGACATGAAATATATTTTTTTGCTATTTCGGATACTAGCCATTTCACCGATAAATATCATCGAAATTAAAGGAGTTTAACATCTTAGCACCATCCCTCCAATGCTATTTTGAACATAGATTTTATTTGGATATGCTACTGAATCGACCCTACAGGAAATTTGGAGCCGCGCGCTCTCTGTAATGTAAATGTAAAAATCTAACTTCTAAAGATTAAAGAGGGCGCTACTGAAACTATTTATGGTGCGCCGCCCAAAGCATCACTGATGAGAATTTAATATTCGAAACACGTGTCTGGTGCATGTAAATTGATTTGGAATTTTCTTCAAGAAGGTAGAGAGTTGGAACCCTTCGACATTATTAATATAGACACTTATTTCACGTTGCAGTGTGGAGCAGTTAAAATCGTTCCCCGTGGCCTGATGTTTGTCAAGTGTATTAATTACTTCTTTCCAGCTCTGTCACCTGAAAGAAGCTTTGTTTTGGCCTTTTATCAATGAGACATGAAATATATTTTTTTGCTATTTCGGATACTAGCCATTTCACCGATAAATATCATCGAAATTAAAGGAGTTTAACATCTTAGCACCATCCCTCCAATGCTATTTTGAACATAGATTTTATTTGGATATGCTACTGAATCGACCCTACAGGAAATTTGGAGCCGCGCGCTCTCTGTAATGTAAATGTAAAAATCTAACTTCTAAAGATTAAAGAGGGCGCTACTGAAACTATTTATGGTGCGCCGCCCAAAGCATCACTGATGAGAATTTAATATTCGAAACACGTGTCTGGTGCATGTAAATTGATTTGGAATTTTCTTCAAGAAGGTAGAGAGTTGGAACCCTTCGACATTATTAATATAGACACTTATTTCACGTTGCAGTGTGGAGCAGTTAAAATCGTTCCCCGTGGCCTGATGTTTGTCAAGTGTATTAATTACTTCTTTCCAGCTCTGTCACCTGAAAGAAGCTTTGTTTTGGCCTTTTATCAATGAGACATGAAATATATTTTTTTGCTATTTCGGATACTAGCCATTTCACCGATAAATATCATCGAAATTAAAGGAGTTTAACATCTTAGCACCATCCCTCCAATGCTATTTTGAACATAGATTTTATTTGGATATGCTACTGAATCGACCCTACAGGAAATTTGGAGCCGCGCGCTCTCTGTAATGTAAATGTAAAAATCTAACTTCTAAAGATTAAAGAGGGCGCTACTGAAACTATTTATGGTGCGCCGCCCAAAGCATCACTGATGAGAATTTAATATTCGAAACACGTGTCTGGTGCATGTAAATTGATTTGGAATTTTCTTCAAGAAGGTAGAGAGTTGGAACCCTTCGACATTATTAATATAGACACTTATTTCACGTTGCAGTGTGGAGCAGTTAAAATCGTTCCCCGTGGCCTGATGTTTGTCAAGTGTATTAATTACTTCTTTCCAGCTCTGTCACCTGAAAGAAGCTTTGTTTTGGCCTTTTATCAATGAGACATGAAATATATTTTTTTGCTATTTCGGATACTAGCCATTTCACCGATAAATATCATCGAAATTAAAGGAGTTTAACATCTTAGCACCATCCCTCCAATGCTATTTTGAACATAGATTTTATTTGGATATGCTACTGAATCGACCCTACAGGAAATTTGGAGCCGCGCGCTCTCTGTAATGTAAATGTAAAAATCTAACTTCTAAAGATTAAAGAGGGCGCTACTGAAACTATTTATGGTGCGCCGCCCAAAGCATCACTGATGAGAATTTAATATTCGAAACACGTGTCTGGTGCATGTAAATTGATTTGGAATTTTCTTCAAGAAGGTAGAGAGTTGGAACCCTTCGACATTATTAATATAGACACTTATTTCACGTTGCAGTGTGGAGCAGTTAAAATCGTTCCCCGTGGCCTGATGTTTGTCAAGTGTATTAATTACTTCTTTCCAGCTCTGTCACCTGAAAGAAGCTTTGTTTTGGCCTTTTATCAATGAGACATGAAATATATTTTTTTGCTATTTCGGATACTAGCCATTTCACCGATAAATATCATCGAAATTAAAGGAGTTTAACATCTTAGCACCATCCCTCCAATGCTATTTTGAACATAGATTTTATTTGGATATGCTACTGAATCGACCCTACAGGAAATTTGGAGCCGCGCGCTCTCTGTAATGTAAATGTAAAAATCTAACTTCTAAAGATTAAAGAGGGCGCTACTGAAACTATTTATGGTGCGCCGCCCAAAGCATCACTGATGAGAATTTAATATTCGAAACACGTGTCTGGTGCATGTAAATTGATTTGGAATTTTCTTCAAGAAGGTAGAGAGTTGGAACCCTTCGACATTATTAATATAGACACTTATTTCACGTTGCAGTGTGGAGCAGTTAAAATCGTTCCCCGTGGCCTGATGTTTGTCAAGTGTATTAATTACTTCTTTCCAGCTCTGTCACCTGAAAGAAGCTTTGTTTTGGCCTTTTATCAATGAGACATGAAATATATTTTTTTGCTATTTCGGATACTAGCCATTTCACCGATAAATATCATCGAAATTAAAGGAGTTTAACATCTTAGCACCATCCCTCCAATGCTATTTTGAACATAGATTTTATTTGGATATGCTACTGAATCGACCCTACAGGAAATTTGGAGCCGCGCGCTCTCTGTAATGTAAATGTAAAAATCTAACTTCTAAAGATTAAAGAGGGCGCTACTGAAACTATTTATGGTGCGCCGCCCAAAGCATCACTGATGAGAATTTAATATTCGAAACACGTGTCTGGTGCATGTAAATTGATTTGGAATTTTCTTCAAGAAGGTAGAGAGTTGGAACCCTTCGACATTATTAATATAGACACTTATTTCACGTTGCAGTGTGGAGCAGTTAAAATCGTTCCCCGTGGCCTGATGTTTGTCAAGTGTATTAATTACTTCTTTCCAGCTCTGTCACCTGAAAGAAGCTTTGTTTTGGCCTTTTATCAATGAGACATGAAATATATTTTTTTGCTATTTCGGATACTAGCCATTTCACCGATAAATATCATCGAAATTAAAGGAGTTTAACATCTTAGCACCATCCCTCCAATGCTATTTTGAACATAGATTTTATTTGGATATGCTACTGAATCGACCCTACAGGAAATTTGGAGCCGCGCGCTCTCTGTAATGTAAATGTAAAAATCTAACTTCTAAAGATTAAAGAGGGCGCTACTGAAACTATTTATGGTGCGCCGCCCAAAGCATCACTGATGAGAATTTAATATTCGAAACACGTGTCTGGTGCATGTAAATTGATTTGGAATTTTCTTCAAGAAGGTAGAGAGTTGGAACCCTTCGACATTATTAATATAGACACTTATTTCACGTTGCAGTGTGGAGCAGTTAAAATCGTTCCCCGTGGCCTGATGTTTGTCAAGTGTATTAATTACTTCTTTCCAGCTCTGTCACCTGAAAGAAGCTTTGTTTTGGCCTTTTATCAATGAGACATGAAATATATTTTTTTGCTATTTCGGATACTAGCCATTTCACCGATAAATATCATCGAAATTAAAGGAGTTTAACATCTTAGCACCATCCCTCCAATGCTATTTTGAACATAGATTTTATTTGGATATGCTACTGAATCGACCCTACAGGAAATTTGGAGCCGCGCGCTCTCTGTAATGTAAATGTAAAAATCTAACTTCTAAAGATTAAAGAGGGCGCTACTGAAACTATTTATGGTGCGCCGCCCAAAGCATCACTGATGAGAATTTAATATTCGAAACACGTGTCTGGTGCATGTAAATTGATTTGGAATTTTCTTCAAGAAGGTAGAGAGTTGGAACCCTTCGACATTATTAATATAGACACTTATTTCACGTTGCAGTGTGGAGCAGTTAAAATCGTTCCCCGTGGCCTGATGTTTGTCAAGTGTATTAATTACTTCTTTCCAGCTCTGTCACCTGAAAGAAGCTTTGTTTTGGCCTTTTATCAATGAGACATGAAATATATTTTTTTGCTATTTCGGATACTAGCCATTTCACCGATAAATATCATCGAAATTAAAGGAGTTTAACATCTTAGCACCATCCCTCCAATGCTATTTTGAACATAGATTTTATTTGGATATGCTACTGAATCGACCCTACAGGAAATTTGGAGCCGCGCGCTCTCTGTAATGTAAATGTAAAAATCTAACTTCTAAAGATTAAAGAGGGCGCTACTGAAACTATTTATGGTGCGCCGCCCAAAGCATCACTGATGAGAATTTAATATTCGAAACACGTGTCTGGTGCATGTAAATTGATTTGGAATTTTCTTCAAGAAGGTAGAGAGTTGGAACCCTTCGACATTATTAATATAGACACTTATTTCACGTTGCAGTGTGGAGCAGTTAAAATCGTTCCCCGTGGCCTGATGTTTGTCAAGTGTATTAATTACTTCTTTCCAGCTCTGTCACCTGAAAGAAGCTTTGTTTTGGCCTTTTATCAATGAGACATGAAATATATTTTTTTGCTATTTCGGATACTAGCCATTTCACCGATAAATATCATCGAAATTAAAGGAGTTTAACATCTTAGCACCATCCCTCCAATGCTATTTTGAACATAGATTTTATTTGGATATGCTACTGAATCGACCCTACAGGAAATTTGGAGCCGCGCGCTCTCTGTAATGTAAATGTAAAAATCTAACTTCTAAAGATTAAAGAGGGCGCTACTGAAACTATTTATGGTGCGCCGCCCAAAGCATCACTGATGAGAATTTAATATTCGAAACACGTGTCTGGTGCATGTAAATTGATTTGGAATTTTCTTCAAGAAGGTAGAGAGTTGGAACCCTTCGACATTATTAATATAGACACTTATTTCACGTTGCAGTGTGGAGCAGTTAAAATCGTTCCCCGTGGCCTGATGTTTGTCAAGTGTATTAATTACTTCTTTCCAGCTCTGTCACTTGAAAGAAGCTTTGTTTTGGCCTTTTATCAATGAGACATGAAATATATTTTTTTGCTATTTCGGATACTAGCCATTTCACCGATAAATATCATCGAAATTAAAGGAGTTTAACATCTTAGCACCATCCCTCCAATGCTATTTTGAACATAGATTTTATTTGGATATGCTACTGAATCGACCCTACAGGAAATTTGGAGCCGCGCGCTCTCTGTAATGTAAATGTAAAAATCTAACTTCTAAAGATTAAAGAGGGCGCTACTGAAACTATTTATGGTGCGCCGCCCAAAGCATCACTGATGAGAATTTAATATTCGAAACACGTGTCTGGTGCATGTAAATTGATTTGGAATTTTCTTCAAGAAGGTAGAGAGTTGGAACCCTTCGACATTATTAATATAGACACTTATTTCACGTTGCAGTGTGGAGCAGTTAAAATCGTTCCCCGTGGCCTGATGTTTGTCAAGTGTATTAATTACTTCTTTCCAGCTCTGTCACCTGAAAGAAGCTTTGTTTTGGCCTTTTATCAATGAGACATGAAATATATTTTTTTGCTATTTCGGATACTAGCCATTTCACCGATAAATATCATCGAAATTAAAGGAGTTTAACATCTTAGCACCATCCCTCCAATGCTATTTTGAACATAGATTTTATTTGGATATGCTACTGAATCGACCCTACAGGAAATTTGGAGCCGCGCGCTCTCTGTAATGTAAATGTAAAAATCTAACTTCTAAAGATTAAAGAGGGCGCTACTGAAACTATTTATGGTGCGCCGCCCAAAGCATCACTGATGAGAATTTAATATTCGAAACACGTGTCTGGTGCATGTAAATTGATTTGGAATTTTCTTCAAGAAGGTAGAGAGTTGGAACCCTTCGACATTATTAATATAGACACTTATTTCACGTTGCAGTGTGGAGCAGTTAAAATCGTTCCCCGTGGCCTGATGTTTGTCAAGTGTATTAATTACTTCTTTCCAGCTCTGTCACCTGAAAGAAGCTTTGTTTTGGCCTTTTATCAATGAGACATGAAATATATTTTTTTGCTATTTCGGATACTAGCCATTTCACCGATAAATATCATCGAAATTAAAGGAGTTTAACATCTTAGCACCATCCCTCCAATGCTATTTTGAACATAGATTTTATTTGGATATGCTACTGAATCGACCCTACAGGAAATTTGGAGCCGCGCGCTCTCTGTAATGTAAATGTAAAAATCTAACTTCTAAAGATTAAAGAGGGCGCTACTGAAACTATTTATGGTGCGCCGCCCAAAGCATCACTGATGAGAATTTAATATTCGAAACACGTGTCTGGTGCATGTAAATTGATTTGGAATTTTCTTCAAGAAGGTAGAGAGTTGGAACCCTTCGACATTATTAATATAGACACTTATTTCACGTTGCAGTGTGGAGCAGTTAAAATCGTTCCCCGTGGCCTGATGTTTGTCAAGTGTATTAATTACTTCTTTCCAGCTCTGTCACCTGAAAGAAGCTTTGTTTTGGCCTTTTATCAATGAGACATGAAATATATTTTTTTGCTATTTCGGATACTAGCCATTTCACCGATAAATATCATCGAAATTAAAGGAGTTTAACATCTTAGCACCATCCCTCCAATGCTATTTTGAACATAGATTTTATTTGGATATGCTACTGAATCGACCCTACAGGAAATTTGGAGCCGCGCGCTCTCTGTAATGTAAATGTAAAAATCTAACTTCTAAAGATTAAAGAGGGCGCTACTGAAACTATTTATGGTGCGCCGCCCAAAGCATCACTGATGAGAATTTAATATTCGAAACACGTGTCTGGTGCATGTAAATTGATTTGGAATTTTCTTCAAGAAGGTAGAGAGTTGGAACCCTTCGACATTATTAATATAGACACTTATTTCACGTTGCAGTGTGGAGCAGTTAAAATCGTTCCCCGTGGCCTGATGTTTGTCAAGTGTATTAATTACTTCTTTCCAGCTCTGTCACTTGAAAGAAGCTTTGTTTTGGCCTTTTATCAATGAGACATGAAATATATTTTTTTGCTATTTCGGATACTAGCCATTTCACCGATAAATATCATCGAAATTAAAGGAGTTTAACATCTTAGCACCATCCCTCCAATGCTATTTTGAACATAGATTTTATTTGGATATGCTACTGAATCGACCCTACAGGAAATTTGGAGCCGCGCGCTCTCTGTAATGTAAATGTAAAAATCTAACTTCTAAAGATTAAAGAGGGCGCTACTGAAACTATTTATGGTGCGCCGCCCAAAGCATCACTGATGAGAATTTAATATTCGAAACACGTGTCTGGTGCATGTAAATTGATTTGGAATTTTCTTCAAGAAGGTAGAGAGTTGGAACCCTTCGACATTATTAATATAGACACTTATTTCACGTTGCAGTGTGGAGCAGTTAAAATCGTTCCCCGTGGCCTGATGTTTGTCAAGTGTATTAATTACTTCTTTCCAGCTCTGTCACCTGAAAGAAGCTTTGTTTTGGCCTTTTATCAATGAGACATGAAATATATTTTTTTGCTATTTCGGATACTAGCCATTTCACCGATAAATATCATCGAAATTAAAGGAGTTTAACATCTTAGCACCATCCCTCCAATGCTATTTTGAACATAGATTTTATTTGGATATGCTACTGAATCGACCCTACAGGAAATTTGGAGCCGCGCGCTCTCTGTAATGTAAATGTAAAAATCTAACTTCTAAAGATTAAAGAGGGCGCTACTGAAACTATTTATGGTGCGCCGCCCAAAGCATCACTGATGAGAATTTAATATTCGAAACACGTGTCTGGTGCATGTAAATTGATTTGGAATTTTCTTCAAGAAGGTAGAGAGTTGGAACCCTTCGACATTATTAATATAGACACTTATTTCACGTTGCAGTGTGGAGCAGTTAAAATCGTTCCCCGTGGCCTGATGTTTGTCAAGTGTATTAATTACTTCTTTCCAGCTCTGTCACTTGAAAGAAGCTTTGTTTTGGCCTTTTATCAATGAGACATGAAATATATTTTTTTGCTATTTCGGATACTAGCCATTTCACCGATAAATATCATCGAAATTAAAGGAGTTTAACATCTTAGCACCATCCCTCCAATGCTATTTTGAACATAGATTTTATTTGGATATGCTACTGAATCGACCCTACAGGAAATTTGGAGCCGCGCGCTCTCTGTAATGTAAATGTAAAAATCTAACTTCTAAAGATTAAAGAGGGCGCTACTGAAACTATTTATGGTGCGCCGCCCAAAGCATCACTGATGAGAATTTAATATTCGAAACACGTGTCTGGTGCATGTAAATTGATTTGGAATTTTCTTCAAGAAGGTAGAGAGTTGGAACCCTTCGACATTATTAATATAGACACTTATTTCACGTTGCAGTGTGGAGCAGTTAAAATCGTTCCCCGTGGCCTGATGTTTGTCAAGTGTATTAATTACTTCTTTCCAGCTCTGTCACCTGAAAGAAGCTTTGTTTTGGCCTTTTATCAATGAGACATGAAATATATTTTTTTGCTATTTCGGATACTAGCCATTTCACCGATAAATATCATCGAAATTAAAGGAGTTTAACATCTTAGCACCATCCCTCCAATGCTATTTTGAACATAGATTTTATTTGGATATGCTACTGAATCGACCCTACAGGAAATTTGGAGCCGCGCGCTCTCTGTAATGTAAATGTAAAAATCTAACTTCTAAAGATTAAAGAGGGCGCTACTGAAACTATTTATGGTGCGCCGCCCAAAGCATCACTGATGAGAATTTAATATTCGAAACACGTGTCTGGTGCATGTAAATTGATTTGGAATTTTCTTCAAGAAGGTAGAGAGTTGGAACCCTTCGACATTATTAATATAGACACTTATTTCACGTTGCAGTGTGGAGCAGTTAAAATCGTTCCCCGTGGCCTGATGTTTGTCAAGTGTATTAATTACTTCTTTCCAGCTCTGTCACCTGAAAGAAGCTTTGTTTTGGCCTTTTATCAATGAGACATGAAATATATTTTTTTGCTATTTCGGATACTAGCCATTTCACCGATAAATATCATCGAAATTAAAGGAGTTTAACATCTTAGCACCATCCCTCCAATGCTATTTTGAACATAGATTTTATTTGGATATGCTACTGAATCGACCCTACAGGAAATTTGGAGCCGCGCGCTCTCTGTAATGTAAATGTAAAAATCTAACTTCTAAAGATTAAAGAGGGCGCTACTGAAACTATTTATGGTGCGCCGCCCAAAGCATCACTGATGAGAATTTAATATTCGAAACACGTGTCTGGTGCATGTAAATTGATTTGGAATTTTCTTCAAGAAGGTAGAGAGTTGGAACCCTTCGACATTATTAATATAGACACTTATTTCACGTTGCAGTGTGGAGCAGTTAAAATCGTTCCCCGTGGCCTGATGTTTGTCAAGTGTATTAATTACTTCTTTCCAGCTCTGTCACTTGAAAGAAGCTTTGTTTTGGCCTTTTATCAATGAGACATGAAATATATTTTTTTGCTATTTCGGATACTAGCCATTTCACCGATAAATATCATCGAAATTAAAGGAGTTTAACATCTTAGCACCATCCCTCCAATGCTATTTTGAACATAGATTTTATTTGGATATGCTACTGAATCGACCCTACAGGAAATTTGGAGCCGCGCGCTCTCTGTAATGTAAATGTAAAAATCTAACTTCTAAAGATTAAAGAGGGCGCTACTGAAACTATTTATGGTGCGCCGCCCAAAGCATCACTGATGAGAATTTAATATTCGAAACACGTGTCTGGTGCATGTAAATTGATTTGGAATTTTCTTCAAGAAGGTAGAGAGTTGGAACCCTTCGACATTATTAATATAGACACTTATTTCACGTTGCAGTGTGGAGCAGTTAAAATCGTTCCCCGTGGCCTGATGTTTGTCAAGTGTATTAATTACTTCTTTCCAGCTCTGTCACCTGAAAGAAGCTTTGTTTTGGCCTCTGTCCACCTGAAAGAAGCTTTGTTTTGGCCTTTTATCAATGAGACATGAAATATATTTTTTTGCTATTTCGGATACTAGCCATTTCACCGATAAATATCATCGAAATTAAGGAGTTTAACATCTTAGCACCATCCCTCCAATGCTATTTTGAACATAGATTTTATTTGGATATGCTACTGAATCGACCCTACAGGAAATTTGGAGCCGCGCGCTCTCTGTAATGTAAATGTAAAAAATCTAACTTCTAAAGATTAAAGAGGGCGCTACTGAAACTATTTATGGTGCGCCGCCCAAAGCATCACTGATGAGAATTTAATATTCGAAACACGTGTCTGGTGCATGTAAATTGATTTGGAATTTTCTTCAAGAAGGTAGAGAGTTGGAACCCTTCGACATTATTAATATAGACACTTATTTCACGTTGCAGTGTGGAGCAGTTAAAATCGTTCCCCGTGGCCTGATGTTTGTCAAGTGTATTAATTACTTCTTTCCAGCTCTGTCACCTGAAAGAAGCTTTGTTTTGGGCCTTTTATCAATGAGACATGAAATATATTTTTTTGCTATTTCGGATACTAGCCATTTCACCGATAAATATCATCGAAATTAAAGGAGTTTAACATCTTAGCACCATCCCTCCAATGCTATTTTGAACATAGATTTTATTTGGATATGCTACTGAATCGACCCTACAGGAAATTTGGAGCCGCGCGCTCTCTGTAATGTAAATGTAAAAATTCTAACTTCTAAAGATTAAAGAGGGCGCTACTGAAACTATTTATGGTGCGCCGCCCAAAGCATCACTGATGAGAATTTAATATTCGAAAACACGTGTCTGGTGCATGTAAATTGATTTGGAATTTTCTTCAAGAAGGTAGAGAGTTGGAACCCTTCGACATTATTAATATAGGACACTTATTTCACGTTGCAGTGTGGAGCAGTTAAAATCGTTCCCGTGGCCTGATGTTTGTCAAGTGTATTAATTACTTCTTTCCAGCTCTGTCACCTTGAAAGAAGCTTTGTTTTGGCCTTTTATCAATGAGACATGAAATATATTTTTTTGCTATTCGGATACTAGCCATTTCACCGATAAATATCATCGAAATTAAAGGAGTTTAACATCTTAGCACCATCCCTCCAATGCTATTTTGAACATAGATTTTATTTGGATATGCTACTGAATCGACCCTACAGGAAATTTGGAGCGCGCGCTCTCTGTAATGTAAATGTAAAAATCTAACTTCTAAAGATTAAAGAGGGCGCTACTGAAACTATTTATGGTGCGCCGCCCAAAGCATCACTGATGAGAATTTAATATTCGAAACACGTGTCTGGTGCATGTAAATTGATTTGGAATTTTCTTCAAGAAGGTAGAGAGTTGGAACCCTTCGACATTATTAATATAGACACTTATTTCACGTTGCCAGTGTGGAGCAGTTAAAATCGTTCCCCGTGGCCTGATGTTTGTCAAGTGTATTAATTACTTCTTTCCAGCTCTGTCACCTGAAAGAAGCTTTGTTTTGGCCTTTTATCAATGAGACATGAAATATATTTTTTTTGCTATTTCGGATACTAAGCCATTTCACCGATAAATATCATCGAAATTAAAGGAGTTTAACATCTTAGCACCATCCCTCCAATGCTATTTTGAACATAGATTTTATTTGGATATGCTACTGAATCGACCCTACAGGAAATTTGGAGCCGCGCGCTCTCTGTAATGTAAATGTAAAAAATCTAACTTCTAAAGATTAAAGAGGGCGCTACTGAAAACTATTTATGGTGCGCCGCCCAAAGCATCACTGATGAGAATTTTAATATTCGAAACACGTGTCTGGTGCATGTAAATTGATTTGGAATTTTCTTCAAGAAGGTAGAGAGTTGGAACCCTTCGACATTATTAATATAGACACTTATTTCACGTTGCAGTGTGGAGCAGTTAAAATCGTTCCCCGTGGCCTGATGTTTGTCAAGTGTATTAATTACTTCTTTCCAGCTCTGTCACCTGAAAGAAAGCTTTGTTTTGGCCTTTTATCAATGAGACATGAAATATATTTTTTTGCTATTTCGGATACTAGCCATTTCACCGATAAATATCATCGAAATTAAAGGGAGTTTAACATCTTAGCACCATCCCTCCAATGCTATTTTGAACATAGATTTTATTTGGATATGCTACTGAATCGACCCTACAGGAAATTTGGAGCCGCGCGCTCTCTGTAATGTAAATGTAAAAAATCTAACTTCTAAAGATTAAAGAGGGCGCTACTGAAACTATTTATGGTGCGCCGCCCAAAGCATCACTGATGAGAATTTAATATTCGAAACACGTGTCTGGTGCATGTAAATTGATTTGGAATTTTCTTCAAGAAGGTAGAGAGTTGGAACCCTTCGACATTATTAATATAGACACTTATTTCACGTTGCAGTGTGGAGCAGTTAAAATCGTTCCCCGTGACCTGATGTTTGTCAAGTGTATTAATTACTTCTTTCCAGCTCTGTCACCTGAAAGAAGCTTTGTTTTGGCCTTTTATCAATGAGACATGAAATATATTTTTTTGCTATTTCGGATACTAGCCATTTCACCGATAAATATCATCGAAATTAAAGGAGTTTAACATCTTAGCACCATCCCTCCAATGCTATTTTGAACATAGATTTTATTTGGATATGCTACTGAATCGACCCTACAGGAAATTTGGAGCCGCGCGCTCTCTGTAATGTAAATGTAAAAATCTAACTTCTAAAGATTAAAGAGGGCGCTACTGAAACTATTTATGGTGCGCCGCCCAAAGCATCACTGATGAGAATTTAATATTCGAAACACGTGTCTGGTGCATGTAAATTGATTTGGAATTTTCTTCAAGAAGGTAGAGAGTTGGAACCCTTCGACATTATTAATATAGACACTTATTTCACGTTGCAGTGTGGAGCAGTTAAAATCGTTCCCCCGTGGCCTGATGTTTGTCAAGTGTATTAATTACTTCTTTCCAGCTCTGTCACCTGAAAGAAGCTTTGTTTTGGCCTTTTATCAATGAGGACATGAAATATATTTTTTTTGCTATTTCGGATACTAGCCATTTCACCGATAAATATCATCGAAATTAAAGGAGTTTAACATCTTAGCACCATCCCTCCAATGCTATTTTGAACATAGATTTTATTTGGATATGCTACTGAATCGACCCTACAGGAAATTTGGAGCCGCGCGCTCTCTGTAATGTAAATGTAAAAATCTAACTTCTAAAGATTAAAAGAGGGCGCTACTGAAACTATTTATGGTGCGCCGCCCAAAGCATCACTGAATGAGAATTTAATATTCGAAACACGTGTCTGGTGCATGTAAATTGATTTGGAATTTTCTTCAAGAAGGTAGAGAGTTGGAACCCTTCGACATTATTAATATAGACACTCTATTTCACGTTGCAGTGTGGAGCAGTTAAAATCGTTCCCCGTGGCCTGATGTTTGTCAAGTGTATTAATTACTTCTTTCCAGCTCTGTCACTGGAAAGAAGCTTTGTTTTGGCCTTTTATCAATGAGACATGAAATATATTTTTTTGCTATTTCGGATACTAGCCATTTCACCGATAAATATCATCGAATTAAAGGAGTTTAACATCTTAGCACCATCCCTCCAATGCTATTTTGAACATAGATTTTATTTGGATATGCTACTGAATCCGACCCTACAGGAAATTTGGAGCCGCGCGCTCTCTGTAATGTAAATGTAAAAATCTAACTTCTAAAGATTAAAGAGGGCGCTACTGAAAACTATTTATGGTGCGCCGCCCAAAGCATCCACTGATGAGAATTTAATATTCGAAACACGTGTCTGGTGCATGTAAATTGATTTGGAATTTTCTTCAAGAAGGTAGAGAGTTGGAACCCTTCGACATTTATTAATATAGACACTTATTTCACGTTGCAGTGTGGAGCAGTTAAAATCGTTCCCCGTGGCCTGATGTTTGTCAAGTGTATTAATTACTTCTTTCCAGCTCTGTCACCTGAAAGAAGCTTTGTTTGGCCTTTTATCAATGAGACATGAAATATATTTTTTTGCTATTTCGGATATAG